>ML661885.1:20753436-21206389 GCA_007570785.1 Antilocapra americana
GTGAGGCATGATAAACATGCCCCCATACCAAGTCAATCAGCATGATAGCCATAATCAAAAGTTCACTTTTTCAGGCCGTCCAAAAAAAAAATATCAAAAATACCATTGGTTTCTCCATAAAGTAAGATAAAGAACTATTTCACTGTCTCAAAGATAATCATGCATGATTCTTTCATTTGAAAATAGTTACTTACAATTCTTAGCATCCTTTGGTGGCAGGAAAAAAAAAAAAACTTTCATGGTCAAGAAGGTACTATGTTTTACTGTGTAACTCAAATACATCAGTTCTCTTCTACATGGGAAATATAAGAATGGGGAAGAAAAATTCTCATGCTTCAACCTCCCTCTCTACAGACACAACATCACCTGTTCCTGTAACTGATGTCTGTTTTTATACAAGGAAGCACATAGAATAGCCCAGAATGTAGTAAGCAGAAACAGGATGTCTCAACCTGGGCATCTTTCCTTGCATCTAATGGTATTCATCTCTACAGTGATTCTTCTTCTTTAGTTCTTTTCTTCTCGAGTTCTTTTCTTCCTGCCCTGCTACTGCCAACTTACCTTCCACCAAACACTTAAAACTATAAAAATATCTCTGATCGATTCCTGCTTCTTTTCAAGGAGATGATCCTCATTTTCTCTCATTCCTGTAACTTGCTGTGTGGCTCCACTTTGCCATCACTTTGTTGTTTTAAGTATTTGACAAAGTTGCACACTAAGCAGACTGTACCTAATAGATTCTGGCAGGGGTGGCTACCAAATCCTATACACTAGGTTCTTTAATTGATTCAGTGCCTACCTTGAGATTGGTGTAAATCCCAGAGAGGGGAAGTTACTTTCTTTCACAGTAACAGCTTCCATTTCACTTGGAAGTTTTGTTTCACCAGGTTTGAATTCACTGTGAAAATGATGTATCTACCTTCATGGAATACCCTAGTGGCACCAAGAATAAAAGTAGATCCCTGAAGATATGCAATGTTGTTATTGTTGTTGTTCAGTCGCTAAGTCACGTGAAACCTTTTTCAACCTCATGGACTGTAGCACACCAAGCTTCCCTGTCCTCTGCTCTCTCCCTGAGTTTGCTCAAGTTCATGTCCATTGAGTTGGTTTTGATATCTAGCCATCTCATCCTCTGCTGCCCTCTTCACCCTTTGCCTTCAATCTTTCCCAGCATCAGAGTCTTTTCCAATGAGTTGTCTCTTTGCATCAGGTGGCCAAAGTATTGGAGCTTCAGCATTAGCATCAGTCTTTCCAATGAATTTTCAGGGCTGCAAGAAGATACGCAATAATCTGTTTTTAATCTTAGCAACACCTTCTCTCTCACTATGCTGAATATGTATATTTTTGCCTTTCAGTTATCAAACAGAAGTTTTACATTCACCTTTAAACTCTCAGGTACCATACGAATCAACCTCAGGAGAAGACTGAGATGGTTATAACGTCTTATGAGAGACACCTTGGTCTCTTGTGCCCTGTGGCCATTTTAGGCAATTTGCTTTCAGAGAGAAAAGCTGCATAATGTTTTTTTAAATTGTTTTATTCCTTGTTTTTTGAACATTGATCTAGAAAAAGTCTTATCAGTAGGGGGAAGAATAAGATCTGCCAAAGAAACAGCCACATTAAAGAATTTAGGGAGTTTGTGTATCGGGTAAAAAGACACTGGAACCGTTCTTATATAAATAGATTTCTATAATCCTCATTTTTTCTCAACTTCATTCTTCTAGTAGAATTTCTCTTTTCTTATTCAGTTTCAGACTCTCTTATTATTGATCATCCTGTTATTGGGGTCCAAAGCAGACTGCCTCATGATGAGCCTCTATGACATACTGATTGTATTGAATTAGTTACTTGAGAAACAGCCAGTTTGTGGAGAGGGGAGAAATAGTTCAAAAAAAACCAAAAGCTTCGATTGCCCCTCTTTCTTCTTGAAAGCAGGAAAAAAATCTTCCATATGAAAATATTCTCCCTAAGGCATGTGGCTAGAAGCATCCCTGAACCAGGGAATTCAAGGCTAAGAAAGCTTTGTAAACAATCCTTGTTACTTCTTTATTAGTCTGCTAATCCAAGTACAACCCCCCTTGTTTTGTTACACCTTCACAAACCATTGTTTCTTTGTCTAAAAATGATAGATAAACAACCAGTTTTGGTCACTTTGGGGCTTCCATTACTGAGAGACCTCTGTGTGTATGAATTAAATTTTTTTCCTGTTTTTAATACTAATATATCTTGTGGCAACTTAATTTTAATTAGACCAGATACTAAACCAACCAAAAGGACTTAAGAGGGTTAGGAGAAAATTACTCCTTTCCTGACACTTTTGGTTTCAAATCCTAACATTAACCCATGCATTTAGGAGCCCTTTAGGGTTTAAGAGTCATGGCAAGAATACAGTGACTTACACAAATATAAATCTGATTTTATTATTTCCCTACTTAAAAGCTTTCCCTAATCTTTGCTATGGTATTAAAGGCTGTTTCTTTCCGGCTCTAATTATCTCATTTAATCACATCTCCTTCCTTCCTCCCTTCCTTTCTCCCAAGATATTCATCCCAAGATGAAAGTATGTGACAATTTTAGGATTTTACCAATTGTCCAGTGGTTTTAGACAACACAGTTGCATGTGAAGGAGGCATAGCTAATTGATCTCAGTACCCTTTCTTGCTAAGCTTGAAGGAGGTTGCTCAAGTGCAGACCAGTAATTATCAATCAATTGGAGTAAGGAGCAAGTTTAAATCTATTTGATATGCCTGACCTATAATCTAAATGAAAATGTGTATGCATATGTGTGTGTGGTAAAACTCAGTCTCAATTTGGTTCTCTGAAGAGTGGCAACAGATTCTTATTTCTGAATTGTATACACAATACAATACCAGGAGAATTTCAATAGAGATGTGGGAATAGTCTATTAAAATGGGAAACAAATTGTATATTAATATTCAGGCCTCACAAACATTATCTACAGCAAACTATGATTTACTCAAGTAGAGAAGAGAATAAAGTCCAATAGTCCCACATTGATTTATTTCTTCAGTCACACTCAGAGATACAGAGCAACATAATTAGCAGGACTATCTTCAGATACAAAGAAAATCAATTCTTATACATGCATCCATGTTGACTAGGAATCTTTTAGAATTTTCCACAGTGCCTGACTCAATTGACAGCATATACAATAGAGATATCTAAGTGCATCCTCTCATAATACATCTTGACAAAAGTTGCAAATGCTATAGACCCAGAAACCAAACCACAACAAACAGAAAATTCTATTACAATATGATTAATTAGTAGAAGCAACTACTAGCTTGATTACTAAACAACAGTCTTATGAAAGTTGTTAGTATGCACATATGAGTTTATATTATGGATGAAATTAAGAGAAAGCATGAAAAAGAAGCAAATAGAGATAATTGTAACCTGGAAGAGTCAATTTCTGCTCTTCCGAGCTAGATCTGTTTCTTTGGTGACTTTTGTTATTATAATCACGCATAATGGCCTGCCTCAGAGAATTCTGCCCCTCTGCCTCACTGTTAAGCTTAAGTGCCTTTGTTCAGAATCTTGTCCACCTGTAGATGACAGGAAGGAAGAAATTAACACATCCATCTGCCTAAGGCTTGCCATTCTAGAAGATACTTGCACAATTAAATGACCTTTTTACTTTGTTTACTCACTTTCTCCTATCTCTGATCCATGAAAGAACCTGGCAGCCAGACCCTGACAAGATGGTTATTTTGAGACATTAGTCTGTCTTCTCAATGAGCTGGCTTTCCAAATAAAGTCATATTCCTTGTCTCAATGCCTTGTCCCTAGGATTCATTGGTCTCTTGTGTTGCAAGCAGAGTGAGCTTGGACTCAATAATAAGACAGTGGCACTGACTGCATATTAGAAAAACTAATTGGTGAAAATATTTTGGAGACACTCTGGTACAGAAATTCAAGATGGTTATATTTTAGCATGACTATAATAATTAGTAGGTGGTTGTTGAGGGAAATATAAATTGAGAGTGCTGCTACATAGATATGCGTTCCTCCACAAATATCTTGAAGAATTAAATGACAGAAATTTCTTGTATGAAAAAAAGGTTAATAAAGATGAAGCATATGCTTAGCTAGATTTAGGTCTGCAAGCTGTTCTTTAGGCTTTGAAGGAAAAATAATTTTTATTATTCACTAACCTTCTGGTTGTCTTGGTCTTCTCATCAGCATGGACAGACTGATTCCCCTACCCTTAGGTGAAGTGCCATTAACCATCAGAGTGGATAACACATTGCCAAACTGAAATATTCAGCCTTTCAAACTTCTGTTTAAATTTTATTGGAGTATCTTGTCTTCCGGGTTTTTTTTTAATAGAATTCCCAATTTTTATGACTCGCACAGGCCTAGATGCAGTCCTTAGAATAAAAGCTGCTGCTTTAATGCTCACATGTGATAAACTCTGATGGACCTAGGACTTTACCATAACTTTTGATTGACACAAGTATATCCTCAAAGACTCAGGAAAGTGTTTGCACTCAGAGAGAACTTAACACAAATCTGTGGAAGATGAGGGTAGAAAGTCACTTGATTTTATTGCTTTGCTTTAAAACTGACATAAAAATACAGGATTCAATTTTATCATTAAAGTAGTTATTCATAATAGCCCAGTCTCCTTCTAGAACTATACAGACAGCAAATTAGTTATACCCTGTAGCACTTACAAGGATTATTTATTCATCATAAGTACACAGATAAGTAGATTAAAACTTTTTCTTGACTTAATTTTTTTCATCAAGGTATTTTTATACTGCAAAAAAAGATCAGATGGAAATGAAGAAGAGCCTTAAAAGTTTACAACCAGAGGCAATTTTAGTATCTTCATTTTTTCCCTTAGTATAGTACAAACTGACCTATTTTGAAGCATTTGGAACATCAAAATGTGACTGCAGTGTTCTAACCGAGAAGCTGTATGAAACTAAGTGATTGAAGCACTTCATAATTGATGTATTTCATATGGATCTAGTGCTGCCCCAGTTTCAGTTTTTAACCTGTCAATCTTTTTTTTAATTGAGAAATTTCTAGGATAAAGGGAAGAAAACTCTATAAGCAAGAGGAGAGAAGAGATTATAAACTAATAGAAAAATGAAGCAAATTAATAGTATAGACTTTGAATCTTCTTGATACTTAAATTTTTAGAGACAAAATAAGCTAGTTGGAATTTTTATTTCAATGAGAAAACACTGAACAACTTAGATTAAAACAGTAAAATGAATGGAACTTGCCTGAGCTCACCCATCAAATCCCAGGTATTCAAGCTTAGGAGAAAGGATGATGTAACTGAATTCTGTGTATCTGAAATGAATTTGATTCAACAGAAGAATGTTCATTTTTTAAAGAACCATTTAAAAAGTACAAATGCCATATTAAGGAAAATACTTTGTAAGGTATATCAGTTATTGTTATAGAAAGGCATAAAATTTAAAAATCTCTGGATTGCTACTCAGGTACTGTTCTTTACTAACTGTATACCCTTGAGCAAGCCACTCTTTTCTGAGATTATTTTCCTAGCCTTAAAGAGTAATAATCATACTTCTGTAGAGGAACAAAATTTGCCATCTCAAGTCTCTTTGGCACAAAAATTATTTCAAAGTGAAAACAACAAAGCCTAAAGCCCAGGAAGGAACTTTGACCTTTCCCTTAATTGCCTAAAAGAATGTAGAGGACTTGTTCTAGGAAGGGAGTTATCCATAGCTAACTATAGTATCAATTAGATATGTAGACATAGAGGAACCTAGCAAGTCTATTTGTTAAGATTCCTTTCTGTTTTATTGTCTCTGATGGCCTTGCTTACCAAATATTTGCTTTTCCACCTCCGTGGAAATTGTCTTCTTCTCCTTTGAAGTCCCAAACTACTACTCCCAACATCCTCTTTGTCTTGAAGATGGTATTTAAGGTGAGTATTTTGGCAATTTCTATGCCTTACTCAGTTTTCCTGGGTCTCTTCATGTAAATGTATTATTAACTTTTATTTGATGATCTCCTATTAATCTGTCTTATGTCAATTTAATTCTTAGAACACCAAGAAAAATCTAGAAGAATAGAGAAAATTTTCTTCCTCCCCAACACCTTCCACATTGACTTCATAGGTCAGAGTAAAGATAAAATGAGAAAAGATATAGGAAAACACTTTGAAAACATAGAAAACCATATATAAGCTTTGATTGGTATAAGGTATAATGCTTGATTGATATCATATTGGTGATTGAAGCTTAACCAAATGGCAAACATCTGATTATTTTAACTATAATCCCATAATTTGTCATTTTGAAGGTGATCCTAAGGACATTAACATGAAAGAAAAAGAAAGCACGCCTGCCAATCTGAAGCAATATTCAATCAGTAATATTTTGAGGTCAGCCTTTTGACATTTCAAGAAACCAATATTGAACTCGCAGTAATCCAAAGAAGGTAAATAATTTATATTTACAAACAGTGTCTAGGAATATCATGACTGAGATTCTCTCCTATTTGAAAATGTAATTCAACATGGTATATGTCAAAAGAACTTTTATTTGCAAACATTATATTTTTATGCAAATTATTTCTTCTCAACATATGCCCCACTGGTTTGACCTTATACACATTTCCAAACAAGCATGGATCTGGCTAAGTCAAAAATGTCAATTATGTATGGGAATAAAAGAACAAAGAGTGTCCCTCATCAACCAGGTATACAAGGGTTAAATCACAACCCACTATAGTCACCCACTGACAGTGCACTCTTGCTGGGAGCCGTCAGGATGCCTCCTTGCTTGGATGACAAGGTCAAGAGACTAAGAAATTGCAAAGCTGACTTTCTTTATGGGGCATCCTGGGCAAGCCCCACCCTGGTATTTTTCTTGGGAGTTCTGTCCAAGCTCGGAACATTGGCTCATCTTAGTAGGTCAGTCCCGGTTGGAAAGAGTTTGTCCTGAGATAATCCCCCCAGACCTTATTGACCAGAGGATCTGGGAAGGTAGATCACCTTCCCCGGGGGCTAAGGAGGAATGAAAGGGACATTTAAATAGATTACTACTCCTCCTACTAATTACTGGGGAGATTACCAAGAGTTCTCTGGGGGTCATGGCAAGGCCACCACCAGAAAGGCTCGTACTTGGGCCACCTTTCCACCTCCCACTCCCCTGACCACTCCACGGAGGAGGCTCTCTTCCTTGAAGAAATCAGGCTCAATTGGGACTTAGGAATGCTCATAATTGTGGCCAACATAGTTGGAGATATTGATTGCTTTAGGATAATGTAGACATAGGAATTCATTATAGTAGTTATAAGGTTAATAGGGTTTTATTGCTGAAGCAGTGCTGCTTGACTGTCTCTTAGTCCTCTTTCCTCTTCCTAAACTGTCTCTTAGTCTTCTTTCCTCTTTCTAAACTGTCTCTTTGTCCTCTTTACTCTTTCCTCGTAAGAACTGGAGTAGGTTACTAGAATGAACAGTTTCAAGCTTAAGCCCTTCCCTCTAGCTTCTACATAGTTGTACCTGATAAGAGAAATGTAACCTTTCTACTTAGGTTGATGTACTTATCATGACTGAATGAAGTATACTGAAGACATTCAAATGGTAAACGTACTATTGTTAAATCTAATTACATAGAAATCTGACTTCTGCAAGGGGAATGTTTCATGATAGTTTGGGGAATGAATTCATTGATAAGGTTTCGATGGAAGAGAGAAAATAAAAAATTGTATAGAATGATAGGTGATGTAATGATGTAATGGGGGTGTCTTTTGGCTATAAAACTGTAAACCAACGACTATAAACGAGAGACTGTTCCATCACCACACATCGACTCAGCTCAGTTCTTCTGCCGACGCCACTCATCCCTCAAGACCCCCAGACCCCGCTGGGGCTGGACCCTGGCACACCCTATGGGAAATTTAGGATGAAAAACGAGATGAAACATGCTCTATTTTCAATAAATGGACCCTAAAAAGTTAAGATGCATAGCTCAGGAAGAATTTCAGTGACTCCAGAGTCTTGCAACATCCCATTCGTAGAACAGCACTAAAATTATTAACTTGGGATTGTTAAGTCCAAACTCCAGGTCCCAAGCCCCTGAAGAGACCAAGTCCACACAGCAATGCAAAAGCATAAAAGGGTTTATTGCTAGCCTGGCTAGGGCGCAAGTCTCATCCACGAAGTGGAATCCGACAAGAGCCCCGCGCTCCAGATCACAGTTGCTTTTATACAGGCAGTTCTTTGTTACAGCATTGGTATAGCTGGCAGTCAATGTTTGGTCAGTTTAAACTGCGCATCTGCCCTGGATGGTCTATCTCTTGGCGCGCGCGGGACTTTCCTGGCTTGTGGGGGGAGGTATGAGGTGAGGGTGGAGGAGGTCGCTAGAACTAGGGCAGGCTGTATCTCACAGCAGCCTGTCAGGGAGTAAGGTATGGGGAGGTGTGAGGATGGGGGAGGTCTCTGCAGCTAGGGCCTGCTGTATCTCCCAGCAGCCTGTCACGGAAGCTGTTTTGTTTACACACCACAGGACATCTGTCCCTTATTATTAGAAGTAATCTTTAGCCAAAATGTATGCTTGACTACATGAATTTCCCAGTGCCCCCTAGCCCCAAATGACATGCATACTGTCTTCTCCCCTACTTCCTGAGAGTAGTTTACTCAGAGCTACTGAGTGACTGTCTCCCAGGCTGTAGTCTTCAGTAAGACCTTGAATACTACTTAAATTCACAACTCTCCTGTCACATGTTTTTCTTTACTTTGACACTTGAGACCAATAACATCTATATCAAGTGCTATGGTCCCCCATAAATAGCCTTTCTGAACACAGGGATGGGAAAAGAGATGGAGACAATGATTAGTGTGCAGGGAGGGGAGCAGAAGAAGCTTTCATTTAATCCAAAGAATGTTTCCTCAGACTGGGCTAACATTTTTCTGGTTGACTGTACTAGTGAAGATTTTAAAAGATTATAGAGCTCTGCCATTGTTATCAATTTTATTGTGTCTCTGGAGTTGCCAAAGTTATTGGAAACCTTGCTAAACTGAAGCTATAGATGCAAGCCTGAACTCACATAAAATCATCAGCCCCTTACCTCATAGCATTTTGTACCTTGGTGTGTTCTATTTGCCTTCTGTTCCCAGAAAGCCCACTATCTTCATGATGTTACAATGAAAGAAAAAAAGAAAGAAAAGGAATGAGTTTGTTTTCTTTCCCTTTCCAGAGAACAGAGTAGATAAAGAGAACAGTGAGCAGGCTTGAACATTCTTAGCTTTTTTACTTCAACTGCTCCTAGCTCTGCATGTCTCTAAGTTTTCTTTTCTGCCTCCCCATCTCTGAGTGTTTGTAACTAAGTTTATTTCTCTGTCCCATAACTCTGCAGGAGCTATGTGTCACACCAATTTTCCTTTGACTCTATCCTAAATACATCAATGTCTGGTATTTGGCCTTACAATATCTGGTATTTGGCCTTACAATACCCTTCCCCTTCTAGTTACATATCAGAAAGAAAGCCAGGTCAGAGAGCCCCTGAACTGTCAGACTCAATTACTGGCTTACTGACACCTATTATTGTCTTTGAAACAATGCAAGAGGAAGAAATCAAGATCCTAATACCTTTGCTGCTCATCACTGGCACCTCTGTGCCTCATTTTATATACGCCCCTAGATTCTTCATGGAGGAGGGGCACAATTCTTGAGGCAGGAGCCTACTGTGTACTCCTTTTGCAGGCTGAGAATTAAAGCCATCTTTGCATTTCCTCCAGACTCTGTCTCCATATTTTTCATTTGACTTTGGTGGGCAGAGAAGGCCAAGATTTTAGCCAGCAACAATGACACTGCAGATTCTTTCCAAAATCTAATATTTCCTATTAACATGGTAATGACTTTGTTACCTTTTAAAAGATAATTTATATTTTTAAAATATAGCCTTGAAAGGGCAGTAAATAAAATCTTTAAAAGTGAATCTTCAGATAATACAACCCCCAAATGAAGGTATATACTTTTTATAGAAACCATATTTTTCTAAGCTATACAACCATCAAATAGAGATAAAAATAATGTCCATTCATATGGATAATTAAATGCAACAGTATGGTAAAATTAGGATTCAGTATTGGTGTCCAGAGTGTTAAATACTGTTGAAATGTTTCTTGATGCCAAGTATCTAGATGACTATGATGAATATTCAAATATAAAATATTCAGAGCTGAACAAAAATGATGACATGCAGTGATAATTAATTTGTAACACTAATTTAAGTAGGCATGCAACATCATATTTCTTCATTTCTTAATAAATAAAATTAAACTTTTCTTTAAAGCAGAAAAGTCAATATGGCAACAGAGAAGAATAAACCTGAATCCAGGTTTATTGCTCTGTTCCCTATGCTTAGTCATGCTGACTCTGCAGCTTTGTCTCCTCAATAAGTTAAAGAATATTTCTCATAGCCTGAAATATACATAATAGCCCTTTCTCAAGGCTCTGCCTCCCAGACTTGAACATTAAAGCCGTAAAACTTTTCATTCATATAGAGATTAAAAGTTAAATAACAAGAAAATAACATTTTTCTTGTTGAAGGTTTATAGGAACATCATGACCAGACTATGCTCATGTTTTTTTTTTTTTTTTTCCTGTGCCATATTTGGGCCTTTTTCTGAAGATATGAATCCTGTCTCAGGGTCACAGGTACACTAGGAAGCCATCCTTTCTAAAATCTTACTATCATCTGTGTGATACAACAAAACAGGACATAAATGAATACCTTTTGTAGAAAGTGCCAATGCTTATAATCCTCCCTACCCTTTGAAGTTCTCAAAGATACTCCCCTTCTACCCATTTCTCTTGCCATCTCAGTAGCCCAGCAAAATTTCATCAGCGCATGTGAACTTTAGTCTTTACAAAAGCACTTAAAACACAGAAATAAAAATGGTCTGCCAACATCTTGGTCATGACCATGAAGGAAAAATAAGAAAATACCATGACGGATTAAAACCTCATTACGTTAACCTTTATCAATATTCAAGGGTTCTTTTGCACTACATACGAAGTGGAAGTCTTATCAACTTTGGATAACTTATTTTCTCTTTCTATGCCTGCACCTCTAGCCTAGCCCCTTTGTTAGTGATTTGAAAAAGATGTAATCTTCTTAACTGGCACTAGGACACTTATATTCACATAAAAGGCCCTACCCAGAACTCCATGCTTTACAGAATATGCATCACCAAGAACCAAATTAAATTATTACAAAATGCGTACTCAGGTCACTAGGATCTGATGCTCAAAGCTGACATAATGTGCCACTTAAGCTCGTGGCATTGACTCACACCATCCAGGCCAAGAAAAATGCTTGTTTATCTCCTTTCCTATGCTCCTGAACAAAATGCAGAGAGGATTTGAATATTAGAAGGTCTTAGACAGGAGGGAAAACTCTGACAAACTTCTCCTCTTACAAGACAGAAATCCTCTATTTCCTTCCTTTCATTTGTATTGCAATTCACAGTTTCAAAGATATCTGAGAATTAGCAGAAGATTTACAATAGTTGTGAGGTGGCCTAGAAATGAAACCAAGCAGGATACTTGAAGCTCTCTGGGGTACAAAAATCTTTCTGTGTCCCTCATTTCTTGTTTGTAGGAAAATAGCTTCAGTCTCCTAGACCTTCCCTGAGTTCTGAAGGGCAAATTCACACAGTTAATAAGTAAAGAGGTGAGGGAATGCAGGAATGAGGAAATGCAGTCAAGAAACAATAGTGCAAGGTCCTGTGTATTCCCCAGGGGTTGTGCATAGTAATCTAATACATATCTCTGAGTTCTTCTGCAGGACCTAGAGTCTCACTAAGGTGGAAGACAGTAACTTGAAGCTAAGCACAAGCTTATGGACTTCAGGCTGGTGGGAAGCAGACCGATGATGAAATTCCTGGAACATCATCTTGTTACCCCACCACCAACCAATCAGAAGAAAGTTATATTCTGTCCATGGAATTCTCCAGGCAAGAATACTGGAATGGACTGCCATGCCCTCATCCAGGGTATCATCCCAACCCAGGGATCAAGCCCAGGTCTCCTGCACTGTAGGCAGATTCTTTACCACTGAGCTACCAGGGAAGCCCAAATCAACTCTAGATTACTTATAATACCTAGTACAATGTAAATGCTATATAAACAGCCACCCATGTACAGCAAATTCAAGTTCTGCTTTGTGAAACTTTCTGAAAGTTTTTTGAGAAGACAAGTAGTTTTGATCTGAATTTGGTTGTATCCACTGATGTAGAACTTGCACATATTGAAGAACTGACTACATGTATATTTATGACTTTTATATGCATCACAAAACGTAAGGAAAGACTGATATTGATTCTTTACCTTGGCAATGATATTGGAGATTGCAAACTAGAATTGTGAGTGCCATTTTGGTATAAGTATTCAATAAGAATTAATAAAATATTCATTAAAAGACTTAATTTATAATTATTTAAATTAATTTTAAAATATATGTGTGTTAATTATAAATTGTATTTACTTGTACATTCAATAGAAAAGTTTGGATATTTGAGAAGGATTCACTTAAAAGGACATGAGCATCATTATATTCTTTACATTCACCTTGACTTATATTTTTATATGTTATATTCAAACTTTATGTACTTGAAAAAAGTTGAATTCTTTTATATCATCACTGTCAAAAGAATATAAGTAACTAAAAGTGTCTATAATAAAACCATGATCAGGCAAGTAAAAACAAAATAAGTGTAGTTAGTCTCTCAATCATGTCTGACTTTTTGCGACCCCATGGATTATAGCCTGCCAGGCTGCTCCATGGAATTCTCCGGGCAAGAGTACTGCAGTGGGTAGCCATTCCCTTCTCCAGGGAATCTTCCTCACCCAGCGATGGAGTCCACACCTGGTGCTCTGGCAGGTAGACTCTTCACCAACTGAGCTACCAGGGAAGTCTACCTATTATAAAATCATGCGTAGTGAAGAAAAAAAGGGGAGGGAGGCAAAGTAATTTATAAATCATGAGTGCCATCATTTATTACTCATTTAAATATTGTAGTTCATTAGCAAAATACCTAGAGCAGCACAATAAACATTAAATTCAATTAGAATTTGTATCTTGCCTTATAAAATCATAGCTTTACATATTTTTTTGTTTTTTGTTATGAAAGTATACTGTTCAATAGGCAGATAGAATACATTTTATTTAACATTTCAGTAGTTTGCTATACAGCTTTCAAACATTTAAACATCACTTATGTGGGCCTCTCTTTGTTTTTAGGCCCCTGGGCCTGTCAAATATTAGAAGCAGGCCAGTGGACTAGAAGTGTCAAAGAATGTGAACAGATCCATTTTCCCTGATGATGACCTTTAAAAATAGCCAGCAAATCTAATCATGATTGATTTTCTGGTCTCAAAAGGTACTTCTAGATATAATAAGGTAAATTCCTAGGGCTTCTCTCATTTTATTTCCGATCTGTTTCATCAAAGTTCCACATCTATTCTGTTGTTTACTCTTGATTCTCTAACCACATCCTAATTTCCCACTTCTGGTTCATAAACGGACTTTGGGCACTCTCCATCATGTGTGGTCTTTAGCTTTTTGTATGTAGAGCTGAAAGTGATTGAAAGTGAAATTTGCTCAGTCGTGTCCAACTCTTTGGGACACCATGGACTATACAGTCCACGGAATTCTCCAAGCCAGAATACGGGAGTGGGTAGCCTTTCCCATCTCCATGGGATCTTCCCAACCAAGGGCTCGAACCCAGGTCCACTGCACTGGAGTTCAGCTTAGTTCAGTTCAGTTGCTCAGCCATGTCTGACTCTTTGTGACCCCATGGACTGCAGCACACCCGCCTCCCTGTCCATCACCAACTCCTAGAGTTTACTCAAATTCATGTACACTGGGTTGCTAAGAGTTGGGCACGACTGAGCGACTTCACTTTGAATTTTCACTTCCATGCTTTGGAGAAGGAAATGGCAACCAACTCCAGTATTCTTGCCCGGAGAAACCCAAGGACAGAGGAGCCTGGTGGGCTACCATCTATAGGGTAGCACAGAGTCGGACACGACTGAAGAGACTTAGCAGCAGCAGCATCTCCATTGAGTCAGTGGTGCCATCTAACCATCTCATCCACTGTTGTCCCCTTTTCCTCCCACCTTCAATCTTTCCCAGAATCAGGATCTCTTCTAGTGAGTCAGTTCTTCACATCAGATGGCCAAAGTATTGGAGTTTCAGCTTCAGCGTCAGTCCTTCCAATGAATATTCAAGACAGATTTCTTTTAGGAAGGACTTGGTTGGATCTCCTTACAGTTCAAGGGACTCTCAAGAGTCTTCTCCAACACCACAGTTCAAAAGCATCAATTCTTATGCACTCAGCTTTCTGTATAGTCCAACTCTCACATTCATACATGACTACTGGAAAAAACATAGCTTCGACTAAATGGACCTTTGTTGGCAAAGTAATGTCTCTGCTTTTTAATATGCCATCTGGGTTGGTCATAGCTTTTCTTCCAAGGTGCAAGCGCCTTTTAATTTCATGGCTGCAATCACCATCTGCAGTGATTTTGGAAGCCCAAAAAGTAAAGTTTCTCACTGCTGCTGTTTCCCCATCTATTTGCCATGAAATAATGGGACCAGATGCCATGATCTTAGTTTTCTGAATGTTGAATTTTAAGCCAACTATTTCACTCTCCTCTTTTACTTTCATCAGGAGACTCTTTAGTTCTTTGCTTTCTGTCATTAGTGTGGTGTCATCTGCATATCTGAGGTTATTGATATTTCTCCTGGCAACCTTGATTCCAGCTTGTGCTTCATCCAGTCCAGCATTTCTCATGATGTACTCTGCATATAAGTCAAATAAACAAGGTGACAATATATAGCCTTGACATATTCCTTTTCATATTTTTAACCAGTCTGTCGTTCCATGTCCAGTTCTAACTTTTGCTTCCTGACCTCATACAGATTTCTCAATAGGCAAGTCAGGTGGTCTGGTATTCCCATCTCTTGAAGAATTTCCCACAGTTTGTTGTGATCCACACAGTTGAAGGCTTTGGCATAGTCAATAAAGCAGAAATTTTTCTGGAACTCTCTTGCTTTTTCAATGATCCAACAGATGTTGGCAATTCACTCTCTGGTTCCTCTGCCTATTCTAAGTCCAACTTGAAAGCTACCACATTGCAGGCCAATTCTTTACCAGCTGAGCCACAAGGGAAGACCATATAGATCTGAATGTTGTTTTATTCTTCTATTTAAAACAAGTGCCTGACCTAAGCTTTGAATGAAAAGCCCTCTATTTCCATGGGGCATCCAATTGACTTCAACTTGCCTCTCTTGAATAAGCACAATGGCAGTCACAGGGCTAGACAAGGAGCCAGGCCATGTCCCCCTTCCCTATCACGGTCCTTTGTTTTAGAGATTTTGGTTGATTTCAATAACTGATCATAGGGCTGCTTATTTTGTTTTCTCATGCTTTAAATTCTCACTCTTATGTTTAAAATTCATCTATGAATTGTGCTCATTTCACATGCTAGCAAGATGATGCTCAAAATCCTTTAAGCTAGGTTTCAGCAGTACGTGAACCAAAAGCTTGCAGATGTACAGTTGGATTTAGAAAATGCAGAGGAACCAGAGATCAAATTGGCAACATTTGTTGCATCATGGAGAAAGCAAAGGAATCCCAGAAAAGCATCTACTTCTGTTTCATTGACTATGCTGAAGCCTTTGACTATATGGGCACAACATAGTGTAGAAAACTCTTAAGTAAATGGGAGAACCAGATCACCTTACCTGTCTCCTGAGAAATCTGTATGCGAGTCAAGAAGCAACAGCTAGAACTGAACATGGAACATGGACTGGTTCAAAATTGGGAAAGGAGTATGTCAAGGCTGTATATGGTCACCTTGTTTACTTAACTTATATGCAGGGTACATCATGCAAAATGCCAGCCTGGATGAATCACAAGCTGAAATCAAGATTGCTGGGAGAAATATCAACAACCTCTGATATGCAGATGATACAACTCGAACACAGAAAGTGAAGAGGAATTGAAGAGCCTCTTGGTGAGGATGGAAGAGGAGAGTGAAAAAACTGGCATGGAACTCAACATTAAAAAAACTAAGATCATGGCATCTGGTTCCATCACTTCATGACAAATAGAAGGGGAAAAGGTAGAAGCAGTGACAGACTTTTTCTTGGTCTCCAAAATCACTGCACAGGTTGACTGCAGCCATGAAATTAAAAGACACTTGCTCCTTGAAAGGAAAGTGATGAAAAACCTAGATAATGTATTAAAAAGCGGAGACATCACTTTGCCAACAAAGGTCCGTATAGTCAAAACCATGGCTTTTCCAGTGGTCATGTACAGATGTGAGAGTTGGACCATAAAGAAGGCTGAGCACTGAAGAAATGACGCTTTCATCTTGTATTGCTAGAGAAGACTCTTGAGAGTCCCTTGGGCTGCAAGGAGATTAAACCAGTCAATCCTAAAGGAAATCAACCCTGAATATTCATTGAAAGGACTAAAGCTGAAGCTGAAACTCCAATACTTTGGCCACCTGATGTGAATAGCTGACTTTTTGGAAAATAACTTGATGTTGGGAAAGATAGAAGGCAAAGTGATGAGGGGGCAATATAGGATGAGATGATTAGATAATATCACCAACCCAATGGACATGAGTTTGAGCAAAGTCCAGGAGACAGTAGAGGACAGAGGAGCCTGGCATGCTACAGTCCATGGGGTCTCAAAGAGTCAGACACGACTTAGTGACTGAACAACAACAATAACAACCTCACAAATCCTAGGCCTGCAACTTCAACCTCAATAAAAGCAGAACCCCAGGCCTGTGCTTTCTTTCTTTCTACCTGTAACCTTACTGTGTGCCCTCATGTGTGCCATGTAATTTCCAGGACTGGTAATCAAGTTTTTTCTTCAAAATTTCCTGATGGTTATTATTGAGGACATCTTGAAATCTTAATAAAAATCAAAAGGGCCAGGTCAGCCACAACATTGGTTATTTATTGATTGGCTGAGACCAACACAAAACACTTTGATCTCAGATTGTTTGATTCATCAATTCAGTTGCTAACTTACCTGATGGCTTCCTTAGTGAGGGTCAGCTCTGGTCACCTGAGAACTTGTTCTTAGAGACTTAGCTGATACTTGGAATGAAAAACAATCCATCATCACCTTGGAAACAAGACAAAGGAAATAACTGTCATAAACATGGAAGAAATCTTTTTTCTTTCTGTATAAGAATCCCACATATGAAAGTATTACCAAAAATTCTGTATGTCATCTACACTTACAAATTGTAGGCCTCCCTGTGAAACCTAATTTCTTTACTCAAATTAAAGGATGTCCCTATCTCTGAAATTGACATGATAAATGTTATCTATCACATATATTTTGGTACTCTGTCTTATTAAATTTTAATGTTTGATTGCTCAGTGAAATAACATTGAGCGAATCAATAAAAATAAGTATCAACCTCTAAAATTCCATGACTTGCATATATTCTCTGTCACTGCGGCATTACTTTTCTGTGCTTAGAGAAATAATAGATAATTCAATTACCAACATACTCATGAAAGAAACAATATAGAAACTAAATGTCACATTTATTTTTGTGAGCACTTGTCCTTTTGGCTGTTCAGAATACAATCCTTTCTCTGTTGGTACCCAGATTCCTTTGGTGTGCAGTCTTGGTCAAAGGTAGTGTCATTCTGGTGCTGAAGAAATTCCTGGCTACACACTCCTTAAAATGTATAGAAGCTACACACTTCTAACATTATGCAACCAAGAGTGACCCAAGCTCATCTGCTGCTGCTGCTGCTGCTGCTAAGTCACTTCAGTCATGTCCGACTCTGTGCGACCCCATAGACAGCAGCCCACCAGGCTCCGCTGTCCCTGGAATTCTCCAGGTAAGAACACTGGAGTGGGTCGCCATTTCCTTCTCCAGTGCATGAAAGTGAAAAGTGAAGGTGAAGTCGCTCAGTGTGTCCAACTCTTCGCGATCCCATGAACTGCAGCCTACCAGGCTCCTCTGTCCATGGGATTTTCCAGGCAAGAGTACTGGAGTGGGTTGTCATTGCCTTCTCGGCAAGCTCATCTAACAAAATGGTATTCAGTGGAGTTTTGATCTTGAGTTAGAGATGTGAGAAATAAGGAATAATTGGAGGAAAGATCTGATCTTCAGTAAATGTGCACCAGTAAGGACCCTAAAGGGTTTTTAGCTAAAGACCAACTTGATGATTTTGTACCTTTTCTGTACAAAGAGATGTGTATTTTGAAATCCACCTACCCTTGGTTAAAGAGAATCCTTTACAAGAATGCATGCTGTCAGACTGCTCCAGATAAGTAGTGTGCTTTCCCTATCTCTTTGTCTCTAGAGGTCCCCTGGATCTATTTCCTAAGCTTTGTCATATGTATCTTATCATCTAGATTTTCACTTATCCTGTGGGCATTCAATTCCATTCTGCCTGAGGCAGGTTTGATTTTCTTGGCTTGCAACAAAAACCTTTGATCTACAGACTACAATACAATGTCTCCTGATAAAGCATATTGTTTAGAAAATTTCATATTAAACAAATTAAGTTGATTTACATTCAAGAGTAACCTAAAACAAGCACAAAACTTACATTAAAAAATGAACCTCCCAAATAAGTCTAATAAATAATAATGGAATGCACATGTTTGGAGCATTTCATAGTGCTTTTCATAGCTCTTGATTTCTTTGATAATGATAGCAAACAAGTGAGGCCAGCAGGTTAGAAAATGTACACACAGACACAAAATGATTGGGAACCAGAGAGTCTAAAAAGCTTGTTTTGCTGCAGGGTAGTCAGACAAAGGCCTGGGGCTAGAAACCAGCCCCCAGACTATTGATTGAGAACTTTTGAAAAGGAAATCTATAGGTTCAATTTTCAACACGCAGCCTATAAAATCACTGGCAACATTATCACCTACTCTCTTCATTAAAGTGGAAAGGAAGGTAAACAGGCTTCCTGTGTACTGGAATCATATTCTAATTGCTTAGGGTTTACAGTGCCCTGGACTGACAAGCAGACATACTGCAATAAAGTTCCCATTAACTCGTTAGATTCACAGCATCATTTGTTAAAAAATTTCAAATATCAAACTTCTGTATTTTTTTTTATATAACAGAAAACTTCTGTTCAAATGAAACGTCAGGCACAAATTCAGTATGTAAGCAGAAAAGCCCTAATACTTTGATTGAAGCAAAGCTGGTTGACCGGTGCCCCTGATCCTGACACCTAAGCCCCTCTGTAACTCAGGACTCTGAGCAAAGAGTTAATCAAATCCTGTGCCTTGTTTCAGAAATGAAAATATCCAAGTACAGATAAATTAGATGTTATTTTGTTTGTTTTCCAAGTCCAACTCCATATATGATTTTCATGGAAGACCTAGAGTCTTGACTCCAAACAAATGAGGGTTTTTTGTTTGTTTGTTTTTCAAATTCAGGGGGAACATGTGTATTTCCACCTTATTCTCCAAAATCCTACCTCAAAGGAAGATCCTGCTCAGTGTCTGTGTAGATGAACCTGAAACATCACCTCAGTTACATGTTATATTATCCTCAGCTGGTAAGTATGCCTCTTGAGGACAGAACCTCTGCTCTCAAACATATTTCTATTCTTCATGACTAGAAAAGCCACATAACTTATCTTCCAAATAAGACCACTTTTGAGAGTGAAAGTGAGACCAATTATAACTGAGGAGCAGGCCAGGCAAAGTATGATGATGATCACCCTGCCCATAGTACCAAGTATATTCTACAAAAAAGGACTCTATGAAAAAGACATTTGGCATTCAAGAGTCTCCAACTTGTCCTTAATTATTCAAAATGTGAAAATAAATTTCACACCACTCAGATTTCTAAAGAGTCTCTGACTTTTGAGAAGAGACTCAGTCACATTCTTAGTAACATAAGTAGCTCCTTCTTGATCTGCTTGGTAAAGCTTACATATGAACAAACATGCTGTTGTTTTTCTTAGTGTTATTATTGTTGTTGTTTAGTCACTAAGCCGTATTCAACTCTTTACGACCCCATGGACTGTAGCCCACCAGGCTCCTCTGTCCAAGGGATTTTTCAGGCAGAAATACTGGCGTGAGTTGCCATTTCCTTCTCCAGAGGATCTTTCCAACCCAGAGATCGAACTGAGTGTCCTGCTTGGCAGATGGATTCTTTACCACTGAGCCACCTGGGAAGCTGAACACACATGTGGAGAAGCTAAAAAGTGAAGGGATTTCCATTCCAAAATAAAATTTGCACATAGTCTGCCATAAACTTAGTGAATTATACAAGAAAATGAATATCTGTCAAGTTTAAGTTTCAATGTTGAAGTCTTGGTTATGCCTACCCTCAAACAGTTTCCACTCTGGCCTCCTTTATAGACAGTACTTTCTGGAGATGGCCAAACGCCAGTATTAAACTCTGTCTCAGAACTTAGAGGCACAATTTTTGTGAGACTTATTTATGGGATATCCTTGCCCTCTCAGTCACCTGTCTGTTCTCCTTAGTTACAGAGTAAATGACTTTCTGACTTGCTGGGTCTAGGATTTGGGTTGAAATAATCACCTTCAACTACCACTTAAGTGACTTAGGTGCCCATATTTGCATTTGACACTGATCCCTCCAGCTCTGCTCAATCCCACAATTTATTTCCAGTTCAGAAGAAAAGAGGGATTGTTCAGCTAGTCAGTGTATTTTTTTCTAAAACCTATATGCCTTTCGTTGCAAGTTTGTCAATGATATTCCAGAGGTGAAGAATTTTATAAACTTTAATTTTCATTTCCATCACAATTCTTGGTAATAGGTAAAACTTATAACTAGAAAACAACCATTATGATAGTATAAGAACATTTTATAAATCAATGTTTAATTTTTACAAATGAATCTATGGAAAAGAGATCAAAAGCTAACGAGTGAAAAATAGATGAGTAAATTTTTTATGACACTGAAAAAGGCTTATCTAGAAAGCATAATGGCTATGTTTTGCATACGTTTGTATTTATTTATTCTATTTTACAATGAAAGAAGAGAAAGTTTAAAGCTAAAGTGTGCTGGAATGAATTTTCCATTAGAGAATACTTCAATTGCTTTAAAGCTTTTAATTTTCACTTTATACACTTCTTACACTTGAAAGATTTTTAACTGGAACCCGAATAATTACAAAAAAGAAAAGTTTACCATTTAAAAGAATATGGATAGAACTTGAGGAAATTATGCTAAGTGAAATAATGCATACAAAGAAAAATACTGTGTTATTTCACTTATATGTAGAATTTTAAAATAATAACAACAAACTCATGGAAACAGAGAGTAGATTCTTGGTTTTTAAAGATAAGAGAAGGGGTGGGGTGGGAAAAATGGAGAAAGGTAGTCAAGGGTACAAGTGTCCAGTTACAAGATGAGTAAATTCTGGGGCTATACTGTACCGTGTGGACACTATAGGGAATAATACTGTATTGCATACCTGAAAGTTGCTAACAGAGTAAATCTTAAAAGTCCCCCCTGCAAATTCTAACTGTGTGAGATAATAGATGTGTTAGCTATCCTTATTGTGATCTTGATTTCCCAGTGTATATGTATATCAAATCATCACAATATATACCTGAAACTGACACAATGTTATATGTCAACTATATCTCAGTAAAGCTGGGGAAACAAAAAGGTAATCAAAGTGAGGGGAGATATACAAATTGGTGACTCAATATAAAAAGAAATAGAGTCCCCAGGCCAGGCTGATTGGGAGTTATTACCTAAAAGGACTCTCAATTTTCAAACATCAATATCTCAAAGAATAAGGCTGTCATTAACAGAAATTTTCGAGAGATGAGTTTGGGAGCAAGGCAATGTACTAAGCACTGTCTCAGCCATGTTGATGCTGAGTTCTAGGGAGATATCTAATTGGCAAACTCCAAAAGGAAAGAATGTAGGACTGAAGCTAAATATAGAAAGAGACATACAGTCTGGAGTTGGGGGGACTAGTCACCTACATAGAAGTTTTAGCTGAATCCACAAAAATGGTGGAAGCTGCTGGAACTTAAAAGAACAGAGTCACCTAAGGTCACTGTCAAAGCAAACACCGTGTAGTCAAGTTTATAGGTGTGAGCTCTGTGAAAAAGTGAGGATTTTTTTTTTCTTTAAAACATGCAAAACAGAGGAAGAAAATACATGCATGTTACATTTTATTGTGCTTAACTGTATGGCTTCTCACAGATACTGCAGGGGTTTTTGTTTTTTGTTTTGTTTAACAAATTGAAGGTTGTGGCAACCAGGCATTGAGCAAATCTACTGGCACTGTTTTTCCAACAGTATTTGCTCACTGTCTCTGTGGCATTTTGGTAATTTTCATAACATTTCAAACTTTTCCATTATTCCTATATTATATTTGTTACAGTGATCTGGAATCAGTGATCTTTGATTTTCCTACTATGAATCACTGAATGATGGTTAGCATTTTTTAGCAATAAGTATTTTCTAATTAAAAGATGTACATTGTTTTTGCAACATAATACTATTGCATACTTATTAGACTATGGTATGGCATAAACATAACTTCTATATACAGGTGAAATAACATATTCTTGTTCAGTAATTCCTAGAGAAGGGATTACTAGCCAGAGATTCTGTGCTGTGTGCTGAGTCGCTCAGTTGTGTCCTACTCTTTGCAACCCCATGGACAGTAGTCTGCCAGTCACCTCTGTCCCTGGGGATTCTCCAGGCAAGAATACTGGAGTGAGTGGCCTTGCCCTCTTCCAGGGGATCTTCCCAACCCAGGTATGGAACCCATGTCTCCTGTACTGCAGGCGAATTCTTTACCAACTGGGCCACGAGGGTGTGAAATACAAGTCGCTCAGTCATGTCTGACTCTGCAATCCCACGGACTATACAGTCCATGGAATTCTCCTGGCCAGAATACTGGAGTGGGTAGCCTTTCCCTTCTTCAGGGGATCTTCCCAACCCAGGATCAAACCCAGGTCTCTCACATTGCAGGCTGATTCTTTATGGGTTGAGTCACAAGGGAAGCCCAAGCCACTAGGGAAGCCTGACCAGAAATTCCAAATATCTTAAATTAATTGGCAGTAGCATTTACTGTCCAAAACAATGAACTCAGCCCCTCACCAACACCATACAGGAGGCACTGTTTCCCCCACCTTCACCAACACTGGACAACAACAGTAGCTTTTGCCAGTGTCAGTATGATAAGTGTACATGGTTAAATTAATAACAAATTAAGTCAAGAAATTAAAAGACACTTGCTCCTTGAAAGAAAAGTTATGACCAACCTAGACAGCATATTAAAAAGCAGAGACATTACTTTGCCAACAAAGGTCTGTCTAGACAAAGCTATGGTTTTTCCAGTAGTCATATATGGATGTGAGAGTTGAATTATAAAGAAAATTGAACACTGAAGAACTGATGTTTATGAACTGTGGTGTTGGAGAAGACTCTTGAGAGTCCCTTGGACTGCAAGGAGATCAAATCAGTCAATCCTAAAGGAAATCAGTCCTGAATATTCTTCGGAAGGACTGATGATGAAGCTGAAGCTCCAATATTTTGGTTACCTGATGTGAAGAGCTGACTCTGAGAAGACTCTGATATTGGGAAAGATTGAAGGCAGGAGGAGAAGGGGATGACAGAGGATGAGATGGTTGTATGGTATCACTGAGTCAATGGACATGAGTTTGCACAAGCTCTGGAAGTTGGTGATTGACAGGGAGGCCTGGCGTACTGCAGTCCATGGGGTAGCAGAGAGTTGTACATGACTGAGCAACTAAACTGAAGCCATTATTCAGTTCAATCTTATCCCATTTTTGTTTTTATGTATTTTCAGTTTGCAGGGGCCTGGTAGAGTCAGGTGATTTATGCAATTCCTTTCTTTATTAAATAGGTGTAGGAGGAAGCCAGTGTAATTAAAATGCCCTCTTATTTGATTTTCATTGATTTCCTATGAACAGCTCTCTAAATGGTGCTTTCACTACTTAGAAAATAAATGAATGAAATGATAGGTTTTAAAGATAGATAATCTTTAGGTAAGTAGGTAGATAATGATATGTAATGGTAGGTGTTACCTATCATGGTATTTTACAGTATCAGAGGTAAGTACTCAAGTGGCTACTTGACTGAGGAGAGTTATCTTCACTAAAATCTATTCTATAATCAGAGACTACAGAAAATGTAAATGTAACCATTTTATATTGATTTTGAAAGGGTTACAAAATGCTCATCAAAATATCCTTGTTGAATGAAAAGAGGTTTCTAAGTTGTAAAGAAATTTCCTCTTGAACTGAATTTTCTTTGCTATCTGCAATAGGGACCTTTGGTGAATATTCACTTCTCTGAAAAAAAAAAAAATGAACAAATTAGCCATTGGAGAAGAGACCCATTTTAAAACAATAGATATGGTTGTCATGAACTCTTCCACTGCCTCTCACCCAGACACAAGACCTAAAACACAGTCCATATCTGCTCCTTGAAATAGCAAAAGAAAGTAAGTTGTCTAATCTGGTTATTATTAAAGACTCTTACATCAAATGGAGCTCTTGGTTGCAAGAATCAGAAGCCAACCATGACTAATTTAAGCATAAAATATTTTATTTAGAGGATGTTAAACAGTTCATAGAATTTTAATGTGGGAGCGATGGGAGGAGGTGAAAGGAAAGGGAAGAAGGAAGGGAGAGAACCAGGTTTGAGGATACAGAGTTAAGAAAATTTCCTCCAAGCACCATCACATCCTGAAACAGATCTTGACCATTCAGCCAACACTGGACAGAGTAGAAACTGCCAGAGACTGCTGCCAGAATTGCCTCTAAAGACCTGATATGACCTCTGCTACCATCTCCAGTATGCATCCCAGAGGCCCTGCGTCTTTGATCATTATGTTCTCAGTCAAAGCCTAATGCAAGTGTATGAGTAAGCAGAGCTCCAGGAAAGATTGCAGAGTAAGCGTCTGACATCTTATGCTTCTATATTTGGGTGGCTCTGTGCCATACAGTAGGAGATTAGTCAGACATAGGAAGGAAATTCAGAGACTAGGAAGCCAGAAAGAGTGACAAATTATTGAAATTCAAGAATATAAGGAGTGTTTCTTTATTAGGGCTAAAGTTAAAGCTATTCTCCAAATTTTTTTATATTAAAAATCTTTATTTGAATGAAAGGACTATAATACTATTACTTTGTCCATCCTCTTTTTGTCAATATTTATATTTCCTTTATTTTGAAAACCATATGCTCAATTTCCAATCTGAATTTTCTATGATCATTTGCCTTCTTAGAATTATTATAATAACTATTATATTGCCAGGAGAAAAATCAATTACCTCAGATATGCAGATAACACCACCCTTGGGGCAGAAAGCAAAGAAGAACTAAAGAGCCTCTTGATGAAAGTGAAAGAGGAGAGTGAAAAAGTTGGCTTAAAACTCAACATTAAGAAAACTGAAGATCATGGCATCCGGTCCCATCACTTCATGGCAAATAGATGGGGAAATAGTCAAAACAGGTACAGACTTTATTTTGGGGGGTTCCAAAATCACTGAAGATGGTGAATACAGCCATTAAATTAAAAGACACTTCTTGGAATAAAAGTTATGACCAACCTAGACAGCATATTAAAAAACAGAGACATTACTTTGCCAACAAAGGTCCATCTAGTCAAAGCTATGATTTTTCCAGTAGTCGTGTATGGATATGAGAGTTGGACTATAAAGAAAGCTGAGCGCCGAAGAATTGATGCTTTTCAACTGTGGTGTGGGAGAAGACCCAGCAAGGAGATCCAACCAGTCCATCCTAAAGGAAATCAGTCCTGAATATTCATTGGAAGGACAGATGCTGAAGCTGAAACTCCAATACTTTGGCCACCTGATGCAAAGAACTGACTCATTTGAAAAGATCCTGATGCTGTGGGAAAGATTGAAGGTGGGAGAAGGGGATGACAGAGGATGAAATGGTTGGATGGCATCATCAACTCAATGGACATAAGTTTGAGTAAACTCTGGGAGTTAACGATGGACAGGGAGGCCTGGTGTACTGCAGTCTGTGGGGTTGCAAAGAGTCGGACATGACTGAGCGACTGAACTGAACTGAATTATACTTATTTCTGCATCTTGGTTCTCAATGTTTTCTATTTGTCAAACTTATTTGGCTTCAACTTTTCTTTCCATTGGAGACTTTTCCTCTAAGGATTTCCATTTAATACATTCTCTTTCATTTTTGGTTACTTATTAAATCCTGTGCATATATTTCTATTTATGTCTTAATATATTAAACCTAATCAATATGTATGTCATTTCCTACATTAAAACAATGTTCTCACCTCAGTTTATTCTCTTGGTGTTACTCCCACTTCCAACTATCATATAATTTCTGTGCTGTCCAAAACAGTAACCACTAACCACATACAAATATTTAAATTATTTAATAAAGGAATATTTAAAGTTTAATTTCTATATTGTGCTGGTCACATTTCAAGTGATCAACAGTTCCACATTACTAGTGGTCTGCATATTGGTTAGCACAAATATAGAATATTTCTGCCATCATAGAGAGGTTGACTGAATACCTCTGGACTAAACTGCCGGGGTCCAGCCCCAGCGGGGTCCGGGAGTCTTGAGGGATGAGTGGCGTCGGCGAAGAAACTGAGCTGAGTCGATGTGTGGTGATGGAGCAGTCTCTCAGTTTATTGTTGTTGGTTTTGTGAGGTGATGGAGAAGTCTCTCCAAAAGGAGATGGAGAAGTCTCTCAGTCTATTGTTGGTTTACAATTTTATAGCCAAAAGACATCCCCATTACATGATTACATCACCTATCATTCTATACAATTTTTTGTTTTCTACCTTCCATAGCAACCTTATCATTGAGCTCATTCTCCAATATATCATGAAATATTCCCTTTGCATAAGTCAGATTTTTATGTAATTAGATTTAACAATAGTATGTTTACCATTTAAATGTCTTCAGTATACTTCATTCAATCATGATAAGTTCATCAACCTAAGTAGAAAGGTTACATTTCTCTTATCAGGTACAACTATGTAGAAGCTAGAGGGAAGGGCTAAAGCTTGAGACTGCTTATTCTAGTAACCTACTTCAGTTCTTATGAGGAAAGAGGAAAGAGGACAAAGAGACAGTTTAGGAAGAGGAAAGAGGACTAAGAGACAGTCAAGCAGCACTGCTTCAGCAATAAAACCCTATTAACCTTATAACTACTATAATGAATTCCTATGTCTACATTATCCTAAAGCAATCAATATCTCCAACTATGCTGGCCACAATTATGAGCATTCCTAAGCCCCAGTTGAGCCTGATTTTTATCAAGGAAGAGAGCCTCCTCTGCGGAGTGGTCGTGGTCGGGGGAGTGGGAGGTGGAAAGGTGACCCAAATACGAGCCTTTTTGGTGGTGGCCTTGCCATGACCCCCAGAGAACTCTTGGTAAACTCCCCAGTAATTAGTTGGAGGAGTAGTAATCTATTTAAATATCCCTTTCATTCCTCTTTAGCCCCCGGGGAAGGTGATCCATCTTCCCGGATCCTCTGGTTGATAAGGTCTGGGGGGATTATCTCAGGACAAATTCTTTTCAACTGTGACTGAGCTACTGAGATGAGCCAATGTTCCGAGCATGGACAGAACTTCCAAGAAAAATACCAGGGTGGGGCTTGCCCAGGATGCCCCGATAAAGAAAGTCAGCTTTGCAATTTCTTTCTTAGTCTCATGCATGACCTTGTCATCCGAACAAGGGGGCATCCTGATGGCTCCCGGCACTAAACTTTAATTCTAGATGATTATGAATAAGTGTTTTATAGTTGATTCTTGCTTACTTAGACAATAATATAATTTACTAATTTATATTAGTAAATATATCTCTTCTAGGCCCTTCATTGTTCTCCTGGAGTAATTTCTTCTCTTGCTATATACCTCTTCAGATAATATGTTCTAAGAAGAATTTTGTATATTCAATCTTATGAAGACTTTATTCCAGAAATATCTTTAGTTTATATTTGTATATCAATATTAGTTTAATGTAGTATAAAATTCTAAGCTAATATTCTTTCCCTTCATCATTTTGAATATAATTTTTCATTGTCTTCTGAATCTAGTGACTCTATTGAGAAATTTAGTGACAGTCTCAGAGGCAAATTGAAATACTGACTCTAATTTTTCACTTATCTCTCTTTTCATGTCTTTTGCATGTAACATCACAATTCCTCATAAAAAGGCCTAGAGGACTCTCTAACTCCTTGAATTAGAATTCAGTCACATGATTGATTCTACTCAATAAAATATGATTGAATTGATAGGGCACCAGTTCCGAAAATAAAACTTAAGAGACTTCCTGGGTTTCTACTTTCCCTTTGCATCCCTGCCATAATCATACAAAGAACTACACCTTATTGCTGCTGTCCCTTAGGCTAAACTAAAAAATTAAACAGATGCAAAGAAGATCTTTTGAATTTTTTTTGAGTTAAAATTATATTTTCATGCTCAATATTTCCAATTAGTTCTTATTCATACTAACTCATCTCTTGGAAGACCATGTAATTACCAAATGTCATAACACTTAATGCCTCTCAGATAGAAAAATGTCTAGGTTTTAGCTTATCCTCCTCTCAATGAGTTTTGGGAGGGAGAAGTCTCAAGGCAGGGCTTCCCTGGTAGCTCAGATGGCAAAGAATCTGCCTGCAATGCAGGAGACCGGGTTCGACCCCTGGGTTGGGAAGATCCCATGAAGGAGGACATAGCACCTACTCCACTATTCTTGCTGGAAGAATTCCATGGTCTGAGAAGCCTGGTGGGCTAAAGTCCATGGGAGTCAGACATGACTGAGTACTAACACACACACACACACAGTCTCAAGACAAAATGTTGTATTCTAGGGGAGTAATTCAATTACTGCTTATTTTTCTATCTCAGGCATCCCCCAAAGTGAAAGTCACTCAGTCATGACTGACACTTTGCGATCCCATGGACTATACAGTCCATGGAATTCTCCAGGCCAGAATACTGGAGTGGGTAACCTTTCCCTTCTCCAGGGAATCTTCCCAACCCAGGGATCAAACCTAGGTCTCCTGCACTGCAGGCAGATTCTTCACCAGCTCAACCACAAGGCAAGCCCTGAGCCCAACCAAAAAACCATGACAGACTTCACACTAGGCACTGCTTTTCTGTAAGAAGCAAAAATGCTTTTTTTAATGTTATTATCTGGGCCCAGTGTTTGGAGGTGGGGAAATCTCCAGGCTCTGTTGAACAATTTGAGATCACCAAAATAACTGGTTCACCCAGCTCTTGGGCTACGCTGATATACATGTATACCATTGTTGACCCTGGTCTATATCAGTAGCTTACCTGACTCTTAGGAGTGATGGTGCAGACAGTAATTCACTCAGGTTAAATGGATAAGAGACATAGGTATAAAGAGAAATCTTTCACTCAAGCTAATTATGTGGCCTTACTATAAGTTCCCTAACATCCAACACCTCATCTTAAACACACTTTGGAGCTCCAATTCTTTAGCTATCCTGAAGGTTTTTACTTTATTATGTTACTTCAGAAATTGATCCCAGGGTCTACCTGTCCCTCTGTTTCTTGGGAGACATGTCCCAAAATCTATTTTAGGGAGGGACCAGAATCCTTCACCATCATGTGTCTCAAATATTTTTATAAACATTGCAATCCCCAGAAGTATTATGAGGAATGTCACTCCCTGCTCTTACAAGGGCAATTCCCAACGATGCATTCAAATGAATTTCTTAGCACATGGATTTGAAGTAAAACCAGATGATTATCTGGAAGAAACTCTCTTAAACTTTACTATGCTGATTTGAAAAGTAAATATCAAAAACTTCTTTTTTTCTCTTTGGATGGTCGTTTCCTGACAAGTCTGTCTAGACATATTTCCTTGGTTATAGTCTATAATATTATCCTTTTTTTTTCTTTCACTGTTTTATCTCAATCAGAAATAATTCTAATTTTAAATTTTGTTTATTGCTTGTCTCTCTCCATCAGATTGTAAACTCCATGAGGGTCACATCACTCTCAGATTTACCCACAATGCCTAGGAAATATCTCTTACATAGTAGATACTTAATAAAGATTTGTTAAATAGATTAACCACTCTTCTTTGCAAATTAGATCTTATTGTTACTGGATTCCACAAATTTATGTAAAATGTCATTTCTACTTTCTTGTACTTTCCTTGGTGTTTACAATAAACCCCTGTATTAGTTTGTTTGAGCTATAGTAACAGAGTGCCACAAACTGAGTGGCTTCAACAACAGAAATTTACTGTCTCACAGTTCTGGAAGCTAGATGTGTGAAATGAAGGTATCAGTAGGGTTGGTTCTTTCTGAAGGCAAATTTGTGAAGAAAGAACCTATCTCCTTGACTAAAGAGATGGTCATTTTCATGTTAATATCAAATGTCTTCTTGTATGTATGTATCTGTTCCCAAATGTCTTCTTTTTATGAACTAGTCATATTGGATTAGGGTCGACTCTAATAAACTAATTGTGATTTAATTATCTCTGTGAAGACTCTATCTCTATAGAAGGTCACATTTTGATGTACTAGGGTTTATTACACACATTTAACGCATGAATTTTGAGGAATCAGTTCAACCCATAATTTCCCTAGTGACTCAGTGGTAAAGAATCTGCCTACAGTGCAAGAGAACTGGGTTTGATTCCTGGATTAGGAAGATCCCATGGAGAAGGAAATGGCAACTTATTCCAATATTCTTGCCTGGGAAATCCCACGGGGAGAGGAGCCTGGTGGGCTACAGCACTTGAGGTCAAAAGGGTCAGACAGGACCTAGCAACTAAACCACCACCACTTCCCTTGTTGTGAAACAGCAGTTTACTTGTCTTTCTTCATAACTAGAATTTGAGACAACTTGAACACGCACAGAGTAGTCATTCAGTAAATGTGAAGGGTATGAGTGAACGCATTCTCTAAAGAAAACCTACAGATCTTAACATCCAACTTTAGCCCTTTCTATAGTGCTTCTTAAAAGTAAGATGGGATGGGAAGTGAGAAGAAGGCTCAAGAGGGAAGGGACATATGTATACCTATGGCTGATCCATGTTGGTGTGTGGCAGAAGCCAACACAATATTGTATTGTCCTTAAGTTAAAAATAAATGAATTAAGAGGGGGAAAAAAAGAGACAGAGATCACCTTCTGCTTCAAAACTCCATCCAAGACTTAGTGCCACTTTTCTGGCCTTTTCCTACATTTTACCATGTTGTAGTGAATTTATGAATAAATGAGTCTGAAGTCTTTGTTAACACTGCAAGAGCAGGACCCTGAGTTAATAGTTACCCAAATCTTTTGCCTGGTTTGGAGCATAATAAGTGTTGAGTATTTTTTGAACTGACAGAAACCAACAGAACTACAACTCAGAACAAAGAAGCAAAACTAAAGATCATTTCCGCCTGGATATCTTCGGAATGGCCACAACCTCCTTGACTCTGAAGCACAGGATCTTTCACTGCTGTCCTTTTATTGAAAACTGAGGTCAGTTTAACCTTGGGACTCCAGCTAGCTCATATCACTGTGTCCCGTGAGTAGAAATCAAGTTCCATTCAAAACAAAGTGAAACCACTTTAAGGTCTGCCTTGTTGTCTGTTCCTAGGAAAAGGAGCAGTGTCACATTTCATTGTGTCTCTGCTACAGTAATAATAACATAAATGATAGTTCCCTCACTTTGGATGCTAAGGCTACAGTGGCACAGGATTTTTATGGGAAGATGCATTTGCATGAGAATTTGGCAATTCAAGGATGTGCTGCAATCCACAGCTTTAATACCATCTTGGCAGCTTCTTAATTCCCATTCCAGATGTTCCAGTAGGAGTGGGAAGAGTGAGCATGTCTTTCCACAGAGGATGTTTCTTTTTTCCTTGGAAATTCAGCAAATACCATAGCAGTGTGTAGTTTATGCTCATCTCCAGTCAGATATGCCAAAAGGAATGCTTCACTTGGCGTAAATTGGGGCTACTCATTATTCTAGTAGAAATCCTGCATCACAATAAAAGGAAATGTCAGATTTCACTTAATATCAGACCACTTGCCTTAAGATATATTTTCATTTTAAACTCCTTCTGTGGAGCTTGCCCTTTGGGAGAGTAAATGAACAAAGCAATAATACATATCAGGCAGGAAAATCTTAACTCAAAATATCAGAGACACTTTAGCACTTTGTAGAAGCTACAACAGCTCAGGCATTCTCCCATATGAGGAATGGATAAAAGATGTACTGAATCCTAAGAAACCTTTCAACATTCTTTTGAATAATAGAGTTTTCTTTTTCTTTTCAGTTAAACTGAACAACCTGTTATGATATTAAGATTGTTCTCCACAATTTCTATGATGCCATCCCTAATTTTATGCTGTGGGATCTCCTTTTGGTTGAATTTGTAATTTAAAATTAAAAACTTCCTTTCAGCTAAATCTTAACAGAGACAGTTCCCAGTCCTGGCTAACTTTGAATCTGGCTCTTTAGGAGGTCCCAGGAGATTTTGTCCCAGGCTGTTCTCTCCAGATGTGTCTCTGGAATTTAGGATTGTGTTTATGCAGGCTTATATTCATATTTGAGGCAACCGATAACTCTGTATTGCTTTTATTGATTTTACTTCAAAAAATGAGAGCTTAATTGGCAAGAAGAGATTGGTTCTGTCTGGCTGTATTTGATAAGGTAGCCCCTTAGGAAAGATCATTAGGCCCTAATTGGAAAAAGGAATTGTTCTTACTGCTGTCCCCTGAAGCTGTTTCTGCTTATCTTATCATGAGGGTGGTGATGGGGCTCTGTGTTTAGATATAAGTTTGACCTGGTTTTCATAGAATCGCAAGGGGCCTGGGTGACCAATGAGAAACTGTTGCTAGGGAGACATTGCAACATATGCTAACTAAATCAGAGTTGACATAAATTTTTAAGAAGAGGAGAGGAAATTCTATTTATGCATTTCTCTCATTCTTGCGACCTCCCTTCCTCCGTCTTTCTCTCCCTCTCTCTCAAGATTTTAGCATTAGGTATTCTATGTGTTTCTGATTGTAGCACTATTATTTTTCCCACTTGTTATCCAGAACATTTTTTTCCGCTGTCTTTCTTACATATTTTCAGTCATGCTTTTCATTTTCATGCTGAAAGCACAGCCTTTGTGCATTGGTGCTGAATCTCATCCCAAAGACAGTTTTGAGCGAAGGAGAAAAGAATAGTTTTATTGCTTGGCCAGCTCAATGGACTCCTGCCCCAAAAATCTGTGTCCCAACCCAGAGGATATGATGAGGAGTTTTGGGCTTCCCGGGTGGCTCAGTGTTAAAGAATCTGATTGCCAATGCAGGAAACACATGAGATTTGGGTTCCACCTCTGGGTCAGGAAGATACCCTGGAGGAGGAATTGGCAACTCACTCCAGTGTTCTTGCCTGGAGAATTCCACATACAAAGGAACCTGGCAGGTTACAGTCTGTGGGGTAGCAAAGAGTTGGATACAACTGAGTGATTAACATTTTCCAGGATTCTTGAGTGGGAAATTCCATGGACAAAGGAGTTCAAGAGGTTCCGAAGAATTGGACATGATTGAGCATACACCCACCCACACATGTATTTGTAGCAATGGTGCAAAGATGGGGTTGCTGATAAGACTAGGCTATGTGCAGGGAATCTTGTCTCAGGTATCTTTTTGATGAGCTTCTCTGGTTTCTTTCATGTAGCCTCAGGTAGCCTTTCTTCTTCAAGAATGCTGGCATATTAAAGAGCTTAGTTCAGTCACTCAGACTCTTTACAAGCCCATGGACTGCGGCACATCAGGCCTCCCTGCCCATCATCAGCTTCCAGAGTTTACTCAAACTCATGTCCATTGAGTCAGTGATGGTGTACAACCATCTCATCCTCTGTTATCCCCTTTTCCTCCCACCTTCAATCTCTCCCAGAATTAGGATCTTTTCAAATGAGTCAGTTCTTCACATCAGGTGGCCAAAATATTGGAGTTTCAACTTCAGCATCAGTCCTTCCAATGAATATTCAGGACTGATTTCTTTTAGGATGGACTAGTTGGATCTCCTTACAGTTCAAATGGCTCTCAAGAGTCTTCTCCAACACCGCAGTTCAAAAGCATCAGTTGTTCAGCACTCAGCTTTCTTTACAGTCCAATTCTCACATCCATACATGACTACTGGAAAAACCACAGCTTTGACTAGATGGACCTTTGTTGGCAAAATAATGTCTCTGCTTTTTAATATGTTGTCTATGTTGGTCATAACTTTTCTTCCAAGGTTCAAGTGTCTTTTAACTTCATGGTGGAAGTCACCATCTTCAGTGATTTTGGATCCAGAAAAGTAAATTCTGTAACTATTTCCATTGTTTCCTCATCTATTTGCCATGAAGTGATGGGACCAGATACCATGATCTTAATTTTGTTAATGATGAGTTTTAAGACAACTTTTTCACTCTCGTCTTTCACTTTTATCAAGAGGCTCTTTAGTTCTTCTCACTTTCTGCCATAATGGTGGTGTCTTCTGCATATCTGAGGTTATTGATATTTATCCCAGAAATCTTGATTTCAGCTTGTGCTTCATCCAGTCCAGCATTTCTCCTGATGTACTTTGCATATTGATTAAATAAGCAGGATGACAATATACAGCCTTGACATACTCCTTTCTCAATTTGGAACCAGTCTGTTGTTCCATGTCCAGTTCTAACTGTTGCATCCTGACGTGCATACAGGTTTCTCAGGAGGTAGGTCAGGTAGCCTGATATTGCCACCTCTTTAAGAATTTCCCATAGTTTGTTGTGATCCACACAATCAAAGGCTTTGGCATAGTCAATAAAGCAGAAATAGATGTTTTTCTGGAGCTCTCTTGCTTTTTCGATGATCCAGCAGACGTTGGCAAATTTGATTTCTTGTTCCTCTGCTTTTTCTAAATTCAGCTTAAACATCTGGAAGTTCATGGTTCACATACTGTTGAAGCATGGCTTGGAGAATTTTGAGCATAATTTTACTAGTGTGTGAGATGAGTGCAATTGTGCAGTAGTTTGAGCATTCTTTGGCATTGCCTTTCTTTGGGATTGGAATGAAAACTGACCTTTTCCAGTCCTGTGGCCACTGCTGAGTTTTCCAAATTTGCTGGCATATTGAGTGCAGCATTTTTGTCTCATCATCTTTTAGGATTTGAAATAGCTCAACTGGAATTCCATCACCTCCACTAGCTTTGTTCATAACAATGCTACCTAAGGCCCACATGACTTCACATTCCAGGATGTCTGGCTCTAGGCGAGTGATCACATCATAGTGATTATCTGGGTCATGAAGATCTTTCTTGTATAGTTCTTCTGTATATTCTTGCCACCTCTTTTTAATATCTTCTGCTTCTGTTAGGTCCATACCATTTCTGTCCTTTATTGTTAAGAGCTTAAAGACATTGTTAAGTGTATCACTTGAGGTGGACTCAGGACCTTACCGCAAGGCTGCACTCCTGTTTCCTGGCAAACCCGCCATAGTTTCTGCATCCCCACCCTTCCTGGGGTTTAAATATGCCCACTTGGAATCCAGGGAAGTTCCTGGAGGTTCACGCCGAGGACCATCACAAAGTCCCATGTGGTTTCTAGTTTTAACTACACTATCAGCTTCTCTATCTACCAGAAGCATCACTGTCTCACAATTCATTGTGAATACATTGCTGTGATTCAGTTATTAAAAAATCTAAGATCATAAAAATATTTAATCAAATATCAAGGGTTCAAGGTGACAGGAATACGGTGGTCTGTACTAGGGCAATAGGCTGTGGAGAAAGTCTGGACAGGATCCCAGGAACTGAAATGTCTAATAGTATTTCTAGCCACAGGATAACTCACTTGTGAAGATTTCTGCTTAATTGGAATCAACAGAAACTCCTAAAATATTTCAAGTTATGCAAAACCCTCAAAATAATGCAATGCCTCTGGCTCAGTGATTATTTGTTGACTATAAATGAAGAGGAAATTAGCCTTTACTCTCCAGGGAAAATAATATAGTGCGAAGTCCTTCATGCAGTTCAAGAATGAATAAGGTGAATGAAAAATTTATGAAATCCTCAATGGTTAGAAAAATGTTCATGCTCAAGTCTAGCCACACCCTCTCACATACCTACAACCCTCATATCCCATTAAAAGATTATCTTCCCCTATTCTTACAATGAATGACATTGAATCTTAAATTAAACTAAGTATTAAAGGATGAAGTCTGTTTTGAATTTTGACATGCTTAATTCTTTCCATAATACAGAAGAAACTTCTGTGTCATTTACCCTAATTTCTTGTCTGTGCTTTGACTAGCATTTTAATACATTGTTATGTATTTATAGTAACAGATCAAATACTCCAAAAAAAAAAAAATTCTAAGTAAGTTTCTCTAGTATTTACTTTAAATTAATTCTATTTCTTTGTTTTAATTAATTAATTTATTTTCTTTACATTATCATCTTGGTTTTGCCATACATTGACATGAATCCGCCATGGGTAAACTTGTGTACCCCTCTAAACCAAGAGACTGCAGCAACATAAACAGAGCTGTTTATTGCTGATGATAAAGCCAAATTAGTTCTGTCCACAGTTTCACTGTTGATAGATGCCTTTGTCTTTCCAATGAATGATTCTGATTGCTGAGCACATTAGTAAGAGCTACTGATAATGATGGATGCCCCTCCTTGAGCCCGAAGGGCCTGTGATGGCTCTATCTCATTTAAGCAATTTTTTTCATTTATTGTAGGTCTTAGCTTCTGTGGACTCAGGGTCTCCAGGCTGCCTATGGAAGGACAAATCATCCACAGATAAGAAGCCTGACTTCCTTTGATTTCAGAGTGGGTAGTCACAGTGTAAAAGCATCTGGTCTTAAGAAAAGAATAATGAGCTTCTTGGGCCAAAGAACTAAACAGACATTTCTCCAGAGAAGATATACAGATGGCTAACAAACACATGAAAAGATGCTCAACATCACTCATTATTAGAGAAATGCAAATCAAAACCACAATTAGCTACCATCTCATGTCAGTTAGAATGGCTCCTATCAAAAAGTCTACAAACAATAAATCCTGGAGGGTGCAGAGAAAAGGGGACCCTCTTACACTGTTGGTGGGAATGCAAACTAGTTCAGCCACTATGGAGAACAGTGTGGAGATTCCTCAAACACTGGAAATAGAACTGCCATACAACACAACAATCCCACTGCTAGGCATACACACCAAGGAAACCAGAATTGAAAGGGACACATGTACCCCAATGTTCATCACAGCACTGTTTACAATAGCTAGGACATGGAAGCAACCTAGATGTCCATCAGCATGGATGGATGGATAAGAATGTCCATCAGAATGGATAAGAAAGCTGTGATGCATTTGAATCAGTTCTAATGAGGTGGATGAAACTGGAGCCTATTATACAGAGTGAAATAAGTCAGAAAGAAAAACACCAATACAATATGTTAGCACATATATATGGAATTTAGAAAGATGGTAACTGTGACCCTATATGTGAGACAGCAAAAGAGACACAGACGTAAAGAACAGAGTTTTGGACTCTGTGGGAGAAGGCAACGGTGGGATGACTTGAGAGAATAGCATTGAAACATGTGTATTACCATATGTGAAATAGCTCGCCAGTCCAGCTTTGATGCCTGAGACAGGGAGCTCAGGACTGGTGCACTGGGATGACCCCGAGGGATGGGATGGGGTGGGAGGTGAAAGGGGGGTTCAGGATGGGGAACACATATACACCCACGGCTGATTCATGTGAATGCATGGCAAAAATCACTACAATATTGTAAAGTAATTAGCCTCCAATTAAAATAAATAAATTAATTTACAAAAACAAACAAACAAAAGAAGCAACTGGGGGCTTTAAAAAAATTCATTGGAGTATAGTTGATTTACAATATTTCTTCAGTACAGCAAAGTGAATCAGTTATACATATACATATACATATATTCACTCACTTTTAGATTCTTTTCCCATATAGATCATTGCAGACTGTAGAGTTCCCAATGCTATACTGTAGGTTCTTATTAGTTACCTATTTTATATATAGTAACGTGTATCTGACAAATTTGGGGCCTTTTATTAGCTGTTCTGAGAGATGATCTCTTATTTTATTTGCCAGACTCTTGGCTCTGCATTTGGCTTTGAACTGCCCTGGAGGTTGTGGGATGCTTATGAAATGTGTGTGTTTGTAACTTGCATTTGCCAATTCTATTTGGAAAATAATGCAAGCGTAGAGAAAAAAAAAATAAACACAACTATTATGTTTCCAAATATGTAATCACTCTTTTTCACAATCCATTTTTCCATCGAAAATGATTATTTTGAAATTAAGTGATGATATGTATTGATGGGAAAACAGAACCATCTTTGCTGTGGCTCATTTCTTAGGGTCTGAGTAACCAATGATTCCGATCATTGTCAACCCTTTGCCACTATTTTCTATTTCCCAAAAACTAAGGACCTTAAATTTCATTTTTATGAATCTTCATTCTGGATTTATGTTACCCATTGGCTGATTTTGTATGGACTTCCTGGTGGCTCAGATGGTATTGCAGAAGACCCAGGTTTGATCCCTGGGTAGGGAAGATTCCCCTGGCGAAGGGAATGGCTACCCTCTCCAGTATTCTTGCCTGGAGAATCCCATGAACAGAGGAGCCTGGCAGGCTATAATCCATGGAGCTGCAAAGAGTGGAACACGACTGGGCGACTAACACTTTCACTTGACTGCTTTTCTATACATACCATCAATTGTCCTGAATTCTCTGTTCTCAGCAGGAACAATCCTCCTTTAGCTTTTGTTCTCATCCAAATTCTTCCCATTTTTTAACACTCAGATCAATAATTTTCTGTTCTTGAAAAAACTTGGCTTAGACCTCTGCTTACACGGACCCGTCTCTAAATTTTGTTCATGTGATTGCTATCTCACATCTAGATGACAAATCACTTGAGAGTGATAGTTACTTTATATTTGACATGAATTCCATTGTTCTCCTACACAGTGGTTGGCATCATGTAGACGTTCACATTCACATATTCACCCACTGGTTTTTAAACCATATATGGATATATGTTGTGTATAAACCCCTGACTGACTTCATGTTGTTCTCTACTAGATAGTATAATGACATGAAAATGAACACTTCATCTCTTCTTGTCTTATGGGCATTTATATTCTAAGATAATGACAATAATAAAATAACCATTATCTTTGTCATTATTATTTAATATACCGTGCATCCATTATATGAGCTAAGTTCTACATCTATCATCTCATTCGATCCTTATGACAGCAAGAGATGTATTGACATCTTCATTTTAGAGGGGAAGACATTGAGGCTCAGAGAAGTTAAATGACTTTCCCAAGGTCATAGATCATCTTTCTCTTAAACAGAGTAGAGAAATGTGTTTTCTTGTCTCATTTTACCATGTTTGGAACAGTGGGAGTGTGGAGTGCCACTCACCATCCATTTATTATTATTTATTTTTATCTACTTATTTGGTTGTGCTGCGTCTTTGTTGTGGCAGGTGGGATTTTCAGTTGCAGCATACCAACTCTGAGTTGCAGCATGTGGGCAATAGTTCCCCAACCAGATGTTGAAGAGAGGTCCCCTGCATTGGGAATGTGGAGTCTTAGCCACCGGACTACCAGGGAAGTCCCTCACTCACCATTCGTTGTGTTTGTGCCCCTTCCCTTGCCCCCTAGATACCTGAGCCTTCAGGCTACCCCGGGTGTAGGTCTAAAGGTGAAGCATTGCACTATTTGCCAAGGATCCTCCCATCCTTAGGAAAAATTATCCTTTCTCTCACTCTTTGACTCTAATTGTTTCTCCTGTTGCTCCCAATATTTTCCTAGGTGACAAGCTTGCTCATATCTGATAGATTGATTTTTACACTACTCGAATAGATAATTGTGACAATTTTTTTCATTCTTTGCAGAAAAATTTGTGTGCTTAAAGTGAGTTCCAGAATCATAATCTTGTATCCCAAACTAGGAAAGTTCTAATCATGAAAATATCGTCAACAGAAGCTGCAAATTATGTTTTATTCAGGAAACTTACTGAATACTATAGCCTGAGACATAGCCACTCAGTTCAGTTCAGTTCAGTTGCTGTCATGTCCGACTCTTTGAGACCGCATGAACTGCAGCACGCCAGGCCTCCTTGTCCATCACCAACTCCCAGAGTCCACCCAAACCCATGTCCATCGAGTTGGTGATGCCATCCAGCCATCTCATCCTCTGTCATCCCCTTCTTCTCCTGCCCCTAATCCTTTTCAGCATTAGGGTCTTTTCCAATGAGTCAGCTCTTCCATGAGGTGGCCAAAGTACTGGAGTTTCAGCTTCAGCATCAGTCCTTCCAATGAACACCCAGGACTGATATCCTTTAGGATGAACTGGTTGGATCTCCTTGCAGTCCAAGGGACTCTCAAGAGTCTCAGGTAACTCCAAATAACTACTCCAGAGGGGTAAGAGTTTTTGCTGAAAGAAAAAACAAAATGTAGTGGACATCAAAAGATTTCTGCCAATCACAAAAAACAGACATCTCATATTAGTGAGTAGAGCACTTTTCTATGTATAGGAAGATGCAAGAGTCTGGGCTCATTGAAATTATTCTTTTGAAATGCATCTTAAATATCTAGGGCCAGTATCCTGTTTCTTTCCATCCCGAATCCCCTCAGGATGCAGCATTAGAGGGAAGTTGCAGTGGTTAATGGTTTGATGGCAGGCAACATTCTTTGTTCACTGAAATGGCAAGCAACATTTTTTGGTCTGCTATACAGAGTTGGACATGACTGAGAGACTAAGCACAGCACAGCACATCATGGTTAAAGAAAGATTTGGAAGCCTGAAGCCTTTCAACAGTACCCCTCACATTACATCATGTAACAAATTCCTTTGCAGAAGGTAGAAGATTTGCTTCTAACTTTCATTTCTTTTTCCTTTGGAGCAGAACAGGACTGTCAGAAAGTATAGTAAATGCTATCTCTCTTATAGCCTTCTTTGTATTTTGCTTATTTTAGAAGTCTAAAATGTTAAGACAACCATTCCCAGTGCCTGCTAACTGTAAATTGTCACTTGCCATCTGCCTCTTCAAGCTTTAGGTCACTAGCCACTGCAGTCACATGCTGAAAAGAGTTCAGGGTGGAGATCAGGAATGAGGTACTCTCTGCCCTGGGAAACACTGGCAGAATAAACCTTTAGATAGTTATATGTTTTCAGGAATATATTTTATGAACCCAAATTTCTTGCATCTTCTCATACCTAGAAAAGCAGTAAAATCATTAATGGACAGGAGATATCTGCTCCTTGTAACTAGTAGCAACCATCTCCTGACTAGCAGCAAGCCTTTTCCAAAATGTGTGCTGGACTGTAAGTACCCCCTTCACTAAAATTTTATTAATACTGACCTTCCACCCTACTGATCTGGAGAAGTTCCTCAGAGCTATCTGAAATGCTGTCTCCCTGGCTATAGTTTTCATTTTGCCCTAAATAAAACTTAACTCACTGTTCTCACCTTGCATATTCTTTTTTCAGCCCACATTCTTAAATGGCAGATGAACCCATTTGATCTCAGGAATGAGATCTCTGAATGAGAAGAGGGACTTTGACTCCTGCTCACTACTGTGGAGCCAAGACTTAGATCAGTGCCTGAAAGAGTAGGCTCCTGGTTCAATGCTTCTTGAACTAACTAATGAAATCAGCATATACCGAAGCACTTATTTCTTTTTAATCTTTTTAAAAAATTTATTTAATTGGAGACTAATTACTTTACAATATTGTGGTGGTTTTTGCCATACATTCACATGAATCAGCCATGGGTGTACACGTGTTCCCCATCCTGAATCTCCCTTCTACCTCCCACCCATCCCATCCCTCAGGGTCATCCCAGTGCACCAGCCCTGAGCACCCTGTCTGATTCATCGAACCTGGACTGGTGATCTGTTTCACAAATGATAATATACATGCTTCAATGCTATTCTCTCAAATCATCCCACCCTCGCCTTCTCCCAAAGAGTGCAAAAGTCTGTTCTTTACATCTATGTCTCTTTAAAAGCACTTATTCTTAAGGATATTAATCAAAACCAATACTTATTGAATGAATTCTATGCCTGATATTCCTATAACCACTTTTGCACACATTTACTTAATACTTGATACTATTCAGCCATTTATTAATCAAATGAAGAAGCTGAGGCACTGAGATATGATGGAGTTAACCTAGTCAAGCAGCTAGACAGTTTTGGATATTGGATTATGAAACCAGAAATACTAGATCCAAAGAACACTAAACCTAATTGCTAGGAAAAGTTGTTCAGAAATCAAATCCTGCAGAAATATTGCCCCAACTGCTACCTATATAAGACAAGCCAAGTAAACTCTTGCATTAGTGCTCACATTATACCTCACAATAATATATAATATATACTATTATATATGTGTGTGTATATAACATTGTAGAGCAATAATTTGTATTTGCCATCCTCAGCTGAAATGAGTGGGCTTAAGAAAAGAAGTTGATGGAACTGCCCTGGCAGTCCACTGATTAAGACCCTGTACTTCCACTGCAGGGGCACGGGTTTGATCTCTGGTCAGGGAACTAAGGTATCCCACATGCCATGTGGTGGTGATTTAGTTGCTAAGTCATGTCCTAGTGTTGCGACCCGTTGGACTGTAGCCCGCCAGGTTCTGTCCATGGGATTTCCCAGGCAAAATACTGAAGTGGGCTGCCATTTCCTTCTCCATGGAATCTTCCTGACCTAGGAATTGAACCTGCATCTCCCACATTGCAGGAGATTCTTTACCACTGAGCCACCAGGGAAGTCCCACATACCTCATGGCAGAAGCCAAAACAAACAAACAAAAAGATTGTGCAAAAAAAAGAAAAAATTGAAGCTAATTTATAATTGAAAACAAATTGGAGCTAAGGTAACTGGATATTTTACATCTGGAAATTATTTTGATTATCATACAATAGATATAGCTCGGTGTTGGTTAGAATAACAAACAAAAAGAAACACTATTAGACTCCAGACCACAATGATTTGCATATTATGTTAATGTTTGAGACTTGAATTTGCTGAGCAATAAACTAACCTCTGATTTCCTTTGTACCTCCAATTTTAGTTTGTGCAGTGCTATCTAGGTCAAATTATATATCCTCTTGACACAAATATAATTTAATTAACTCTCTATTCTGCTATCTTGCATTCAGTGTTCATTCCCCTCATATTTATTTGATAAGCGTGGACATCTTTGTCTTTGGGAAATATGCTCTCTGAGTTAGCATTCTGGAAATGCAGAGAGAGACCCTGCCTTGGTTTACTGGGTCAGGTCAGAGATTGAAAGGTCCCAGATGGCTGCAGGATCTTGCAATATGCAGTTCTGTTGCTAGGAGACCGTATTGATCTTTTCTTGCCTCTTTGCAAATGGCCTCTCTAAATTCTGGTGATTGATTGCCATCATTTACAGCATTAAATGGTTAGAAGCTTTACCTTGTCTTTGATATTTATAAAGTTAAAAATCCAATAATTTGAACTCAGAATGCTTTACAAAATTTTTTTAACAGCCTATCATCTGGAATGCCTGCTCTTTTAGTTTGGTCAATTTTAAGTTGTGGTTAAACAGAAATGTGTTTTCCTACTTTAACATAAGTACAATGTGATTATTGAAATCAATTGGTTTGTATTAACCAAAGTCAATTTGCTTATTTCTTTTTGGTTCTACCTTGCCCACCTCTTTCTCTTCACAAAGCTTCAACAATAATGGCCTTTCTCAAGAAGATCTTGTTTCAAACATTAAAATGTTCCACTTGTGGAAAATAACAGAAGACTTAATAGTACCTCAGTGCTTTGATCTGAGTCTGGTCCCTAAAGGTCAAGTTGAACAATGCAGTCAATAACTGGACACTTAGTCTAATGAGGACCCTGACTTTTCTCCCTCCTTATGCTCCCGGTGGGGGATTTCACTGAATAAGGATTCTGCTTCAGTCAGTCAAGGTGGAAGCCTAAACACAACTCAGGTTTTCTGATTAGAGCTCTCAGTGATGAAATGCCTGCTATATGTATAGTTCTGTCTAATATTTTAAGGTTGATTAAAGGAATCAGACTGAGACAGACTTGAAAAGCACAGCTTTTCATTACATCTGTGAAAGAGTCTATTTAAGTGGATACTTCAAGCAGTGTTTTGTTTAGCTGGCCTTGTCTGAGAAAGGGAGACCTTTATGATCCTAGTAAACCTTGACTTCTATGAGGTTTCCAGAAGAAATGGAGGTGTGATGGGAGTTTTCATAAAAATAATGGTAATAGATACAAGGTATATGTTTTGTACCCCTGATCTCAGTGATAGACATGTACAGAGCAGTAGTGTGGTGGGGCTCTTATTCTCTTATCCATCACAATGACCTTATTGGGTAGGTGTTGCTATTTTAAGCAAGATAAATATATTTGCTATCAAACCAAACTTGAATCTATTCATCTAAGTGCAGTATAGCCAATTTATTGATACTGAGTTATGATGAAGGAAAGTGCCACATTATTTGGGGATGCCAAGCATGGAGTCCAGGCAGTGAGGGCTCAGAAAATACAAACTCTGCATTGGCTCTCAGGGAAAGGTTTTTAAGACAATGTGGGAGGGAGGGGGTTTGTAGGGCATGTGATAAGGTTGTGGCTATTCTGATTGGTAGATGGTAAGGTAATTTGGAGTCAGCATCAACTTTCTGGGTCCAACCAATCTGGGGTCTACATGCTTGTGGGCATCATGGGGATTTCAGTACTGCAAAACAGTTCAAAGGATATAGTTCAGACTATTATCTATAGCCTTTGAGGAGGAACTAAAGATCCTTGACTTTGTTTAATGGCTAAACTATTATTATTTTGTCTTGCTTGACAGTTTTCCTTTGCTTTTGCATTTTCTCACTTCTCTGATTAAATTTATTCTTTGAAACTCAGGGAAGACCAAGGAGGTTAAACTTTTTCCACAGCAAGAGGCAAGAGGAGGACATGGAGGTTCTATTGAAATCAAGAAGGACCCCATGGGGCTTCTGGGCATGGAAGGCTTTCTGTGTTCCCCATTTCTTATTTGTAGGAAATAGACTTCGGCCTCCAAGGCCTTCCCTGAGTTGGCAGGTTCAAACAGTTGCTAATCTGGGAAGGCAAGGGATTCAGAGAGAAGGGAGGAGCAGTCAAGAAACAATAGTGCGGACTTGAGGCAGGGTCCTGGTTCTTCCTTCAGGGATACACATAACAATATTGTTGAGCTCTCCTACAGAGCTAATATCCCCAACAAATGGAAGATGTAAACTTCCGGAGTTCAGCCCCAGCTGATCCAGGGTTCTTGAGGGATGAGTGGCGTCGGCCTCATCAGTACTGAGCTGAGTCAATGTGTTGATGGAGCAGTCTCCCCTTTTATTGTAGTTGGTTTACAGTTTTATATCCAAAAAACATCCCCATTCCATCACATATCATTCTATACAATCTTTTGTTTAGAACCTTATCATTGAGCTCATTCCCCAATCTATCATCCAAACATTCTCCTTGCAGAAGTCAGATTTCTGCAGATTTAACAATAGTATGTTTACTATTTTATTGTCTTCAGCATACTTTATTCAATCATGATAAGTACATTAATCTAAGCAGAAAGGTTATGTTTTTCTCCTATCAGATGCAGCTGTGTAGAGGCTGGAAGGAAGGGCTAAGCTTGAAACTGTTTTTAATTCTAGTAACCTCAACCACTATCTGTCTAATTCTGTTCTGACACACCGGTTCTTACAAGGAAAGAGGACAGTGAGACAGTCTAGCAGCACTGCTTTAGCAATAAAACCCTATTAACCTTATATAGCTACTATAATGTATCCCTATGTCTACACTATCCTAAAGCAATCAATGCCTCCAACTATGCTGGCTACAGTTATGAGCATTCCTAAGTCCCATCCACCCTAGTCTCTTCAAGAAAGTGAGCTTCCACCGAGGAGTGGTCCGGAGAGTGGGAGGTGGAAAGGTGACCCAAGTACAAGCCCTTCTGGCTGTGACCTTGCCATGACCCCCAGAGAACTCTTGGTAAACTCTCCAGTAATGAGTAGGAGGTGTAGTAATCTATTTAAATGTCCCTTTTATTCCTCCTTTGTCCTAGGGAAAGGCAATCTACCTTCCCCAGATCCACTGAGGGAAATAAGGTCTGAGGGAATTATCTCAGGACAATTCTTTCTAACTGGGACTGACCTACTGAGATGAGCTAATGTTCCAAGCATAAACAGAACTTCCTAAGAAAAATATCAGGAGGGGCCTTGCCCCAGGATGCGGGGAAGAAAAATTCGCTTTGCAGCTTCCTTCTTAGGAAACTTGTCATTCGAGCAAGGGGGCATCTTGATGGCTCCGGCAGTAAACTACTTGATGAAGCATTCTTCATTCCAGAGAGAAGGTCACAGATTGATAACCTTGAGAACCACAAAAGTGCATCAGAAGACCACATGAAGCTAGATTGTGTGAGTGCTGGCCCTCCACACACCCTGATCCTATCAGCAATCCTGCCTTGAACTATTGCTGTTAATATAAACATAAATTTAATATACTATTAATCTAAAACTCCTCACCAAATCCCTCAGGATTGAGATATGCAGTTTTGAGGACATGAGCTCTCTGTGTTCTCCTTTGCCTGGCCAAGCAATAAAGCTATTCTTTTCTAGATCACCCAAAACTCTGTCTCTGAAATTCAATTTAGCCCCAGTGCACAGAAGCCAAGTTTTCAACATCACTCTCCTGGGAAGGCCCCAGAGGATACTGCTAGTTAACATATTCAGATACAGATGTTTCAAATGATTTGCTAAGGTCTATGCAGCTAGGATGCAGTGGATCAAACCTAGGTAGTTTGAAGGCAGAACCAGAACTCCTAACCACCACCATCATGCTATAATCTGCAGGAATGGTGCCTTGTGTCAGTCTGATGCAAGAGCAAGAAATGTTTTTTGCAAAGCTCCTGTGTAATCGTCAGAGAGTTCTCATCACTCCAATCACCTCATCATCAGTCTCTGGATGTTTTGCTGACAACTGCCTCCATCAAATATTTTGCTAACCCAAAATATGGGTCTGAGGACTATGTCAGGGCAGTTTACACTCCTACCTGACAGACCTCCATGAGGAGAGGTTTTCAAACCAAGACTGCAGAGCAGGATTGTTATCCCTCTCCTATGCAAACAATGACCATGCTGTCCTACATGCCCACATTGCCATTAATTTATGCATTTTAATTCAGCTGCAGTCATCTTACTTTCTGAAAGGCCCCTTAACCCTCTCCCATAAGAATATATAGAGATGAGTAATATACCCAAAACAATAAGAAAGCTGCTGGGAATTAGCATCTGTTTTGGAGCCTGGACCACAAGGAGTGCATTCCTAAGAGTTTAGTTCTCTTTCAAATTCTGTTACTCCATAAAAGCTAATTCAGACATGCTTAAAGCCAAAGATTTTATTCTTTTTTTTTTTTCTTCAGAAAATATTGACTCATTGAAATTCACAAAACAAAAACAATTTAAAATGTTCTGAGATTTATTTTTACTTGTGATCTCTTATGTTGAAGAATAATGTCTTAGATAATGTTGAGTTTGGTCAGTAAATAAATTAAGCTCTAGAAAATATATAGGCACAATGAAATAAAAGAGCCAGTGTAGATACCTCAAAGGCTATATAACTAAACTGTGGTTATCGTAGCTAGCACATACTGAGAGCTAGTCTGTGCCAGGCACTGTACTAAAGACTTTAAATGTATTATTTCATTTAATATTCACAGCTATCCTATGAAGCAGGTACTACTGAACTGGGGTGGCCTCAGTCTGCAGCAGCTTAAGACAGGGTTTCAGTTACTGGCCAGAGACTGAAGTCAGGCTGTGGCAGTGAGAACATTGAATCCTAGCCACTAGAACACCAGGGACCCAGTGGCTAGTGGCAAGGTCCCTGGCCCTTCAGCTTTGTAGAAATGAATTCCCACAAAGAAAGAAAGTAGTAAAACAGGTAAAGTGTTTATTAGGAGAAAAAAAGGGTACAGAGTTTCTTGGCTTCAAGAATGAAGAAAATATAGTATTTTATCTTTTATCTGAGCAGGGTTCAGCTTCTCTTCCCTCCCACTATTATCTTCATCTTGGATTATCTGTTCACAGGTGACAAACTTCAGCTGCTCAGTTTGGGGCTCATCTTTCTCCTGGCTCACTGCTATCATCTCCTTTAGCAGATGAGGAAATAGAGGCATAGAAAGGTTTAGTAGCTTACTGTAGTATACACAGCAATTAATTGTCAAAGATAAGCTTTATTCCTAGGCAATTAGGTTGAAAAATCCATATTCTTAAGTAGATTGTTAACATTTGTTTCAATTATTAGAGAACCCTTTTTCATTAAGGTCATCTATCACAACAAAATTTTGATTGTAATATGTTTTCATGAGCTAGAGATAATGGTTTATTAATATAGTGTTTTAATTAGAATTTTTCTATTGGCTCAATTTTTATTAATAATGAAGTTTCCCTCATATTTCACCTCAGAGAATTACTCTCCCTAGCAAAATTTGAGCTAAATTTGCATAGTATCTATTATGAAAAATTTGGTCTCATCTCAGGGTCACTGTAATACAAGCAGTTATGAAACGTGAGAGTAGGAGCATATTTCTGCCTTTTTAGCTCAAAGCCTTGAAATGCCAGTAAAAAAATAGTTCCAGTTATAGAGTTTTACTCTTAATTTGATATACAGTTACTTAAATGTACACGGGCTTCCCAGATGCTGCTACTGGTAAAGAAACCACCTGCCGATGCAGGAGACACAAGAGGCCCTGGATCTGGAAGCCCCCCTCGAGTAGGACCCACTCTGGTATTCTTGCCTGGAGAATCCCATGGACAAAGAAGTGTGGTGGGTTACAGTCCATGGGGTCACAAAGAGTCAACTGAGTGCACGCACACACACACACACACACACACATATATATATATATACACATAATTCCTATAGAGTTGTATAGTTACTTATATGCTTATATAAAATAGGCTTCTATAACAGATTAACAGACTTTTCCTCCCAGTGGGAGCTCAGGTATTTTGCAAAGAAAGATTTTTTATATAACACAAAACAGATTTATTTACATGCATAACAATGAGTATTGTTGTTGTTCAGTTGCTAAGTTATACCTGACTCTTTGCGACCCCATGGACTGCAGCACACCAGGCTTCTCTGTCCTTACTGTCTTGGATTTGCACAAACACACGTCCATTGAGGAGATGACATCATCCAACCATCTCATCCTCTGGTGCCGGCTTCTGCTCCTGCTCTCAATCCTTCCCATCATCAGAGTCTTTTTCAATGAGTCAGCTCTTCACATCAAGTGGCCAAAGTATTGGAGGATTAGGATGCTAGATAAAAAAGAAAGCAGTCTTCTGTCGAATGGAAATCCAGATTAAGTAGCTGGTCTCAAAAGACCCCCTGTAGTCAGAAGATTTGCTGTGTTACCTTTTTTAGGGGATGCTTCAGTAGACTTGTAAAATAGACTTTGATCCTGGGATAGTTAGCATAATTACTTTTGACAGCCGGGATGGTTTCAGCTGGATTTGGTCCACTGGCTACTATTTGCCAACCACTAATGATGTAGATGATGTTCTCATGTATTCTGAATCAGAGTATGCTTTGGTGAATTGACTTCTATAGTGCCTGCTTTATTGTACAGCAGAGTATTTCCAACTACATATAGGAAAAAGACAAAACCCAAACTGACTTTCTCAGTGCAGGAAACTTATCAATTTATATAACTAGAAAGTCTAGGCATTAATTCAACTTTAGGCCAGATTTGATCCTGGAATTCAAATAATGCCATAAGGTATTTGTTTCTCTCTACCTCTTGGTTTAGCCCTCTGATTGTTAGGTTTAACTTCAAGCTACCTTTGATGACACTTCATGACTCACATCTTTTTTCTGCCAGTAGTTCCAAGAGAAAAGTCATCCACTGAAGTCCTGGCAGCCATTGGGATCAAACCAGTCTGGGAGATATGTGCGTTCCTGCACCAATGATTATTGCAACAGTATAATTGAAATTATGCTAATGAATCAATAATGTGTCAGTGATCAAACTAATCTTCCTGATATATCCCTGAAATTAGGACTGATGCCATTCCTGAATCACACAGACCAAGAATGGACAAATAATTGTCCTCTGAGATAACATGGAATACTGAGAAAGAAAATTGTGGGTGGCAACTATCAGCTGTATTTACTTCTTGTAATTGAATACAGTTTCAGTGAAAAATCATATTAAGATTGTAGAGTATATAAGCAATGACTATCACTTCTTCTGCAAAACCAATCCTGAATACTAAGAGGGAAATGACCACTTTCTCCTCTGTTCCCCCACAGTTCTGTCTCCTCATTATATCATCACAACTCTTTAATTCCTTGAATCATTTGATCATACATATAGTAGTTGCCCATTTTTCACGGGGGGTATATTTCAAGACCCCCAGTGGATATCTGAATCTGCAGGTAGTACTGAACTCTGTATATGTACTGTTTTTTCTATACATGCATACCTATAATAAAATTTAATTTATAAATTAGGCACAGCAAGAGAGTATCCCAGTCACCAACATCATTACACTTGCGCTTTGGGGACATCAAGTAAAATAATGGTTACTTGAATACAAGTTCTGCTGAAATATCAGGACAGTCAATCTGATAATCTAGCCAGTTACAAAGTGATTAAAGGATTAAAGGATAGGATAAACCCTATCCCTAATCATATATCTAAAATTCATCATCCTACTCAGAATGGCATGAAATTGCTTGTCTTTGGAATTTTTCATTTAATATTTTTGGATCTTGATGGACCTTGGGTAAAATGAAAGCTCAAATAAAGGAAGGGCTACTGAATATCTCCCCACCTATGATTACCTCTTCCATGCAGGTGAAAAAGACAGCATTCATTTGTATATCTCCACTGATTACATAATGCCTGACAAATAGTAGGACTCCTAGTAAATATTTATTTCTTGAATAAATTATCTTCATTTATAATCATATAATAAGCAACAATGTTATAAGATACTAGATTACATTAAATAATTGACTCAGACTACCAGGTAGCCTAATATAGTGTGATACCCTACAATCAATATCACTGTCTCCCACCTTGCCCCAGAATACTCCATTCTTTGTTCAAAAGTTTTACACATTATAGAGATTAAATTGAGGCAGGAGATAGAAGGCCCCCAGGCTAAGCAGCTGAAGTCATCCCCTGTGGACAGATACTCCAAAATAGCAAGAGGGAGAAGAAGCTGAGCCCTGCCCAGATAAGAAATAAAAGACCAAAGATTTCTCATTCTCAAAAGTCAAGGAGACCTCCCCAACTATATGCACACAGAAAGGCTCCTTGGATGTCTTTGGAGGTCAAAAAGAGATGACATCACCTTACAGTAAGTGATGTCAAGCTCCCCTTAGGCCTCTTCACGAGAATCCATCTTGGCTAAGAGATGCACACATGGGACAACCCCAAGATAAGTCAAATACAGACCCAGAACTGGGCAAGGCAAGGTGATTGGCTAAAGGAAACCTGAAAGAAATGTTCCATGTGAATGACTCAAACTATCATGAGTATGTGACTCTCCAAGCCCACCCATGGGTCTATCTACATGTACTGTTTTTCCTCCTAATAAACACTTATTTCACTATTTTCCATCTCTATATGATAATTCATTTCTACACAGTTGATGGGTCAGGGCCTACTCACTGACCACTGGTTCCTGATGGCCCGGTGACTAGAATTCTGTGCTCTCACTGCTGTGGCATGATTTAAATCTCTGGCCTGGAACCAAAACCCTGCTTCAAGCTATAGCCAAGGACACCTGAGGTCAAAGTGACCCATGAGAGGAGAAATAGATAGAAATAGAAAGAGTAGTACAAAATCTGGGCCTTAGCATCTAATTTGGGATTTTGATGACACTGCTTAAAAATCAACATTGAAGAGCTTGTCAAAAATACAAGTTGCTAGACAGTCACTGCATCTACAAAGCCTTGTCAGTTGGCCTAAGCTGGGTCCAGTCTTAAATACTGCACTTGATAGCTATATGATCTTGAGTAAGTCAGTTAATGCCCTTTTACTTCAGGTTCTTCATGAATGAAGTGAAAAAGGGAGACCGTGACATTCTTAAACTCCATTAACTCTTTTATCTTTAAACTCCTTAAACTCTAGCTCAAAAAATTCATAATCTTGCCATAGAACAAGGGTATAGTGCACGCTCAGGTAACACTTATGTAGAGAAAACAGAATTGAAATTTGAATATTTTAAAATAATATTTTTATTTTGGGATAATTTTAGAGTTACAGAAAAATTGCAAAGTTAGTACAAAGAACTAGTATATACCCTACACCTAGTTTTTCCTAGTTTGATATACTTATTACAACTGAGTGAATATTGATACATCACTATTAAAGTTCATGCTCTATTCAGATTTCTTTAGTTTTAACCTCATGACCTTTTTCTGTTTTGGGATCTCATTAGGGACAACGTACTATATTTAGTAGTCATGCCTCCTTTCGTTCCTCTTGGCTACGACACTTTTTCACACTTTTCCTGTTTTTATGACGTTGACTGTTTTGAAAAATACTGGTCTGGTATTTTGTAAAATGTGTCCCAGTTGAGACTTATCTTCAGATTTTCATGATTAGACTGCAGTTATGAGTTTGAGGTATGAAAACCACAGAAGTGAATGTGCATTTTCCATTACATCAAATGGAGGCTACATAATATCACCATGACTCATAACTGTTGATGGTGACCTTGATCATCTGGCTGAGGTAATAAGACTTGATTTTTTTTTAATTTAAAATTTATTTTGTGCCTTTTATGTGTCAGCTCCTAAGTTAGATGTTGAACAAATATAGTTCCTGCTCTCATTGAATGTACAGTTAAATATGGAAACTTGACCAAATAACTTCACAACTAATTTTGTATCTATATCTACACCTGTATCATCTATATAAAATCTAAAATAGGGGCAGTTCATTTAAGTTGATGGGTCAAGAAAAGTCTCTCCAAGAAAGATACTTAAGTGGAAATGTTAAGTCATTAATAGCAGAAGGCAAGACAAAGAGATTTGCAGAGAGTTTAAGACAGAGAGAATCGTTTAGCTGAATATCTTGCTTAGCTGATTGACAGAGAGAATGAGAGAGAGCTAGAAAGAGAGAGAGGTGCAAGAAATGGCCTGAGATGATAAAATGAAGTTGAAAGGTGGTCAAAACATCGTTAGCATTTCCCTGAGCTTGATTAAAATTTAGACAGCTTTCTTCCTGACTACATGTCAATGCCCTCTCTTTTCTTAGAGCATGTACTTCAGAAAAGTTGAAACTGTGAATTCTTTCTCTGATCCTTTGAAGTGTAAATCACTTTACAATCCAGGTATGTCTTTCTCGAGGACTTGGGAGCCATCCCTTTGAAGTGCAATCATTGAAGGAGATAGCAGCCCCGTCTCCCATTCTCCATAGGAGACTAGGTACTTAATTTCAAAAACAGAAAATTAGCAGCCCAGCTGGTCTAATCACATTGACCAATCTCCTTGCTAATGTCCTATACTTTCCCATCAGTTCACCCTACAGTTTAAAATATCTCAGGGGGAGCATATGTAAACCCATGGTGATATCATGGCATTGTATGGCAAAAACAATAAAAAGAAAAATACAATAAAATATCTCTTGACTTTTGTTTCAGCAGAGTTAAATTCTCTCCCTTTTTGCAATAGTGAATAACATTTTCCTTATCTGTTTCAACTAGTCTGGTATAAACCCAGAATACCTAGAAAAGTGGAAGAAGTTGTTTTAAAAATTGAGTTAATGATACAAAGATTTAGAAAACCTATAGAACTTGAGTCCAATATCCTAAGAAAAGGGGAAGCCAACAATGACAATTTTTTTTTTTTTAATGCAAACCATGTAAGTAACCTAGAATGGTGACTGAATGGCTGAGAAGAAGTTTCAGAAATTTCCTCTGGTGTGATTTTTCCAAATATTTCTGCTCCTCCCAAAACAGAACTCTCTCATCCCTTGGAATCTGAGCTGTGTATGACTGCTTTGAACAATGGAATGCAGAAGTGATGTTCTGAAATTTCAAAGTTTCAGTATTAAGATTGTCTAGCTGCTTCAAACTACTTCTCTCTTGGGAAACAGCCAAGTTACTGTGGGGATTCAAAAGCCACATTAAAAATGTCCACATGGAAGATTCAAGTTGAAGAATGGTCACAGCTGCGTTATTCATAAGTACACAGTCCAAATGTTTATTAATGTTAGAGTAGATAAATACAATGTGACATGTTCATACAATGGAACATTAGAGAGAATGAAAATAATCTACTGCTATACACAGCAATATGTATGAATTGCGAGACTATAATACTGAGTTAAAAATAAGCAAATCTAACCTATGGCTTGAGTTACTCTTATGTATCATAGGTATCTATGATTAGTAGATACCCATGGAGTAGAGGATGGAAATGTTTTGACTGGAAGGTGCCCGGGGAATACTTCTGTAACACTAGTAATGTTCTATTTTTTTATCTAGGTGGTGTTTATAAGGGTGTGTTCACTTTGTAACAATTCATTGAGCTGTTCTTTACATTATAATCTAATTACAATTTTTACAAAAAGAAAAAAGGAAAGAACAAAATTTCAGATTGAATGAAAACAGAGGAGCAAGCATTCCTTAGCCATGGCTAATTGCTTTTATCAATACTTTAGGAGCAGGAAGAAAGGTTGGAAGTTTATGAAAGAACTTAGAAGTTCTAAATGTATGCTGCAAAATATATGTAATAGAAATTGGATTTATTTTAAGCTCTATTATATAATCTAATTTGTGTTGGTATCAAGAATATGTCCCCTTTCCTGGTTTATTGATAATTTCCTTTAATCTTTTGGAGTCCATGTTGCCAGACAGCTTGGTTTTTTGTTTTGTTTTGTGTTTTGTATGACAAAACCTCAGCTCCCTTTCCTTGTTACTCACTGATCTCATTCTAGTTTAGTAAATGAATTATATTCTGGACCAAAGTAGCTCAACCTTGATTGTCTTATCCTTCAGCATATTTTGTTTTCTAATTTATGTTTCTCCATCTAGTTTATATCTTTGAATGTCACACACTAAACTGATGGCTTTCAATCTGAAGCATAAAATTTCTCAGTCTGCCTATCAAACAAAGCATCAGAGAGAAACGTGACTGTTTGTAAAGTCATTTCAACTGGTTCAGAAAGTCTGCTCTCACCTATTCACTTAGTGCCATTAAACCTGACCACTTCCACCCTTCAAATGATTCCTGTGGTGTTTAAAATCTATGTGTAGATTTCATGCCATGAGACTAAGTTATCATGGTTGCTAAGCTATTTCCTCTCCTCCTCAGAGATCCTATATAGCCCCTTCTCAATGATAATTGTACATTTTTTCTCATCTGTTCTTTTGTTGTGCTTCTGGTCACATTTCTGCACTATTTGCTGCCATTAAAAAAAAATTACGGTGATATTCAGCTTTTAACTCTTGGGTTGCATAAAAAAGGTTATTACTAGGCTATGCTAAAGCATGAAGGTACATAGCCAAAAATGCATAACCACAGAGCACCACTGATTTATTAAGAGACTTTTAATTGGGTGGTTTTTTTTAGGAAGAGCTATGCGAAGCATCATTATAATACCTTGAAAGCAATGACACACACAAGCGTTTAAGGAGATAAAATATCAAAATTATATCAAGGAAAAATTCTCAAACTAAGTGACCTTAAAGATCCAGCTCAAACCTGCAAGTTTAAAGATAAGTCAACTGAAGCCTAGAATGGAAAATGGCCACCTACAACCTTCCCCCTGGCGTAAGTGCAGGTTGACACTGAAAGTCAGCTCTCCTCTACATCACACAAATTATGCATCTATGAACAGGTCCCAAAGTGCAACAGTAATATCAGTTTTAAAATTCAGATAATCCTCATGATTTACTCCCTTTGACATGCACTGAAACAATTTTGCCATAGCATGATTTTTCTTTACTTATTAAGTAACTTCAGTTTTCCTCAACAAGTGATTTTAACTATCCTGACCTTAAAACCTGAGTGACTTTTCAGTGCTAGATCTATCAAAATAAACACTCTCTGTAAATAGTTTAAATGATAATTTATTTAAAGAGACTTGGAAATGACAGAGGTCAAATATTCCTAAATGGAAATGTTAGGTGGAAATATGCCAAGATGGAAAAATTATAATATAGCCAAGAAAGAAGTAGGAAGGAAGAGAAAAGAAAAAAAGAAGAACAAAGTCAATGAATACTTGTAGAATAAAAGGGGGGGGAAGATGAGAAAGAAAATAAAATCCAAATAGTTCTTCTGTGCAGAGATGAAGGCAGACTGACTATTCTGTGAAATAGACGGTCACACCCAGAATGAAAATGCCCTATTGTAGGTGTTTTTCTAAGGTCAACCTGAAGCACATTTAAAATCTATTAATATTAAATATGATACTGCTAAAATTACAGACTTTACTATCACTGGAATGAATGTAAAACATACATGAAAAAGTACCCATCCCAAGAAAACGTTCATTTTCTTATGCAGCAAAGCCATACATGTACCTATAAAATATGGTTTTATTTCCAATGGTTCCATTGTTTGACATGTTAATGATAAGCTACTCTACTGAAAATTATTTCAGCAAAACTATTTCCTTTTGAATGCTGAAATAATTTGAAAGAAAGTAAAATGGTCAGACACATAAACAGTAAACACATTTATTACTAAACCAGAAACATTAGCATGAAGTAAAGTGGGGAAAGCAAAGGGGAATAGGGATTGTTAAAGAATGAGGTGAAGAATCAGGTCTTTGATCACAACTTTAAAATATTAAAGATTGTTGATGAAAAAAGCAACCATTTGAAAAATAAAATATTGATTTAATAAATTATTTGGATAGTCATTGTAAGCAATATTTTGCTTTTGTCTTTAACCAAGGCAAATCATTCAATATCAAGTTAATTCAAGTCTATGCCCCCACCAGTAATGCTGAAGAAACTGAAGTTGAACAGTTCTATGAAGACCTACAAGACTTTCTAGAACTGATGCCCAAAAAAGATGTCCTTTACATTATAGGGGACAGGAAGGCAAAAGTAGGAAGTCAAGAAACACCTGGAGTAACAGGCAAATTTGGCCTTGGAGTACAGAATGAAGGAGGGCAAAGGCTAATAGAGTTCTGCTAAGAGAACACACTGGTCATAGCAAACACGCTCTTCCAACAGCACAAGAGAAGACTCCACACATGGACTTCACCAGGTGGTTGACACTGAAATCAGATTGATTATATTCTTTGCAGCCAAAGATGGAGCAGCTCTATACAGTCAGCAAAAACAAGACCGGGAGCTGACTGTGGCTCAGATCATGAACTCCTTATTGCCAAATGCAGACTGACATTGAAGAAACTAGAGAAAACCACTAGACTATTCCAGTATGACCTAATTCAAATCCCTTATGACTATACAGTGGAAATGAGAAATAGATTTAAAGGACTAGATCTGATAGACAGAATGTCTGATGAACTATGGATGGAGGTTCGTGACATTGTACAGGAGACAGGAATGAAGATCATCCCCAAGAAAAAGAAATACAAAAAAGCAAATGGCTATTTGAGGAAGCCTTACAAATATCTGTGAAAAGATGGGAAGCAAAAAGCAAAGGAGAAAAGGAAAGATATACCAGTCTGAATGCAGAGTTCCAAAGAATACCAAGGAGAGATAAGAAAGTATTCCTCAGTGAGCAATGCAAAGAAATAGAGGAAAATGATAGAATGGGAAAGACTAGAGAAGTCTTCAAGAAAATTAGAGATACCAAGGGGATATTTCATGCAAAGATGGGCTCAATAAAGGACAGAAATGGTAGGAACCTAACAGAAGCTGAAGATATTAAGAAGAGGTGGCAAGAATTCACAAAGAACTGTACAAAAAAGATCTTCACGACCCAGATAATCACGATGGTGTGATCACTCACCTAGAGCCAGACATCCTATAATGTGAAGTCAAGTGGGCCTTAGAAAACATCACTATGAACAAAGCTAGTGGAGGGGATGGAATTCCAGTTGAGCTCTTTCAAATCCTGAAAGAATGCCATGAAAGTGCCACACTCAATATGCCAGCAAATTTGGAAAACTCAATAGTGGCCACAGGCTTGGAAAAGGTCAGTTTTCATTCCAATCTCAAAGAAAGGCAATGCCAAAGAATGCTCAAACTACCGCACAATTGCACTCATCTCACACGCTAGTAAAGTGATGCTCAAAATTCTCCAAGCCAGACTTCAGCAATATGTAAACCATTAACTTCCAGATGTTCAAGCTGGTTTTAGAAAAGGCAGAAGAACCAGAGATCAAATTGCCAACATTCGCTAGATCATCAAAAAAGCAAGAAAGTTCCAGAAATCATCTATTTCTGCTTTATTGACTATGTGAAAGCCTTTGACTGTGTGGATCACAATAAACTGTGGAAAATTCTGAAAGAGATGGGAATACCAGACCATCTGATCTGTCTCTTGAGAAACCTGTATGCAGGTCAGGAAGCCACAGTTAGAACTGGACATGGAACAACAGACTGGTTCCAAATAGGAAAAGGAGTACATCAAGGCTGTATATTGTCACTCTGTTTATTTAACTTTTATGCAGAGCACATCATGAGAAATGCTGGGCTGAAAGAAGCACATGCTGGAATCAAGATTCCCAGGAGAAATATCAATAACCTCAGATATGCAGAGGACACCCCCCTTATGGCAGAAAGTGAAGAAGAACTAAAGAGTCTCTTGATGAAAGTGAAAGAGGAGAGTGAAAAAGTTAGCTTAAAGCTCAACATTCAGAAAACTAAGATCATGGCATCCAGTCCCATCACTTCATTGGCAGATAGATAGGGAAACAGTGGAAACAGTGGCTGACTTTCTTTTTCTGGGCTCCAAGACCACTGCAGATGGTGATTGCAGCCATGAAATTAAAAGACGCTTATTCCTTGGAAGGAAAGTTATGACCAACCTAGACAGAATATTAAAAAGCAGACATCACTTTGCCAACAAAGTCAAGGCTATGATTTTTCAGGTGGTCATGTATGAATGTTAGAGTTGGAGAATAAAGAAACCTGAGCACGTAAGAACTGATGCTTTTGAACTGTGGTGTTGGAGAAGACTCTTGAGAGTCCCTTGGATTGCAAGGAGATCCAATCAATCCATCCTGAAGGACATCAGTCCTGGGTGTTCATTGGAAGGACTGATGTTGAAGCTGAAACTCCAATACTTTGTGAAGAGCTGATGTGAAGAGCTGACTCATTGGAAAAGACCCTGATGCTGGGAAAGATTTAGGGCAGGAGAAGGGGACGACAGAAGATGAGATGGCTGGATGGCATCACTGACTCAACAGACATGGGTTTGGGTGGACTCGGGGAGTTGGTGATGAACAAGGAGGCCTGGCATGCTGCGATTCATGGAGTCGCAAAGAGTCAGACAAGACTGAGCGAATGAACTGAACTGAACTGAACTGAACTGAACTGAACTTAATAAAGGAATTGAAACTGTGATTTAATTATTTTTGCACTATATATTCAAAAACATTGACCCTTTCCCTTGCCTTTTTTTTTCTTTAGCAATCTAGCTAAACAAAAATAAATTAATCATAATCTTTGGTTCATAGTGCATAATCATCATTGGTCTATGAACAGTCTACTTTTATTCATTTACTTTTCCAAATTATCTATATCTAAAAAATTGTGGCAACCATACATAATTTACAATTTACTATTTAAAAGAATTTTAAATGTATTTACTTTAGTGACAGTAGGTAATTGACAAAGTTTTACAACCATCACCACAATCCATGCACAGAACTTTTTCATCTTGCAACACTGAAGCTCTGTACCTACTAAGAACTTCCCATTCCTCCTCTTCCCAGATTCTGCCAACCACCATTCTTCTACTCTCTGTCTTTATGAATTTGACCTCATGTGAGTATAATCATACAGCATTTGTCTTTTTGTGACTGGCTTATTTCATTTATCATAATGTCCTTAAGTCATCCATGTTGTAGCACATGTCAAAATTCTCTTCCTTTTTAAGCCTGAATAATATTCACTGCAGGTATTTATCACATTTTGCTTATCATCCATTGATAGACACTTGGATTGCTTCCATTTTTGATTACTTGATTAATGTTATTATAAACATGGGCATGCAGTTATCTTTTCATGTGCCTATGTTCAATTGTTTCAAAGATATATTCAGAAATGGGATCATAGGATAATCTTATTTTTAATTTTTTTAAGACTCTCCATTCAGTTTCCCATAGCATTTGCACCATTTTACATTTTTATCAATAGTGCACAAGAGTTGATTTTCTCCATATTCTCATCATCCCTAACAAGCCCCAGCTTTTCTGATAGTAAACATCCTGCTGGATATAAACTGGTATCTCATTCCTACTTATTCTTTTAATTTTAATACTACAATTAGGGCTTTCCTGGTGAGTCAGATGGTAAAGGATCTGCCTGCAATGCAAAAAAAAAAACCCAGGTTTAATCCCTGGGTTGGGAAGATTCCCTAGAGGAGAAAATGGCAACCCACTCTGGTATTCTTGCCTGGAGAATTTCATGGACAGAGGAGCCTGACAGGTTCATGGGGTTGCAAAGAGTCAGACACGACTGAATGACTAACAGACACATAAAAACTTTAGGGCTTCCCTGATAGCTCAGTCGATAAATAATCCACCTGCCATGCAAGAGACCCTGGTTTGATTCCTGGGTCAGGAAGATCCCCTGGTGAAAGGAAAGGGTACCCACTCCAGTATTCTGGCCTGAAGAATTCCATGTACAGTACAGTCCATGGGGTCGCAAAGAGTTGGATATGACTGAGTCACTTTCATTTTCACACTAAAATAAATACCCCCAAATCTATCACCTAACCAAGCCTAACATAAAATTATGCACATGAATCTCTCATTTTTTGTTTTGCCTTTCCTTAATGGTAATCCAAAATAGTGGCTTAACATTTCTTGCTTTTTTATAAATATGTAGTTTTGTCTTATCCTATATGACACAACTTCTCTACTTTCACTTGAGCCATGGCTCTCATTTCTGAAGAAAAAGAAAATTCAGCAAACACACCTCTCTAGGTAGGAACAGAAATAATCATGGCTACATAGCCACTGAGAAACAAGTCAAGTCTGTTTACTTCTCATGTTGATGAAAAAATTTTTGTTAATTAGTTATTTGAATTAAAAGTCAATTTAATGAATAGTAGCTAACTGTGTCAGGTATTGCAGAATGTAAAAAGATGAATATAAATGATCTCTCCATCAATACTATGCTTACAGTGGAGTCATTTATTTATTTACTTCATAACCATAGGTTCAAAACAGGTACAAAGAAGCAATAGACGTTAATAACACTTCACAACCTTGCAGGATTGTATTATCTATATCCTTAGTTTGATGACTTCTGTGGCAGACACAAATTTTCATTCAACCTAATTCTCTCTTTTTCAGAGCTTGTACCTGTAATATATTTTCCAGATCATTTTATGATTATCTATGGTAGTGTGCCTAGGTTCTGGTTAATGGTTTAGGGAAGGAAATGATGAATGCCCCTCCTGAGACTGGAATCCTCATCTCAACTTTCACTCACTCCTTACCCTGTCTGCTAGTCAAGGATATTGCAGCCTTAGGGAATGGTAGAAACACAAGTTGGAGAAACCATCCATTCCTGAATGACTTTATAGATATCTGCCTGCTTAATAGTCACATTAAAAGAATTATTGAGCAATAAATAAACTTCTACAATGTTAAGCCTCTTGGAATTATTTAGTGTTTATCTGTTACTAAAGTTAGTATTTATCATATCTAATATTCCTCCTGTTTTTGAAAGAATCTAAATCCAAAAATTTCCCTTTTCTTGGCATAATGATAACTATAATTCGGAATACAGTGTTCTGTAAAGAGAAGCTGAAGTTCAAATTCTAGTGTTGTCATTTTATTTTCTTTTTTAAAATTTATTTATTTTTTAATTGAAGGATAATTGCTTTGCAGAATTTTGCTGTTTTCTGTCAAGCCTCAACATGAATAAGCCATAGGTACACATATTATTTATATTTTATTTTAAATTACTCATTCAACAAATATTTTAATGCACATATTCTTTTTAATGTTGATGCAACAGCAAGGAAGCAAATGGACAGGCCACTGTTTACATGGACTTTATTTCTAGAGTGCAAAGACATAGTAAACAAGTAAGCTTATTAATATGTAACATAGTAATGATAATCTTAGAAAAAATAGTGCTTAGTGAAAGGCTAAATGATTTGGGGAGATATTTATACAAATAGACATAACAGTAATAATACAGTAGATTAATACATAATACAGTAGAAAATAATAAATATTTCAGGGGAGTATAAAAAGCTGAACAATATCAATGTTAGAAAAAATATTTTAGTTATTTTAACTAAATATGATTTTATTCAAAATGTGTACATGGTTATGAGCCCCTTTTCAGTAGAGATATAAAGAAAATAACAGTATTTAATTCATAGCAGTGACATTTTTGGAGGAATGCATTTAATGAGATAAGTGCTTATTCTTTGTTAGGTATCCAAGAATGATAACTAATTAAGTACAGAATTTTCTGAAATACACCTTAAAATGTCAGTACCAGGTTAAAAAAAAATTCCTAAATGGCTGATATATACAAAAGAAATATTAGAAACTAGAGGATGAAGGACTCACCTGACAGAAAAATAGCATTGGACTTGGCTTTAAAGGTTGAAAAATAATTGATTAGAAAGAATCAGGGAAAGAGAAACAACTTGTATTAACTAAAATATGAGAAGAAACCAGAGAGAATGAGAAAACAAAAGGAAGAAGTAAAAAGTATATTTGGTGTGCAATAAAATCTCACTTTTGAAATATAGCCTTGAGCCATAAAATCAAAGGACCTTGAATACCAAGTTGAGGCATCTTGCAAACTCAGTTTAGAAGTAGAAAGATGACATCAAAATTGATTAATTAAGTGTAGAAAACTTTTCTTCATCAATTGACAGTTTGTTATCATGATGCCAATCATTGTCATTCTTCCAGCCAATGGTACACTTTATAAAATTAAACAACACATCTTTCATTCTTGGGGATTGATACAAAGTGCCTGTCATAATGCCCAGTCTACAGTCTATACTCAATGCATAATATTCATTACAGATTTATCTAATCACCTCTAATACATGCTAGTTAATTGTTTCTTTATAGATTGGTGTAGATGAAGTTTTCTTCCATTATCCCAAAATAAGAAAACAAAACAAGAAATATATTTAAATTGACTCACTTTAATTAAATCCACACCTTCACTTCCAATATGACAATGGAAATCAAAAGAATTTCATTTTCTTTCTGGATTAGAAATGAAAAGACTTTTAAGAACAAAAAGGAAAGAACAGAGGAATAAAAAAAACATCTTCAACATTGTCCACATCTTCAGGCAACATAAATTGTAGTTTCAAAGTTTTCATATGAAGTTCAGGTAAGGTGTGCTTAATAATAAAATAAGTTCATATGAAGTTCAGGTAAGGTGTGCTTAATAATAAAATAAAACTATCATTCTCAAGTAGATAGCTTCCCATTCAACAGTTACACTGGTAGAAACTGTCTGATGCAACAAGATAGAAGGTTGATTACTTCCATGGGAAGTCTTGCAAGGCCAATTGCAATTACTTTTGGTCAATTTCAGCTCTTACCACTACAGGAGCTACCTATTCCCCACCATCAAGGTAGCAAGCAATAATACATATGTTCCAGAAGCAACTTGCATATAACTTCTGGGAGCCAAGGTGGCCAATAAGCCCCCTGTCCAACAAATACTGGGGATCGCTGTTCTAATCTCTGACTACTGCTTCAGATCATGGGAGGGCAGACATAGAGGGAAACTTCCTTCCTTCATTCAAAGCCTCTGCCCCTATGGCAGAAGTGACTTCTAGGTTACTTCCAAGGACTAGAACATTTCCATCCCTTCAGTTTTTTATTTTTCTTCCTTGGGAGAACCAAATATTAAAAAGCAGCTTTATGCACAAAGGAAATTTAAAAGTCATATGCCTAGGAAAAGGCACAGGCTTGGAAAGATCTGAAAATAAATGGATGCCTTAAACTAAAGTTCATATTCAATACTTAAGGCTGATCCTCATTAGAGATACCCCACAGCAATCAAAACCAAACAAAGAAGCAAACGTTGGGAAAGGGGGAGAATCTGTTTCCAGAGTCACTGTATTATTAGATTCAAATGTACAGTTTTCAACAACAACAACAACAAAAAAACAAAAGGCATAAAAATAGGAAAGTATGGCTCATTCAAAATAATTAAAAATACATAAATAAGAGAAAAGATTACTAAAAATAGACTTGCTGGAAGATCTACTAGACAAGGAATTTAAAACTGTCTTTAAAAGGTCCAAAAAACTAGAGGAAGATGTAAAGAGAGTCAGGAGAAAATGAGGCATGAACAGAATAGAAATACCAATAAAGAAATAGAAAATCTAAAAAGAAACCAAAAAGAAATTTTGTAGCTGAAATACACAATAACTAAATTGAAAAATTTACTAGAGAGTTTCAAAGGCAGATCTGAGCAGGCAGAAGAATCAGTGAAATTGAAGACAGGACAATTAAAAGTTTTAAATTTGAGAAACAGAAAAAAATAAAGATCAAAGAAAAGTAAGCAAAGTCTAAGGGACCTGGGGAACATCACTTAGTGGAGGGAGTCTCAGAAGGTTAGGAAAGTGAGAGGCAGAGAGAATATTTCAAGACATGGTGGCTGAGATTTCCCAAATTCTATTAGATTGGGAATTAATTAATCCATTTAATTAATTCAATTAAAATTGAATATAAACATCCAAAAAGTTGAACAAAGTTTAAATTGGATAAACTAAAAAAGACTCACACCAAAACCACAGAATAACAGGATTCTTTTGCACAGATTCTCACTGTGCTTTTATTATGCTTATATAAATTGAGCCCCTCTAAGAGAATAAATAAGATGCACAGACTGTTCCAAATAAATTTGACTTTCTTGACCATAGAGTGTTTTATTGGATATATTTTTGGAAATAATATTTGAAGCTGTGTTATTAAAGTAGGTATAGTTTATGTATCACTTTGTAACATGTCTTCAAAATGAATGTTTCACCAGTGGAATTCAATTATAAACACAATTCAATATTAAACACTGTTTTAGATTCTGAAATAATCATAAAGACTTGATACTTTTCTGCAAGCTGTTAACAATTGAAAATAAATAGAAATAAATAGATCCTTTCAATACAATGAGATTAACACTGTAATAAGAGACAAAGAAGATTTTTATAATTCATAGAATTCCTGACACAGGACTGGAGCATTTGAAAAGACATTCTAGAAGAAGGAATGTTTTAACTATGATCTGAGGGTTAAAAGAGGGTAGTCTTGGTGAAAGAGAATTAGAACAATGTTCACGTAGAGGGAGAAGGATAAGCAAAGACAGGATGCATAGAGGATGCAAACTCTTTCAATTTAACATATATAATATAATATATTAACCATTGAATTAAAAGTCAAAGATTTTTTGATAAACTTTTTGCTGTTTAATTTTTAACATTACTCAGAAAAAATAAAATAAGCATGTTTTATCCAAGTGAAGTTTGCTATATTTTGGATTATTTTAGGGTATGTTTCTGGAGATAGGACGCTGAGTGAAAATGAATAAATATTTTCATGGTCTCTGATATATATCGCCAGACTGCTTTTTGAAAGCATTATGTGAATCAGAAAACTCACTAGCAGTATTTGTAAATAAGATTTTCAATGAATCCCCACTAGTACTAGTGTATTTACCAAACCCTTTCCTCATAGCACTGTATAACATTCCATTGGAATATTTAGTGTTCTCAATAACACATTTTTATGAAGACTATATTTTAAGAAATCATATTAAAAACTATAGAATAACAGTGTGAAATCAAAATAGTTGTAGTCTTAGGCTCATGCAATTCTGGATTAGAATCTTCCCCTTTATAGCAAAGTGTCTAGAATATATATCCAGACACTTCTGTTTTTGTAGTTTATAATCAATTTTCTAAATGAAATGAATATTTTTGCTTCCATTTCTTTTTTCAAAACAAATCTCTCTATCTCTCTCCATGTATATAGATATATAGGTTACCTGTACCTGTATATAATTATTATATAAGATATATGTTGTCTAGTATAGTATTACATATAACATTACAATATTAAATAATAATTTTTGTCACATATATTGTATTATTTAAGATTTTGAAGCAGATTAAAGTTTATTTCTCTTGCATGTAAATGTCTAGAGTTGGGTAGCCCAGAGCTGGTATGTAGCTCTTCTGTAGTGGATCTTTTGGGGTCCAGCATCTCCTTTTCTCCTCAGTGTTCTGCCATCCCTAGGCAGATGAGTGAAAGAAAGGAATAGAGCAGTGGAGGAAGGGACATCTAGCAGTTATTTCTTGTAAAAGGAAGATTGCAGAAGCCACAGGCTTCTGCCTCCAATTCCTTGATACTTGGCAATATTAAGCTGCAAGATGTAAAAGCATTCAGAGAATGGGCAAGTTAAACTTGGGAGGCCATGTATTCAATAAAAATGTCTTTCCTATGCCATGAAAGGAACTGAACATGAATATTTGGGAGAAGACTAGTGTATCTGTGATGCTATAGTACTAAAGTTCTTTATAATCTACAAATAAGTCACTGTCTTAGTTAATCCTCACAATGATACTGTGAGGTATTATTTCTGCTTGGAAAATGAAAGAATTAAAATGGACCAGTTTCTTCTGTACACAGGATTACCCAGGCAAAAATACTGGAGTGGGTTGCCATTTCCTTCTCCAGCCTTATGTCTGTGAAAGTGAAAGTGAACGTCACTCAATGTCCAACTCTTTGCGACCCCATGGAATGCAGAGTTTCAAAGAAGAGCAAGGAGAGACAAGAAATCCTGCCTAAGTGATCAATGCAAAGAAATAGAGGAAAACAATAGAATGGGAAAGACCAGAGATCTCTTCAAGAAAATCAGAGATACCAAGGGACTATTTCATGCAAAGATGGGCTCAATAAAGCATAGAGATGGTATGAACCTAACAGAAGCAGAAGATATTAAGAAGAGGTGGCAAGAATACACAGAAAGTGAAAGTGAAGTCGCTCAGTCGTGTCCAACTCTTTGCGACCCCATGGACTGTAGCCTACCATGTTCCTCCGTTCATGGGATTTTCCATGCAAGAGTACTGGAGTGGGTTGCTATTTCCTTCTCCAGAGGATCTTCCAAACCCAGGGATCAAACCTGGGTCTCCCACATTGTAGTCAGATGCTTTTCCATCTGAGCCACCAGGGAAGCAAAGATCTTCATAACCCAGATAACCAAGATGGTGTGAGCACTCATCTAGAGCCAGACATCCTGGAGTGAGAAGTCAAGTGGACCTTAGGAAGCAGTACTACAAACAAAACTAGTGGAGGTGATGGAATTCCAGCTGAGTTATTTCAAATCCTAAATGATGATGCTGTGAAAGTGCTGCACTCAGTTTGCCAGCCAATTTGGAAAACTCAGCAGTGGCCACAGGACCCGAGAAGTCCAATACCAAAGAAAGGCAATGACAAAGAATGTTCAAACCCCCAGTTGCATTCATCTCACATGCTGGCAAAGTAATGCTCAAAATTCTCCAAGCCAGGCTTCAACAGTACGTAAACCAAGAACTTCCAGATGTGCAAGCTGGATTCAGAAAAGGCAGTGGAAGCAGAGATCAAATTGTCAATATCCACTGAATCATAGAAAAAGCAAGAGAATTCCAGAAAAAATCTACTTCTGCTTCATTGATTGTGTGAATCACAACAAACTGTGGAAAATTCTTAAAGAGATGGGAATACCAGGCCACCTGACCTGCCTCCTGAGAAATCTGTATGCAGGTAAAGAAGCAACAGTTAGAACTGGACACAGAACAACAGACTGACTCCAAATTGGGAAAGGAGTTTGTCAAGGCTGTATATTGTCACCATGCTAATTTAACTTATATGCAGAGTACATCATGCAAAATGCCAGGCAGGATGAAGCACAAGCTGGAATCAAGATTGCAGGGAGAAATACCAATAACCTCAGATATGCAAATGATACCACTCTAATGGCAAAAAGGAACTAAAGAGCCTCTTGATGCAGATGAAATAGGAAGATGAAAACGCTGGCTTGAAACTTAGCATTCAAAAAACTAAGATCATGCCTTTTGGTCCCATTTGTTCTCATTACTTCATGGCAAATAGAAGGGGAAAAAGTGGAAGAAATGATACATTTTATTTTCTTGGGCTCCAAAATCACTACAGACAGGGACTACAGCCATGAAATTAAGGCACTTGCTCCTTAGAAGGAAAGTGATGACAAACCTAGACAGTGTATTAAAAAGCAGGAACATCTGACAAACGTCCATGTATTCAAAGCTATGTTTTTTCCGGTAGTCATATTTTTATGTGACAGTTGAACAATAAAGAAGGCTGAGCAATGAAGAATTGATACTTTTGTATTGTAGTACTGGAAGAAGACTCTTAAGAGTCCCTTGGACTGTAAGGAGATCAAACCAGTCGATCCTAAAGGAAATCAACTCTGAATATTCATTGGAAGGACAGATGCTAAAGCTGAAGCTCCAGTCCTTTGGCCACCGGATGCAAAGAGCCAACTCACTGGGAAAAACTCTGAAGCTGGGAAAGATTGAAGACAAAAGGAGAAGAGGGTGGCAGAGGATGAGATGGTTAAATAGCATCACTGTGTCAATGGACATGTGTCTGAGCAAACTCTGGGAGGCAGTGAAGGACAGAGGAGCCTGGTATGCTGCAGTCTATGGAGTCACAAACAGTCAGACACGATTTACCAACTGAGCAACAAGCAATGATTCAATTAATTGACCACTGTTCAAAAAAATTCAATTTTACTTTGATATCCTTGATCCAATGATTTAAATGAAATAAATTACTATGTTACTGACTTTTCTCTTTTTGCCCCATTGCTAGTGCCACGTTTAGGTACAGTTTACATCTTTCATTTACTGTAAGGGAGCTTAAATGAAATCTTAAACCTCTAGTCTTCTTGATATCTTGTTTGCCAATATAGTCTAATACCAAACATTCAGCTTAAGCTGATAGGCTTTCTATTTATGTTATTTCAGGATTTGTATAAAAGAACCTGGTGTTCTTTTTCAATGTTAATATTCATGGGCACTACTTAAGCCTTAATAAATTAGAATCCATCCTGCCTATTAATAATTCTCTCATATTGGTCTTATGCTTACACATATATATTTCATCTTCAACTCTCTCTGCCATCATGTCTCTTTTTTAGTTAGTCATGGCAACCCTAGCAGGATCAGAACAATAATCCAGAAAAATGTTATCTGAAGAGTTTTGCAAAACTCTCTGACTCACCTAAATTTTGAAAAAAAAAAAGCATCAAAACAAAGAAATAAATAAAAAACTTCTGGATTTCTTTTCCAAGACTTTCCATATTCACTGACAGCATGATCATCACCTATCTAGATGAACTACAGGTTTAAACTAAAAAAGACATGAGCCTCTAAATAAGACAATTCTTTAGAGCAAGGAGACTATTTCAAACTTTATCAACATTCTACCCAAGCCACGAGCAGTACTTACTGAGCAAAATTCAGCATTCTCTTCTTGCTGAACAGAGAACTGACCTCCAAACACATTTTGCTGAGTCATTTTATCAAGGCATGTTTAACTGAATTAAGTTGCCTGATTTAGCAGGTACCTTCGCTTTTGGGTTAAGGCTATGACTTCCAATCAGCACAGCAGTGACTTTGCAGATCTGAATATAGTGGCCGTCTTATACCCTCACCAGCACCTTAAGTCTGGCCCCTAAAATGTCCTAACTGTTCAGAAGTCATACTAGCTAGATTAAAAACTCTTTGAAGGTAGAGTTTATTATCATGATCATTACTATTATCATTATCATAAAATACATATAACATAAAACATCATTTTAACCATTTTCAAGTGTATAATTTTGTGGCATTAAATACATTCACCACCTATCTCCAGAACTCTTTTTTCATCTTGTAAAACTTAGTTTGTGTACGTGTTAAACAAATCCTCATTCACCTCTCCCCCCAGTCCCTGGTAACCATCATTCTACTTTCAGTCTCTATAATTTTGACTACTTTAGGTACTTAAATAGAATCATACAATATTTTTTACTTTTAATTTAACTTTGTACCCCATACTTAATCAGGAACAATGACTTTTGTTCATTAAAAAAATATTTATTGATATCAACTACTTGGGCATTTGGGTACTACATGGAAAAAGCATTAGTTTCAAAGTTTGAAAGAAAAAAATGAAACAAACAAAACACTAAAAAATCACAAAATTCCATGGGGAACTAAGTTGAGAAATATATGAGTAATATAATGATGCCTTAATTATGTCATTAAAGGCCAATATTCACAGAATTGCTTGTATCTGATAACTTGTCTACTATTCACAGACTACACGTTGCATTCTTTGTTCTTCAATAAATTTTCTATATAGTTATTGATACTTCACTTTATATTCCCAATTAGAATCCATTCTACAGACCCTAGAAGCACCCACATCATTCAACACTCTCAAGATCTTAAATCTAACTGCACATAACTAAGGCCCATATCGCCTTTGAAATTCCATTTACTAGAATATTTTTCTGATAAGAAAATGCTACATAGTTTGAAGTATTTTGAAAATAAAATAAACCATGATAGAGGAGTAAAAATGAACAGAGGTGCTAATTTCAAAAAGTTTCCTTGGAGAGACGTCTTTGTTACCTGTGAAAAGAGATGTCACATATAAAAAGAAATTTGAGTGAGATGAGAGAAGCCACTCTGGTGAACTAGGAGGAACCTATTCTAGTCAGAAGGAACAGGCATTCTGAAGGGTCTGATGCAGGAATGTTCTTGGACATTCCCTGGCAAGATGGCAAGTGACCAGGAACAAAGTGAGCTGGGTGGAGGTTTGGGGGGAGATAAAAAAGTTAAAATCAAAAAGGATGCAAAGAGACCTATCATATTAGCTTTGCAGGCATGGTGTTTGTGCTGTGTGTGTTGGGGAATTATTGGAGAGTTACTGTATGGGAGCCACATGGTTGCTGACGTATTTATCCACTTTGGTTGCTAAATAAGGGTCAAGAGTAGACACAGAAGCCAGCGAGAAGATGAGTTTAGCTTGGACTTCATTGAGAGCAGTGGAAGTGGTAAGAAGCAGCAACATACAGGAAATATTTTGAAGCTGTTGCTGATGCAGCTTGATGAAAAATAAGAGCTGAAGAAGAGAGAGGCATTTTAAATGACTACTATTTTCTGGTATATATATATATATACCAACTTTTCAAGTGTATATATATATATTTGCCCTGAACAGCTCACAAATTAAAGTGTCATTTACTAAAGTGTGAAGGATGAAGAGAGGGAGGAGAATCAGAAATTTGGGGATTAAAAGATATCAGTTTTGGATAAGTTAGAGATTCCTATTTAGACATCCATGTGGAGAAGCTGAATAGGCAGGAAGATAACATAGCATCTTGGAGTTCAAGGGCAAGACTAGAAGACTAGAGATACTTAATTGCCTGCAGCATCAAAACAGTGATATGTAGAGCTATGCTAGTAACAACATGAGAAAATCTAATGACTAAATGTAAATATTTGAATACATTTCTGCTAGCATATTATGAAATTTGAGTATCATTGGTCTTCATACAGTAAATATTGCTGAAGTATAAGAATAGCACACTATTTATCTATAGTTATGTCTACATCTGTATCTATCTATCTCTCTGTCTACCTCCCTACTTCCACAAAGAGTACTATATATAAAGGAAAGGGAAAAAAGAAAATGTATCTGGCAGTTTCCTCAATAAACATACTAAAACTTCTCTGCTTTTTGACAAGCCAGTACATTTTTATAACTCATAAATAATTGAAAATAGCAAACAGCTTACTGTCATAAAGTACTTTTATGTGATAGTAAAAGATTCTCTTGCACATGTTAGTATTGGTCATAAACAGCACACTGAAGTCAAAAGTAAATGACACGAGAAAGAAATTTCATTAGATTTTAAATTAGGACAAATGAAATTCTATCATGCTATGGTTGCTACTAAATTTAAAATTAAATATGTATTTGTTACATGTTTATTATGTGCATATCATGTAATGTGCTAGCGTAAAGGATGCAAAGATAAGCCAAAATTGTCGCAGACTTTGGAGTTCACAATCTGGTAGAAGGGGACTTTATTCCGGTAATCACATGGCTTGTTTTTTAATCACACATTGAGACAAAAATGTGAAGGATACCAACATGAATCTATAAAAGCATATGGTAACTATAACTGACTTAGTCTGAGAAATCAGAGATGACTTTTTGAGAAAGTATCACCTGAACCTGGTGAAGAGAAGTTTATAAAACAAATGGGATCTAGGGGATTGACACCGTGTGTTCCATAAAATGAAGAACTCCAGTGTAGATGAAGAACTGAGAAAAATGATAAGCAATAAGATTATCAGCATTGTTCACCCTGCTTGTGAGAGCTTTGTAAAATATTTTTAAATTTTTGGATGATTTTCTTTTCTCATTTGGAAAACATGAGAAATTTCTCATTTTTTAATCCCAAAGATCCCTTTCACTCAAAAACTAGAGAATTCTGAAATCCCACCTCATGATTTTCAAGTCACAGGTGCTGTCCGTGGTGCTAGAAAGCAAGTAACTGAGAAGAGAGAAGTGATTAAGACCAAGGTTCCCCAAACTTGACCATACTTGGAATCACCACATCTAAAATCTACTAAATTATAATCCTGAGGATTAGAACCCTTGGGTCTGTATTTTTGTAGATTTCTGCTCTCAGGTGAATCTGACACATAACATAATCTGCAAAATTGTTTTCTAGGACTATTGCCCAGAGTAGTGTTTTCAACCTTGATATATATGAATTACATGGAAACTTTTAAAATCACTTACAACCAGAACTTTCTCCACAATAACTAAATCAGATTCTCTAGAAGACAAATCCAGTAATGAGCATTTTCTTAAAGAAACCCAGGTGATTCTAACAGTTGACCAGTAGCCTCATGAGAAAATTTGAATAAGGAGATGGAAAAATTGTCTATTTTTGTATGTACAGTGAATCACCAAAAAGGGTATCTATAAAGGATTTATGGTATCATCATCACACACATAAAAATAAAAGGACAAGACTATTTCACCAATGATATTTGAATCAACTGAATAAGAACATGTGGAGGTAAATATTCAGAAGTATCCATTAAAATCTTTTATAAAACTGTTGGGTAAAAACTTAAAAATATATTATTTGAATATCAGTTACTTTGAGTAGCAATAACTTGATATCAATTTTTCTCCCACTGAAAATATATACAGTCAGGATAAGTTTAATTATAGTATTTTGATTGTGTACATAGTATCTTACAATTTCCTTGTGAAGGAGGTCAGCAGGGATACAAACATTTTGGATTTGACATCATAACTAATTACAATTTTCTTACTGTATTTCTGAATTAGAAACTATTTAAGAAGAAATGCTGGTAGTTGGCAGATATAAATAAGGTAAATATACATTTTATTGTTGTTTAAAAGAAATAACATGGAGAACACAGGTTGAATGGGAAGCTAAAATCCATATTTTGATACTATCCTGAAAGTATTACCATGAGAGATGATTTATCCATGAAAGAGTCATTTATCTTTCTTTGGATAAAAAAGCATAAAAGATACAAAGAAACAGAAATATGAAACTTACCCAAAGTATGATAATATGAAGGTAGGGTACAAGTAATTTGTACTACAAAGATAAACTTTAAATTTGTTTGCATATTTAACCTAGAAAGAACTTTAATAGGACACTTTGCTAGTTCAGGAATTATACTCCAATGTGTGGTTATTTTTATCACCAAAGGATCATGTTAATGTATAAAGACACTTTAAAATATTAATGTGAAAATGAGCTTCATTATAAATTATTCGATATTAATACTTTTAAAATGTATATTAGTCACTCAGTTGTGTCCAACTCTTTGTGACCCCATGGATTATAGCCCTGCAGGCTTCTCTATCCATGGGATTCTCCAGGCAAGAATATTGGAGTGGGTTGCTATTCTCCTCTCCAGAGAATGTTCCTGACCCAGGGATCTTTTAAAATGCTCTGATGTTCACTGTAAACTTTATTGCTTTATTTTTTCAAAGTAGCTCCTCTAAAGCTCACTCCCACTCAACACTGGAGCCACCCCTGGGCACCATGTTCCTGGCAAATAAGAGACTCTTCCTATAACATAAAAGAGAGGCTCACTTCACGTTAACTCTGAGCCTGGTTTCAACGTATTGATTTTTCATAATGCCCCAATCAATCAGTTAATTTGTTACATTCAATCCACTAATTAATCAAAATGAGTATATAAACTGATGGATTATCAGAAGGAATTTATTCATCAATACAATACAATCCATAGTAAATATTTAGAAGACACACAAATAATCTTCCAGCAGTATAATTTTAACATCCTCAGTGATGCTATTTTTTCTACAACAGCCCCTTGTACCACTGGGCTCACTATTGTCTTGGTTATGATAGAGAATCAATAATTATTGAATGACCTAAATAAGATGAAAATTGATGGTGACACTTATAGCTCAGATTCACTGAATCTGATTCATGCCCATGAGTGATCCTTGGGTCTACCCACAATCTCTCAACTGTCAAAAGAACAACAAAGCCCAGTGTGAGGAACAAAATCATGGGAAATAAAATGAAGAAAATGTATTTCTCTCAGAGTTTCTAAACAATACTCTGTTTAGAAATTTGCAGTCTGTTTTAAATGTTAATAAGAGCAAAAAATATGGAGGGGGAAAGGAACTGGTTCAAAAGAAGTAGAATAAAAGTTTAAGTAGTCACTGTCAGAGTATAATTTAATATAATTCAACTACAAGTACTGAGCACCTGCTAGAGTCAAATATTGGGTATGCCAGTGCTACATGTTGGAGATGAAGACATTTTTTCAGTTGTAAATATAGTAAAAGTGATAATAGTGGTGGTGCTGCTGGTTGAAGAAGTAGCAGTAATACTAATTTAATCAACTTGATTTTTTATGAAAATAATTTAGATATCTTATTACACTCTAAACAGAAATGTTAGACAGGCAACTATTGCTTATTCTCATATTTTAAATAGGAAAAATACAGGCTCATAATGATGAAAATATAGCAATACAATTTTAATTTCATGAAGAATCAAAGCTAAGGATTAAACAAAAGCTTAATGAAAGTAGCCCAAAATCCAAAATGAAAGACCAAGGCAACAGAGGGGGGAAAAGATCACAGCAGAAAATCTCAGCATTAGGGCAAAGATCATAAACAAAGCAAAAGTGAATGAATACTGTATCAAGCTCTTCAGATGCCTGCCTTCATTATCCAGCAAATTGAACCACTAGCCTGGGGCATGAGCAATTCCAGTTCTAGGGAGCAGTGGGTCACTAGCTCACTACTCCACTCCCATCAACCACAGCATCTCATTTGTCATCAGTTGTGTCTACTAGTCCCTAAAATACACTGGAGCAAAAAGAATCTGGGTGACTGCATTTTCCTCAGAGCAAGGAGATATGTAAATGGCTTGAACACAAACCTCATGTTTTATTCATCATGGTTCAAGTGATAAAATTTTAAGAGAAGTGTCAAGTAAGGTAGATAGATGATTTTAAAGGTCTTAGGTACTTCTTCTGCTGACATACCTTCAGTTTTCCTGGCTACATCATCTAACCTCCAAATTTTCTTTCCTTACAATGGAAAATAAAATAAAATTTAATATTTTTCCTCACTAAGACTTGTATGAGAAATAATGCAAATGATCGTAAAGAACTTTGAAGATTGATATGTTATTAAATACTTATGTCATCTATACAACCAGCTGACACAGAGATTCAGACCCCAAAGGAACATGAAGCCTAGAATTTAAAACAAAAGATGAGGAAGATCAAGGTTGGGAAACACACTAGATGATCAAGATAGTGCAGGGCTACCTGCCCACTGTGATTGTGCCCAGCAAGAAATCATGAGATTAGAACATTTTTTTGAGCATGGAAACCTTCCCAGAAGTTACTTATTCTACTGCATAATTATGAATCACTTTACAAGTGAAGAGGAAAGATATCTTCCTGTCTGCCATTTGGAAGCAGCAGGCCAGACCTTAAATAGACTACATGGCAAGTCTATACATATGTGGTTATAACACTATTGAAATTATACTGAAATGAAGAGATGTTATAAAAACAAATGCAATAAGAAAAATGGTGTGATTCATGAAAACAGGAGAAAGGGAGGAATTTTCAGTACTCTGAAGGGGAGGGAAGGCAAACCATCAGATGGCATTTTTCCATTCTTAATGGCAGGAAGGCATGAAGTAGAGAAGTGACTGCCTGGGTTATCTGCACATAAAGGAAATTTCTCTTGAGAATGTCTCACCACTGAAATACAGGCCAACAAAACTGGATTCAAACCTTATTTATCTGATTGCATCTTCAGTTTGGCTTGACTCTGGTGGTTCCGTCTGCAGTCATGTTTGAGACTCAATTCACAACATCTCTCCTCCCCTACCAGATATTCAGCTTCTTCTGATTCCTGTTTATACGACTTATGTGACCCAAGATTGGATGAGAAAAACTAACCTCAGGGTCTCCTGCCATGTAACCCAGGATTGATGTGACTGCTTCTTACAGTGGGAAACCCACAATCTGAATCTTTCCACAGATTTTTTAAGATGAAGCAACGAGAGTGCTTTTCTGTCCTTGGTACAACCTTCACTAATCTAGTGCAAGTGTAAAACCCTTTGCTCTCTTCCCTCTATCACTGTTATATTCTCTCTCTCTATCTCTCTTTTTTTTTTTTTGGTAAAACTTTAAGATTAAGCTGATAATTTTGGCTGTTGAATTACTAACGTATAAGATAGAAAAAGATAAAGATTCTTTTTTCAAGATGTCAAAGCTTTTAAGACTATTATCTTTCTGCAGATTGCATTGCATTTTTTAAGGTTAGAATCTCTCTTTCTTGTGCTATCCTTTCTGGAGAACAAACTATCACCTCTACTGTGAATCTGTACGGGTAAGGTGCTCAGAAAGACAAAAGAGATAAGTGCATCAATAATTTTCAAAATATCTCCCATTACATCTGTAAGAATAATCCCTGGAATGTGTGAGTCATTAAATGAATCATTCCTAGTGTTACTTTTAAGATAATAATCATGTAAATTAATAACATTTAATAATAATGTTGATCTCATGATCATCATACAATGAGCATAAGTATCTTGAAATTGCGATAGTAGATCATCCTTTCCTGCAAATTAATAAACGAGCTACCATTCTTCGTTCATTTTATTTAGACTGAAGCATCTAAAGCCTGATCCCCCCCTTATTTACTAACAAAATCAGTCTTTGCAAACTCTGACGCTGGAGACTGAGAGCAGAAATGTCAGACTGGCCATCTGGGACAGTGAGTTCCAGGTCAGACTCTCTTAGGCAGCAGCCGTTATGACAATTGGCAAAAGGGGCTACCCTCTGCCTTGGTTTTGGTATGTCCTGCTGAATGACAGACAAAGTTTTACAGAATTCTCAGGAATGTGCTGCAAGCCACAATACATCCAGAATTACCTTCAGGACAACTCCCCAAGTGACCAAAGCAGATCATCGTCACAAGATGATGACTACTGAAGGGGAGGTTTGTGCTCTTGAAATATGTATTCCGCAGGGCCTCCTGCTTTCAGAGAGCATATGTTTTTGATGCTTTAGGCAAACAGAAGTCCTGATGATAGAAAGAAATGATCTCTGGAGGAAACTTTCTCTGTGCCAGTGCAAATCTGAGCTTTAAGCTGGAGGTGATGCTGCACTTCTGTGACAGGGCTGGCAGCTTTGGGGATATCCAGTGGTGTTATAATAATAAGCCAGCCACAGACTCAGCTCTCCTGACCTTCACATGGCAGAATGGGTCAATGTGACTGAAAATGGCTTTCCACATAGCCTGGATCAGCATTCAAGCCTAGTCCTACAGGATGAAGAATATACCATTGCAATGAGTACTTCCCATGGCAACTTATTAGTCTCTATTTAGATTAATTATGATTTTAAAAAAGGCTTCAACTCACTGGTGATCTGTATCAAAACAAATCCCATAGGCTTTCTACATTATTATTGCTGGTTTTATGCATTCACTCGCTCTTCAGCTTGAGCTGAGACATATACAGTGCGTTATTAGGAAGCAAACATTTCCCAAAAGCTCACCATGGTTTTTGAAGTAACTGAATGAGCATTTCTGCTCAGGACAATCTCTGTTTCACATTCTGATAATGCATTATGATTTTCTCACTGTACTTTCTTCCCTTCATGTTTTCTGCTTGAATGGAAATGAATTATGAAAGAAGAATCAAACAGAATGTGGAAATTTATTTTAAATATTTGTCTTTATAAAAGCAATTTCAAATCATAGCAATATAGGGCAAGGGGGAAAGTACCTGGCCCACCCACACCACTTTCCCAAATTAATTTTTATCTTTAAAAAAAAAATCCTGCAGTAAAATGAAATTTAGAACTTCCTTGATGGTCCAGTGGTTAAGAATCCACCTACCAATGCAAGGGACATGAGTCTAATCCCTGGTCACTTGCCATGGGAAAACTGAACTTGTGCACTAAAGCTACTGAGCCTGCAAGCCACAACTACTGAGGCCCTCGCACCCTAGAGCTCATGTTCCACAATAAGAAAAGCCCACACACCACAACTAGAGAGCAACCCCCATCGCCACAGCTAGAGAATGACTGCCTGCAGCAACAAAGCCCCAGTGCAGCCAAAAATAAATAAAATTACATTAAAAATGTAAAATTCAACTTGAAAATTGAATACTAAGTCATTAAGAATAAATTGCAGATTGTGGGATTCAACTGATATGGGGGGATCCCATACGTTAAAAATTTTAATAACTGTCAAAGGGTGCTGATGTTGCTGGCCTGGGGACCTCTCTCTTCAAGGAGAACTACAGAGCTAGAAGGACATTCCTGGCCATGGTCACATCCCCTCTCTTCCCCAAAGGAGCAAGACTGGTTGGTCTTTTGGGGGAAATTATGTAGTAGGTTGAGCTCAACTATTTCTTCTCTCCTTTTGAGCTTAGCAGGGCATGCTCTGCTCTTCTGAGAAAGGCTTAAAATTCCCAGTGCTGAAAGTACTTAGAAACTCTCAAAGCATAATTTCCAAACATTGAAAACATGAGTCTACAGCAAATACATTGCTCACATGCATTAAATATTTATTTAAGGCAATAATGAGAGAAATGGCAGATTGGTAGGTAAAGCTGGTTCAAAAGCATATAGAAGAGTCAGAACTATTTATGATTAATGAAAGACAGAATCCTGAAATAAGTTAATAATATAAAATATTAAGGTAGTTAATATCTTATGGTACAATAAAACAATATTTGGGATTATTTTCTCTACTAGTAGAAAAACTATTACATTCCTTTTGGACAAAAATCATTTATAACATACAAATTCACTAATCAATATTTCACTTCACAAAATCTAGGCACAAACCCATGGTAAATAGTAAATCAAACAAACTAGATTCCTCTAGAGTGGGACTTAGCAAACTCCAACCAGTGAGTTCAGTCCTTACCAGTTCCCTGTTTTTGGAAGTAAAGTTGACTGGAACACAGGCACACTCATCCATTCGTGCAGGTTCACGGCTGTTTTTCAGCTACAATAGCTACAATTACATAATCCCCAGAAAGGCTTATTACAATGTTCTAACATGACTCTTGAAGGTCATGCAGTCATTCTTTCATATTATTTCCCACTTTGGATAGTTTTTCTTAACAGAACAAATAAATACTAAATGAAGTTATCAGAACAACATGAGATCAGAAAAGAGAGCTGTGCTGAATCTGCATTGTATTGACTTAGCTAAGCTAAAATTAACTATGCTTCCTAAAATTCCCTTCCTTGAGACCAATAGGGCTTTAATGTTTCTCTCAGCTTGACTAAATCTTACACAGACCTTTTCCTGATTCTAGGCCCTTGACATCCCTTTTCTTAGAACATTTATTTTGGAAAACTTGCAAATTCTTTTTCTGCCTCTTTGAGATATAAATCTTCTTAAAGGCCTGCTGCAAGTTTTACAACCTAACGTTGTCTTTCTCAAGGACTTTGGAGCTATCTTTTTGAAAAGTAATCATCAAGAAAGATAATAGCCCTGTGGAAGTGTAGGACCCTCACTTCAGCAGGCACCTTGTTCGAAGCTGTAAAACTACCCCCTATTGTGGGAGAAAAGATAGTTCACTTTTTCTTTGGATAGGTCCATTTAGCAAGCACAGATGACCTGTGACTCTCCTCTCTCCCTACCATAGCTCTTAAAATTCGGGGGTTCGTTTTAGTGGAATTGAGTTCAAACTAAGATCTGATACATCTCTCCTATTGCTATAGCCTTGAATAAAGTCTTACTTAGCTTTCAGCATGTTTATGCTTTGACACTTTCATGTTTGCTTATTAGCATGAATAACAAGGGACATTTTGCATGACACTGGAAGGCAGAAGTGAGACAGCAGCCACATTATTTTTACACTCAGATCTGTGCAGGGCAACAAATGATGTTGCAGCTCACATATATTTGTCCCTGATCTGCTGAGTCATGTAATTGTTGTGCAACAGCAGCTAGGCCTACATCTCCTCCAGTCCTGCTGAATCTTCTTTAGCGTTAATAAATCCATAGCTAATGTTTGCTGCAAGTAGGTCAGCAGCTAAGGTTATAGAGCCTCAAATTCATGTCAGATATCCTTAAACTCTCCAAATCCTGGGCACCAGCTTCTTCAGCTGGTTCCTGGCATCACTGAAGCTGGAGGCTTGGTTGGAAGTGGTAAGAGACAGATGCATATTCCAGCTTACCCTTACAGATTTCAATATGTTCTTGCTATCTCACTTTGTCATTTTACTGCCTTTCTTACTATCTTCAGGCCAGAATCAGACACAGAGGCAATAGCTGTATATAAACTTTTTAACCAAATCTCATAACTGCAGTTTAACAGCAGCTGAGTCAAAGCAGAAGTCAAGATGGTCTAGTGGGCTAATTGATCTGATATCCCTAAAACTAAAATAGATGGGCAGCATACTAAAGTCTTACTTGATCTATATCCACAGAATGACTAGGTATAGTGAACAGAAGACTGACAAGTTATGATTGAGGAATCATGCCTCTCAACAAATTCCCAGATGTGAACTAGTTTAAAGACCTAGAGTCTCTTAAATGAAGGGAAAGTCAGGTGCCTTTGAGGAGAAATCCTATTTGGTGAGGAAAATTTGTATCTTTCAGCCTTCCCCCAAAGGTGTGTGCAACCTGCTAGGGTGATTGTGCATTTTAGCAGAAGAATTAATCAGGATTTGGAAGGATTGTTAGACATTGGCTGTAAACTTAACCTAAATCTGGGAGATACAAATTTCACTGTAGAGATATGTAATAAATGGAACTGGGCTTGGGTATATCTCACAGGGAACCAGTGAGCCTCCACAGTCACCCAGATTTTAGAATGCATGATTTCCCATATTCCATAATGCATGATTATAATAAACATGCTTAGAAACTGGCAGAATTCCCACTTCGGTTTCCTAACCGACAGAGGAAAGGCTATATGCTAGGTAAAGCCAAGTGAAGGCCACTAGAACTGCCTGGATAATAAACCAAAAACAATATTGCATTCCTAGACAGATTGTAGAGATTCATGCTACCATTAAAGACTTGAGAGATGCAAGGGTAGTGATTTCTACCACATCCCATTTAACGTGTCTGGCCTCTGTGGAAGACAGATGGATTTTGGAGAATGACAGTAGGTATCCATAAACTTGACCAGATGGTGATGCCAATTGCAGTTGCTCTTTCAAATGTAGTTTTGTTACTAGAGCAAATCAGCATATTCCCTGGTATATGGTATGGAGCTATTGATCTAGCGAATGCTCTTTGCTCCTTACCTGTTAGTAAAAAACATCAGAAGCAGTTTGTGTTCAGCTGTCTGAGCCAACAATACATCATCACTATCCTACCTCAGAGCTGTATTGATTCTACAGTCTTATGCCATAATCTGGCCTGCAGGGACCTTAATTTTCCCTCCATTCTTCAGTGGAATGTCATGATGATACATTTTATTCATAATATTAATATTCAGCTCATGGGAAGAATGTAAAATAATAGCAACTACATTTGCAATTGTTTAGAAGCATCTAAGCTGGTGAGTAGGAAGAAAATTCCACAAAAATTCAGAAGCTGGCCACCCAGTGAAATTTCTAGGAATCTAACCCTTCAAGGCAAGTGAAGATATCCCTTCCAAAATGGACAAATGACTCCATCTGGCTCCTCCCACCATTAGATAAAGAGTGCTAATTGTATCTCTTAAAATGTTAGGTATAAAATATGCCTCGTTTGGATGTGCTATTCTGACCAATTTGCCTGGTAACTTAAAAAGGGTTTTAGTTTTGCTGAAAGTCTAGAGCAAGAGAAAACCTTACAACGTATACAAAATATCAAGCAAGCTGTTCAGTCATTTGGGCTACGTGATCTACAAGCTATGACAATGCTCAAAGTGTTCTTGTCAGATAAGAAGACTGTGTGGAAGTTTTAGCAGTCCTTATAAGTGATTCGCAGGCATCCCAGGTGGAGCTAGTGGTAAAGAGCCTGCCTGCCAATGCAGGAGATGTAAGAGATGAGGGTTCCATCCCTGAGTTGGGAAGAACTCCTGGAGGAGGGCATGGCAGTCCACTTCAGTATTCTTGCCTGAGAATCTCATGGAGAGAGGAGCCTGGTGGGCTACAGTCCATAGGATCACAGAGTCAGACATGAGTGAAGCAACTTAACACACATACAAAAGTGATCCACAGAGCAGAACTTGAAAATTTTGAAACATCTGCACCTTCTGTTGCAGACAATTATTGTCCTTTTGGAAACATTTCTGGCTTCCTAAATAGCCTTAATAAGAACCTAACACCTAACCATCATTATACCACCAAAGTTACAATATGATTTGAACTACCCAACAAGGTGTTGTCTAACTCACTAATTCATAATCTTGGGAGGTTACATTAGTTTATGAGATTGAGCTCAATCAATTTCTGAAGACAAGTAAGTTGCATAAGTGCAAATGCCTACAGGCCATTTTCCTACTACATTGCCTCTTCTTTCTCAACTGGCACATATGACTTCATGGAGAGTTGATTAAGGAAGAAAAAATTGGGCCTGATTTACAGATGGTTCTGCACAATATATCAGCACTACCTGAAGGAAGATGACTACAATGCTATGGCTCCTCTATTTGAAAAATAGTGGAAAAGGAAAGGGCACCTATGGTCAGAATTTTGAGCAATGTGCTTGATTGCCTATTTTGTCTGAAAGAAAAGATGACCAGGAGTCTGAATCTACACTAACTCCAAGGCAGGATATTTGACTGGATAATCAAGCACTTAGAAAAATGCAATTGATGGAAAAGAGGTCCAGGAAATAGGTGATGAATCTCTGTGAATGGACATAGGGTGTGAAGATATATGTTTAAAATGTAACCAAAAAGCAGTTTCAGCAGATGAGGATCTTCATAATCAATTAGACAAAATGATGCATTAGGTAGACATCAGTCAGTCTATTTTCCCAGGCAAAGAGCTCATTAAAAAATGGCCATTGTGGCAGAAATAATACTGCAAAAATCTACTATGAAACAATAATCTTACTCCCACTTAAGCTGACCTGGCTTTAGTCACTGTTGTGCATCTAATTTGCTAATGGCAGAGACCGTAATATGACATCCTTCCCCAGAGAATCAGGTGGAAAGTAGATTACACACAACCACTTCCATCATGAAAGGGACAAAAGTTTGTTTTCACTGAAATGGACATACTCTGGACACTGGTTTGACATCTCTTCCTGCAGTTCATCCAGCAAAACCTCCATCAGTGGACCCAAGAGTTTCCTTTTACACATCTTTGCTTTTGTCTCAGCACTGCTTCTGAACAAGGGATTCGTATTACTCCAAATGAAGTGTGATAATTGATTCATGTTCATGGAGTTCACTGGTCTTACCATGTTCCTCATAACCTATTAGCAACTGGCCTGTTAGAATAGAGCTTTTGAAATCTCAGTTCTGACACCAGCTGGGTGACAACACTTTGAGGGACTTGAGCCATGTTTTTTAGGGTATGCTGTAAATTAGCAACCAGCAGATCATCACTACACACAGTAATCAGCTGTTTCTTCCATAGCCAGGATTCATGTGTTCTGGAATAATGATTGCAAATAGAAGCTGTCCCTTTTATTATAACTCCAAGTAGTCCAACAAAGTTTTTGCTTCTTATCCCTGAAATTTTGGACTTTGTTTCTTAGTTCCCAAAAGAATAGAGTTTCTACTAGATGACACAGTAAGTATCTTATTACATTGAATTTGAGACTGCTACCTGCACACATTTGGCTTCTCACGTTATGAGTCAATAGCTGATGTGGGTCAAAGTCCATGTGATAAAAAATAGATGAAATGAATCAAAAAGAATGTGTAACTGTAATTTCATTGGTGATAAATTCTGACCATCCAGGAGAAATTTGGCTGCCATTCCACAATGTTTAGTAAGGAAGAGGCTATCTGGAGTTCAGAATGCATTTCAGTATATATTAGGTATTTTTTTCTTTTCCTCTTTTATCCTTTAAAAGGAGGAAGAAGAAATGTTTGCAACAGTCAACCTTAAATGTGTAAGTGTTCAAGTTACAGGCTAACAAAGAGGAAATATGCTTCTACTATAAGATGAAGAAATAATTTGTATTTTCTGATGTAAGTGTTTCCAGTTGTAGAACAGATGTCTATATCATTTTACACAGAATCATTATTTTTGCCATTGTCTCAATTTGGGAATGATATTAAAAATGATTAAAAGAAGTGTATGTGAATTTCCCCAGTGAAGCAATGGATAAGAATCCGGCTGCTAGTGCAAGGCACATAGGTTTGATCCCTGGTCTGGAAAGATTCCATGTGTCATGGAACAACAAACAGCAGATGCCACAACTACTGATCCATGCTCTAGAATCTGCAGGACACAGATAATGAGCCTGTGTGCTCAACTACTCAGGCCTGCCTGCCCTAGAGCCTGTGCTCCAAAGCAAGAGAAGCCACCACAATGAGAAGCCCGTGCTCTGCAACAGAGTAGACGCTGCTGGCTGCAACTAGAGAAAGCCCACAAAAAGCAAGGGAGAGCCAGCACAGCCAAGAGTAAATAAGAAATAAAATGATAGTAATAATAATAAAGAAGTGTGTGTGAAGGTCACATTGCAAGAGGTAGGGGACAGTGTACATGTGCTCTGCCAACCCACCTAAGCTGCAAATGCGCTCCTCAGGATTCTTCACGACTCCCAGTTCCTGAAGGACACCATCAAGGACAGGGAACTTTCTTCCTGTCTTCTTCTTGAGTTCTTATGGCTGGACTACTAATACAACAACTGACAGAAGATAGATTAACAGGAGACATAAACTGATTTTAATTCATGAGGGTATTACAGAAATGAGACCTAAGAAGTGGCCAAAGCAGGCAGCTTTTATAGTTTTTAGACAAAGAAACAATAAATTTATGAAGAATTGACATGACAAAGAAACTTAGATTTTAGTGCTCAGTTAGTAAAGAATCTAAATAGAGTTTGGGCCTACAGTAATACATTGAAGAAATAACAAGGTTTGATTATACACTTTTTTGGCCCTAATTCCCTACCTCTGGGGATAAGGGTGTCCTTTTACCTCTGGACACAGGGAGGGCGCCTTTCACATGGGAGTTTCATTTTCTGCTTTTAGGAGACAGAGGGTTAGAATGTCCCTCTTACACTGGCTGTTTCTTAATCAATTTTAATAGGAAATAATCAAATAACTTTAACTGAAGGTAACAATTTGAGGCACTTTTGGGGTGGACTAACCCATATAGCCAAAGCTATGGTTTTTTCAGTAGCTATGTATGGATGTGAATGTTGGACCATAAAGAAGGCTGAATAGTGAAGAATTTGAACTGTGGTCCTGGAGAAGACTCTGGAGAGTCCCTTAGACTGCAAGGACATCAAATCAGTCAATCCTAAAGCAAATCAACCCTGAATATTCATCGGAAGGACTGATGCTGAAGCTGAAGCGTCAATACTTTGGCCACCTGATGCAAAGAACTGACTCATTTGAAAAGACCCTGATGCTGGGAAATATCAAGGGCAAGAGGAGTAGGGGACAACAGAGGATGAGACACCTGGGGGGAATCACTGACTCAATGACATGAGTTTGAGCAAACTTAAGGAGATAGTGAAGGACAGGGAAACCTGGCATGTTGCAGTTTATGTGGTCACAAAGAATCGGACATGACTTAATGACTGAACAACAACAACCTGGGGCCCCAATACCACAAAGACCTTCTGCATGAGATTTCAAAGCAGTGTAGGAACAGTAAGTCAATCTGGCCTTAGACTCTGTTGCCACTCACACTTGTCACTGATCTGACTCACCTTGTTGGTGAGGAGTAATAGCTAGGTTCATAACTTCCATAGCACCCACTGGCTCTCTTTATACTTCTTAAAGTCCTGGCTGGGTGCATGTTTATCTCTGTGATGAAGAGTGCCAGCTTTCCTTCAGGTCACCGCATCATCAAAGTTGGAGCTTGTAGGTGGTAAGAGACTACATGGGTTCTGGTTTGTACTGGTGAGTTCTGTCATCCCTGCTTCCCTCAGTTCAGTTCAGTTCAGTCACTCAGTTGTGTCCAACTCTTTGCGATCCCACAGACTGCAGCACACTAGGCCTACTTGTCCATCACCAACTCCTGGAGTTTACTCAAGCTCTCTGTCCTTTGAGTCAGTGATGCCATCCAACCATGCCATCCTCTGCCATCCCCTTCTCCTTCTGCCTTCAAACTTTCCCAGTATTAAAGTCTTTTCCAATGGGTCATTTCTTCACATCAGGTGGCCAAAGTATTGGAGTTTCAGCTTCAGCATCAGTCCTTCCAATGAATATTCAGGACTGATTTCCTTTAGGATGGACTGGTTGGATTTCCTGCTTCCCTCACTCCACACCTATCTTTCCTTTGTATCTGCCTGCTCTGTTGACTTCCTTCTCAGGACCGGTTGCAGAACCAGTAGCTCTACATAAAGTGAGGAACCCCTACAACTGTGAAAGACCAGTGCATGCCTGCATGCTAAGTTGCTTCAGTTGTATCCGACTCTCTGCAAGCCCATGGACTGTAACCCATGAGGCACTTCTGTCCATGGAATTCTCCAGGCAAGAATACTGGAGTAGATTGCCATTTCCTCCTCCAGGGGATATTCCAGACTCCGGGATCGAACCCGAGTCTCTTATGTCTCCTGAATTGGCAGGTGGGTTCTTTAAAACCTGAGAAGCCCATAAAAGACCACCAATAAATAGTAATAAATAACAATGATACATATTCTATATCATTCCCAGTTTTTCCCAGAGTATCATTCCCAGTTTTTCCCAGTTTTTCTGGTGAAATTCAAATGATTACAAAATCAATAAAAATAAGGCAGAAATTTTGTGGAAAATCTATCATGGGAGATTTACTTAAATCAAAATTTGAAAGAAATAATTACAAAGATAAGATGGGACATCTCCAAATGAGAGAGAAAATACCATGTATATACTTCAGGTAAAGAAAAGAGAGCTTTGAGACTTCTCTGGTTAAGATATCGCCTTCCAATGCAGGGGCTAGAGAGCTAAGAGCCCACATGCCTCTTTGCCAATAAATAAATAAAAACAGAATCAATGTTGTAAAAAATTCAATAAAGGCTTTAAAGATGATTCATATAAAAAAATTAAAAAAGAAAGAAAAGTGAATTTTTCCCCTTCAGACAAAATTCTGTCTGTCAGTAAGTCAGTTTATGTCGATTTTAATCTGTCAATATGTCAGAATAAAATATTTTGAGGTAGCTGAGGGGATCACAATACAGAAAACAATGACATTCATTCTGAGAAATTTTTACTTCTTTTGGTGAGCAGCACAAGATGGGCTAATACTGTAGAATTTTTGTCACAAGGGCTGAAGTGACTGAAAGCCAAGAAACCAGCTCTAGAAAATCCTCCTAGAAAACCAAGAAAGAGGGAGGTAGAAATCTTAAAAGCAAAGCGATGGATGGTTTGCTAAGACATGACATGCAGAAATGTGAATTCAGAAGTAGGACAATAAGTCTCCATGGTTAGAATCATTTTAAGAAAATAATCACCATTTACTTAGCTGGGCATATTGTCATGAACTTTATATAGCATGAGTCATGAAACCTTATATAGCAAATTTGATTTTCTCTTGTTATGCAGGTAAAGAAACCAATATCTAGAGGTTAAATAATTTGCCCAAAGTTTCATACTTGAAATTAGAAAATCCTGTGTTCAAAGTTCTCCCTGTTTCCAAATGTTTTGCTCAGAACAGCTAAGTCATAAAACCAGGTGGCACTTAATTCAATTCTAGGATGATAAACTGAGCTGAGGACCAATTAAATGTCCTATGCCTGGTGCTTGAATTCATTCTAATATGTATGAACTTATAGGTGTCCATTTAAATTACATAGAATATAGTTTCAATATTATATATAATATAATTTAAATATAATATATATTTAAAATATTATATTAATTTAAATGGACAAGCTGAAAAAATTCCAAAGATAGGTGAGAGTCAAGTAAAAATACAAGCACTACACATTCCCAGGCACATAAATCAGTTCTGTGTGCACGATGTACACAACTTGGCAGGTGTTTCTCAAAAGCCAAATAAAACTTATTTTCTTGTTTATATATATTCTGTCCCAAATGACATAAATTCAAATTTTCCATATCTAATGAAAGTGAGATGCAAATTCTTCTGCACAGATGTTAAGACAAAAGGAAAGAACATTTAGAAAGAGAAGATAAATGTGTGTTTTGAATTGTTGAGTGAAAAATGTGGCCTGGAACACCCAGTGGCAAGGGATGGAGGTGGGGAGCAGAGATACAGGAGCCAGATTGGCAATGCTGGAATCCTTACTCTGCCTCGTTCCAGCTGCAACAGATTACTCAATCTCTGCAGATCTTTACTCTCATCTGGAAAACGGGGTTGCCAGTTGTGATGAGGATTATTAATGTGCAAATTTGCAAAGTGCTGAAAATAATACTTGGCACATGGTAAAGCCCCATCTCAGATAAGTGTTTATAATTAAGTTAATAATTTGACGCTTTTGAGACTTCACTATAAAAGACCAAGGTCAAGTCAAATGCCATCTCCTGGGTGAGGATGCTCTCCGGGACTCAGTTAAGTATTTTTGGAACATCTGACAGCTTCAAAAGTTGGCTTTTCAGTCTAGGATTAGAGAGGTGAATAGAACTGACATGAAAAGTGACCTCGTGAAGGTGTATTGTTTGAATCCTGATATACCTTATGCACTATATGTGAGCCTTGTATTAGAATGCTGTCCTACTCTGTTAGAGCATTTACCATGTTTAAATGTAAGTTTTCTTTACCTGATTCTTTTCCTCACTCATCTATAAAATCTCTAAGAGTCTGAAATATATGTTTCCTTATGTTTAAGTTCATATAAAGAATATGCACTCAGGAAATGCCAGTTGAATTTAAAGAAAGGAAAAAAGAGATGGGGGGGGGGAATGAGTGAGACAGATAACAGCACATACTGTAGAGTCTGAATTGTCCTCAAAGCCCAGTTGTAACTTAGTAGCTGTGTGACATCAAGCCAGTTACTTAACCTTCCCAAATCCAGTGCCATCAGCTTTTAATGAAGATGATGAAAATTATACTTACTTTGAGAGATTTTCTGTGAGATTTAAAGAATGAGTGGTTTGAAATCATGCAGCATAAATATGGCACATATTAATAGTAACCACACTATTTAATATAAACTAATATTAGTTGCTTAATTATTTGCTATAAACTAATGAGCAAAATAAACTTTAGATAAAGCATTCTCTAAAGATGATATGATTCAACATGAATAAAAAGTGTTAAAATTTCTTGATGTGTGTTTGTGAGTGGTTGTGCATGTGTGTATCTGTGATCTGTCTTCCTGTGATTATAAAGTCCTATTCTTTTTATTTAAACACAGGATACCAGAAGATTGAGTCTATCTAACTTATTCATACCATTTTAATGCCGCATGAACAAAAGAATTGCAGCTCTGGGTCCCTGCCATTGTTATACAGACCAACTGCAGCAAAGTCGATGAATCAAATGCAATTTAGTCTAGCTCAACTAGATCCAGCTGGAGGCTGCTTCTGCACATGAAGCAGAAAAAATATTATACACCATAATTTCTGCTCACATCAGTCAGTCCCAGGCACTCTACTTGGCAGGCAATTGGTCTGACTAAAATGATTCTGTGTGAATGATTCCATAATGGTGGAGAAAGTACAACCTTTAACCTTTAATAAAGTAGACTTCATACATTCTTCTTAACTCAATAGAGGGTGATCATCAGCCAGGTAGGCTGGGTCATCTCCTTCTATATGCCCAGCCGAATCTTTAAAAAAGCTACATAAATGCTATCTCATTAAAGCCAAGAGGAGCCTTTTCTTGTCCTGGGAATTATCTTGAAGGTTCATTCAAGATACTAGAGAATGGCAGGAGAATCACTGCAAAACACATTCCTTGCTCTATCCCACACAGGGTCCCAAAGATATAGATATGTCTATATGTATTCATGGACTTCCCAGGTGGCACTAGCGGTAAAGAACTTGCCTGCCAGTGCAGGGGATATAAGAGACATGGGTCCTATCCTTGGGTTGGGAAGATCCTCTGGAGGAGGGCATAGCAATCCACTCCAGTATTCTTGCATGGAGAATCCCATGGACAGAGGAACCTGGTGGGCTATAGACCATGGAGTTGCAAAGAGTTGAACATGACTGAAGCAACTTAGCATGCACACATAATATTCATATATGTACATAGACATGTTTCTACCCAAGCTCCCACTAATGTTTGGTCTTTGACCCTGGTGCCTGACACAAGCTCCTAAAACTCTTGGAATTTCCTGGGTGATAAGAGAGTCTTTTGTCCTAATGAGGCAATTCTTGGTGGGCTCCTAGAAGCAGGCTGTCACCTGACAAATCAACTCATGACTGTAAATTTTAAACTTTCATCCCTACCCCTCATTCTTTGTAGAGAGGAGAGGGGTTGCAAACTGAGTTAATAATTGATCATGTCTACATGATGACATCTCCATAAAAATCTCAGAATACGGGTTTCAGAGAGCTTCTGGGTTGTTAAACACATTCATGTTTCTGGGAAGATGACACACTTCAACTCCAGGGAACAAAAGCTCCATTGCTCAATGCTCCAATGCTCAAGACTCTTCCATGTTTCATCCTATGTGTCTCTTCATCCAACTCTTCATCTGTATCCATTATCATATAATAATCTGATAATCATGTGTTTTCCTGAGTTCTATAAATAGTTCTATAAACTATACTAGCAAGTTACTGAACACAAGCAGAGGACTCAGAACCTCAATTTAATAGCTGATCAGTTAGAAGTACAGGTGACAAGCTGGGTTTTGCCTTTGGCATCTGAAGTGGGGACTAAGCCCTTAACTAGTAGCATCTCCAGACAGAACGTGCCAGAACTGAATTGAATTGTAGGACAATCATTTTAGCCAGCTGTCATTGGAGAATTAGTTGGTATGGGGAAACCCCACACACCTAGTGACAGAAGTATGAGTGTGAGAGTAAATGGAAACTGTTTTTCCTAATATATGTGGATCCAGAAAATTATGTAGATTAAAAACTTTTATTCTTGACTGAAAACTTCTCAAGGACAGACACCATGTTATATTCAATATTATACTTCTAGTGCTTCATTTTACAAAAATATAACGAGTACTAGGCAAGTGTGTACTTGCTAGTTCACACTAGCAAGTGTTCAAGGCTGAGAATACAGGGGTGAATAACACATACAATGCCCCTGTCCTCTTGGAGTTTACATGTTAATGGGAGGATCACACACCACACCCAACCACACACACATGTATTCTGAGAGAAATGAGGCTTATCAAAATAAATAAATAAATATATATATATATATATAATAAAGCCAATATATTTTTGTTGAAATGAATAGATGTTCTTCCAAACACTTTTCACACAATTTTCTAAGAAATAAAATAATGTTAACATTTTTATCACACATCAAGGTAAAGGGAAAGATGAACTTATTGCCACAAGACACTGGCTTGTGACCTCAGGCTACCCTCCCTCAGGATGACTGCCCTGAGGGACAAGGGGATACTTGGGATGCTCAGGTTATGGTATGAGAAAACCACCTGAGCTACTGTTGAGACGGACTCCAGACGTACAGTCAGCTGGATTGGATTCAGGTAGTGGTCCATCCAACAACACAGCAAGCAGTTGCATTCATGCTTTGGTAAGCTCCGCATTCAGCCTCCATTTCCTGGTCTTTCTCCAAGAACTTGATTCTGTACCCTCATTTTAGCCTGGGGTACTGATTTAAGCAAAGTCAGACACTGCTCCTCAGAATTTTATTTCTACCCATAGATTAATATTCCATGTAATTTTCTGTCATTCTTTTATTCACCTCAGATTTGCTTTATATTCATTATGCCATTGAGGATAGTGCAGTTTGGCCACTGGACCAGGCTCAGTACTGGCTTGCTTGTCCCTCATTCAGTTCCCTGCCCCTGCTAACTCTCCACTGAAGTCACTGAAAGCTGTGGATGTGACAGTCTGGGGTGTGACAAAAGATGAAAAGAACTAAGGGTTTTTTGCCTATGCGGCAAGTCTCCAATTGTCTGAAGTCTACTTGCTGAATCGCAGGGTGACATTAGGCTTGAGAGGGAGGGGATACAGATAACTATGGCTGATTCACATTGTGGTATGGCTGAAACCAACACAACACTGCAAAGCAATCATCCTCCAATTTTAAAAATTAATTAATTTTTAAGAAAGGACACAGGGCAAGATAGCCATTGAGTATAGGGGAAACTAGGGAGTAGGGAGGCTCATCAGAGTGACCAAGAACAACTAAGACCAAGAACCAAAGAAAAAGAGCCACCTATTGGGATGAACTGAGGTGAGAGGGTGTGACAAGTTACAAAATGGTCACAAGTCCTCCTATCCATAGATGCACATTCATTTGTTGTGTTTCTTTGAGGCTCCTTTCCATTCATGTGGACATGAGGCTGATGGTATGATTTCTTTAGTCCATGGGACAAAGGCAAATATGACAGAAGACAAAATTTGAAAACCTCTTCTGCATTGGGCTTTCTCTTTCATGCTGCCTTTGAGATTCCAGAAATCCCTTTGACTAACCTGCTGAGTGAGGACAGATACAGGGTTGCAGCCCTAGTCAGTTGCTGGGTAGTCAGACCACTGACCACCAACTGAACACACATACGTGAGTGATTCTAGTTGAGACCAGCAAGACAACCATCCATCTGAACCTAGACTCAATTGCTAACCAATAGAATGATTAGGTAATAAATCATTTTTGTTTCAAGCCACTCCATTTTGAGCTAACCTGTTTTAGCAAAGGGTGATTGATACAGAAATTTTACCTTGAAATTGGATTCTTATTTACCAAACACACTTTACTGAAACATGTATCATTATCTCTGGGGCTAAGCTACAGGATACAGGAAAATTAGCAATGAGGTCTGGAAAAGAGATACAAAAATGGAGGCTGAAAAAACTGTTAGGAAATTGTTACAGCATGTTGGAAAATGAGGGCTCACATTAGGTAGTTGTGAAACAATCAGGAAAAACTATTGTCTGTGATAACTTGGAAAATAGAAAGTGTAACTAATGGAACTTTGGATTTAGTTAAGGAGAGCCCCAGGGAGAATGAAAACAGTATCTTTTGGTTAGTCAATAAAGTAGGAGAATATAGAGGTAAGTTAAATAACTAGTAGTTCAAGAAAAGTTGAAAAGAAATACATAGGAGCCATGATTATTATTGGAAAATAAAGCTTTTAAAATGTTTTAATTTTTTGACCATACCATGCAGCATGCAGGATCTTAGCTCCCTGGCCAGAGACTGAACTCATGCCCCCTAGAGTGGAAGCACAAAGGCCTAACAACTGGACCACCAAAGAATTCTAAGAAATAAAGCTTTTTCTCACCTCCAGTCTCCCTAGAATTGTTAGGAGCCAGTGACTTCTACGTGCTTCCCATTCCTCCCCTTTTCCAACGGAAGAGTTTATTTCTGTTATACTGTTTTGTGTCATAACTGTTTACTGGGTGTGTAAGTGGCAGATAACTAGTCTTTTTACATCATAGGTTTCTGAATCAATAGAAACCACATCTGAGATATGTGAAAAATTACAAGATCAAGATTGTGAGTTTTGAGTCTAATACCATAATTGGATAAGCCTTTTAAGAGCCCTAGATAGGGATGAGTATGTTTCGCATGTGAAATAATATGAATTTGTATGACTACGATGCAAGCTAGTCTGCTGGAGGGTGAGCAGCCATGTAGAAGAGAATTCAGATATCCATTCAATGGTAAGCCAGCTCCCAGCCATGAAATAATCACCCCTCTCACATGTGAATGAGGCCAATGACTGCCAGCCACAGGCAGGTACATGTGTACAGCCATATGAGACCAGCAGATTACCATTCAGCTGATCCAAGTCCATTTTTCAATCTACAGAATTGTAAGTTAATAAACAGTTGCTTTATGCCAATAAGTTCAGGGATGACTTGCTATGTGGCAACAGCTAACTGGTACAATAGAAAAGAGAGAACTGGGTACAACATTGGTGCCAGGTCTTGCCCTTGAACCACAAATATTTTTGACAACAAGGAGATTTTGGAGCATGGACAACTTGACTTAATTCGCATGCCTGTATGCAATACATCAAAAGTGCTCCATATACTTCTTATCTTAGAAATTACTGCATTGCAAGCAGGATGAAATTTACTAAACTTTCAGGTTAGGGAAGATGGGGAAGGCTGGGACAAGGGGATGAAGTAAATGGATACTGATTCAGAAATTTAAAGTGTGGCATTCCATCACAGCAAATGTGAGAATCAGATCAGGAAAGACTTAATTTTACATTTAAATGTTCACCGTGACTAGAAATCAGTGAGCTAGATAATAGCATGTCGCTTAGGCACTTTTCTAAAATTAAGGATGTTGTTATTATTTTAAATGGAGCTTAGATTATGAAATGCTTCTGTTGAGCTATCTTTTGAATGGTGGTAGACAACAATTTTGAAGTTGGATCCAGGCAGAAGATAACAATAGAGTGTCTCTCTGGGTTATCTGATGTGACAGTTTGGGGTCACGCTGCTCTTGTCAGTGCCCATTTGGTGACATCTGCCCCATGTCCTTGTTCAGCTTAACTGGGCACTATTCCCTGAGAACTTACCCTGACTGGACCCCAGGCTCAGAGTCTGAGTGTGTCTGGGTTCGGCTTTCTGGTCAGAAAACAGAGCAAATGGGAACCACTGCGCTCGCCTGTCACAATGAGAGAAGAGATGCTGATTAGTTTTGTGTCTTTTATAGTCTTTATTATTTCAGATCCTTATGTTTGCAAAATTTAGGGGAAAGAACACCGACCATATGAAAGTGAAAGTATTAGTCGCTCAGTCGTGTCCAGCTCTTTGTGACCCCCTGGACTGCAGCCCGCCAGGTTCCTCTGTCCATGGAATTCTCCAGGCAGGAATACTGGAGTGGGTTGCCATTATCTTCACCAGGGGGTCTTCCTAACCCAGGGATTGAACCCAGGTCTCCCTCATTGCAGGCAGATTCTTTACCATCTGATAGATCATATGGCCTGAGTTTAAATTCTGAGCCTACCAGTCAATACATAACTGGTCTTGATAAACTCAACAAAACATTCTGAGCTTCTTTTCTCAAGTGGGGAAATTAACACTTGCTTTTTCTTACCTGGTGGGACCCTTATAAAGCTCAAAATATTATCCATACAATACACAAATATATGTGTATATATGTATTTATATAAATATATACTAAAACTCTGGCAATTAGGGCTAAGATGGTAGAATGCAACTGTATCTTCTGTGTCTTTAGCTATGTATCCTAGTTCTCAGATTCAGAGTGAAATTGATCCGTGTAGGTGAAACTGATTGGTGTCCTTTCAGAGGAGCTTCAAAGAGCTCTAGTACCATAGTCCTTTATGTCTCAGTGCAGAGAAGAATTCAGTGATAGCAAAGTAGTAGATAAAAAGTGTTTTATTAGAATAGGATGCTTGTGAGGCTTACAAGCGGGTGGGCGAGCAATGCTGCACCCCGAGAACTTTGAGGGCTACAGTTTTATAATCAAAGGAAAAGGGACAAGGGGGAAGAGACCTTCTTTGTCTTTTATGAGTAAACATTATGTTTTTTATCATTAGTTCCTTCTCCAAGTTTAGCAGGGGGAGTTTTCTTGTCTCTACACAGTCAAGCTACATCCACAAATTACTGTTTTTTATGTGTGCAGAGAGCATATTCCAAGGATCAGTAATTTACTGAGCTCACTGGGCAGGATGTAAGTCTCATGCCACCGTTGTTTTATTGTTTTGAAGCATGCCCCGTGCTTCAATTGCATGATTTTGTTGCTAAGCAAGCCTGCTTGGTTTTGTATTTAAACAGATCTCTTTTTTCAAAGAATCATTAACTCAGAGGGGTCTCCCATATATTTTTACTTACAATCCCCTAGTGGAATTAATATTTAATCATATATTTTGTCCCTTCCTTTTGTTCCTGTCATGGGGAAAGTGGAGAGAATCTGAATGAGTATTAACTTTTTTTGAGCTGATGCAGAGAAAGTTTCAGATATATTAATAGGTAGAGGTCAGGGAGGTGCATGGTGGTGACTTTACTTTGAAATAGAAGCAGATTCTCTTTTTTCCTAATTGTCTATCTTTTCTGTTTGGATAATTCATTAATCGAACTCGAGTATCTGGCATTGCAGGCATATTTTTTACCGACTGAGCTATGAGGGAAGCCCAAGCAACCCAAAGTCCCCAGCTATTCTACAAGAAAAGATTGTCTGTAGGTGTTTACAACAATGGAATTATAATGCAGTTATGAAACGGAGAAGAAAAACCTGATTCCATATTGGATCTATTTCTTTAGCTCTAACCTTTGTTCTCTATTGCCTGCGCTTAGTCATGCTGACTCTGCATCTCTGTCTGGTCAGTCAGTAAAAGAATGTTGCCTACAGCCTGGAGTGTACAAAAGAGCCTTTTCTCAAGGCTCTGCCTCCCAGGCTTGATCTTTAAAGGTATAACACTTTTCATTCATTTAGAGACAAAAAGTTGCTTGCAAACTATGTGGACATCTGCAAGAACACACCCCTTGTGGTATCTCTCCTGTACCAAGAGATCTACTCCCGACCCCTCCCTTTTTAGTGTAAAAGAATCCTGAATGCTAACTTGGGTAAGATGCTTCTTTTTCTAGCTCACTGTCTTGTCAGCCTGCTTGCTTTCCAATTAAGCTCGTATATATTGTCCCAATGCATTGTCTTCAGATTTATTGGCCTATAGTACAGTGGTCAGTACAAGCTTGGACTAGGTAGCAATTACACTGCCCAACTGGTATAGTAAATATCAAAAAGCCAGATTTCATTTTATTGCTACCACTTGATGCCAATGAAAAAAATATCTTTGAGGGCAGACATAATTTCTTTTCATAAGAATAAGTGAAAACAGAGATAATTATTTATTTTTTTCTTTTCCAGTATGCCAATGTTTTATTCTTTTTAAGAACCTCTGCCTCTTCTACTTAAATATGTTCCGGTAACTGATTTTTTACTTCAATCTATTTTAAAACATATTTGATCTTTTTTATGCCTATCATTATCTGTTGTATTCATTCATTTCACACATGTCGGATGAGTGATGTGTATCAGGTGTGGGGTGGTGGACCAGGCTTGCAGACCGGAGTGAGTGATACAGCCCCTAACCTCAGGGGCTCCAAGCTTCTACTGCTAGTCAAAGCTTTCCCTGACCAACTCTCATTTCCTCCACATCCACCATCCACTTTCCAGGGATTTCCCTTTCCTCTGAGCCTTTCTACAAGTAAAGATAATAATAAGGCCAGTATATCTCCACAGTGTGTTCACTGTATTGGCAGAGATTACTAAATTCTTTATGCAAATTAATCTTCTTAGCAGCTTCACCAACTTCATTCTATAATGATTCCAATTTACAGAGGAAAGCATGGCACTCTAAGTGGCAGAACCAGTATTCAAACCGAGGTTTACTTGGCTCCAGTGTCATTTATGGCATCACCAACTCAACGGACATGAGTTTGAGTAAACTCCGGGAGTTGATGATGAACAGGGAGGCCTGGCGTGCTGCAGTCAATGGGGTCACAAAGAGTCGGACACGACTGAGCAACTGAACTGAACTGAAGTGTCATTTATATATAAGTTGCTTCCATCGTTAGTTTTTACCATAAATAATCCACCTTCTAAAAATTGATTCTAAGACATCTGAAGGAAAGTAACATATTTTCAACTGTATTGCTCGACCCACTTTATGTACATTACCTCAATTAATTCTTATAACTCCTTATGAAGCAGACATTTTAATTCTACTATAGGAATGAGGAAACGGAGGATCAACTCAGTTAAAAAACATAGCCATCTAGACCATTTAGCTAATTAATGATAAGGTTAGGATTCAAACCAACGTTTTAAGTCTAAAATCCATGTTTTTACATTTCTTCTTTATAATTTGAAGAATTTAAAACAAAGTTTAAAAACGAATTGTCTCTGAAGATAAACAACACACTTCTTCAATAACTAGAAATTCAGGACAAGGGTGACATTAAGAGTATCTAAAGTAAACAGGGAAGAAGTACAAGGAATTCTAATTCTTCTGTTAGTATTCCATTATTGTAAATGCACATAACTAATTTTCCTTTCCATTTATTTGAAAATGAAAATAGAAATTTAAAAAGACAGAAAATTAAGGCATATTTTTTGTATAAAAATGATTGAGGCAATTGGATTACAGTACAGAGAATATGAACATAGAATTATCTCACATACTAAGCTTGAACATTCATGTCAGGCAAACCAAAGAGCAAAATGTAACATTTTATTAAAGTAGCTTATAACACTGAGGGTTTTTTTTTTTTTCCTCAGTTCTTTTTTTTTTTCTGATGGAAGCTGTGGGTCTAATAAACAGTGTCTTGGCCTTGAATTTAGAAGGTCAGAATCTATGCCCTAAATTTAGCACTTTTCATTTCTGCAAAATTCAGTGAATTGATTAGAGTCTTGAAGTTGCTGTTGCACTAGCCAGATTAAAATAATATAAATCTAAACAGAAAGAAAATAAATGATAAAATATATTAATGAAATGGATACTAAATAGTGAGGGTCAGCAAAAACAAACATTTTCTTTGGAAGGAAAAAAGCCTAATAAAATAAATACCTGGAAAAAATTGCCAATTGAAAAGAGACAAGTCATAAATAATAACAGGAACAGAAAACTAGGTAGATATACATATACGAACGATACTTTAAAATTTTAAGCACATATGATTATCCTAATAATTTTGAAACCTAGATGAAATGGTCAATTTTAAGGAAAAAATGCATTTTACTATTATCAACAAGATACATGAGATGTCTTAATAAAGCAATAACTTAATAATTCAATAATTAAAGAAATGATTAGTAATCAATCTTCTTTTCCTGCACAAGAAGCTATACTAAGCCCAACTGATGTCTTTCTAACACTTCAAGAAACAGAAAACTACTATATGATACATACCATTTTTGAAAATAGAAAAGGAAGGAAGCCACCTCAATTCATTTTATAAAGCTCATATGTCCCTAATATCAAAATTGCAGGATAATACAAAAAGAAAGTAGAAAACAAATCTCATTTATTTATGTGTGTACAATGAATGGAAGCTATTTGGGGGATCAGAGAACTTCATGAAGCTACAAAAGAGCTGGTTGGGAGAAAACAGCTGAAGCTTCAGAAGAGAGAGGTGATAACTAGTGGAGCATGCACCTAAGGGAAAAGGAATCAAAATTATAGGAGATATAAGGAGTACTGTTTCTCTACAACAAACAAACAAAAAGATAATTCCTGAAGAAGGATTTAATTTTAGCCTAAATTTTTAGATGAATCTGACAAGCTACATTGGTCTGATGAGACCAGGATGTTTAAATCATACTATATGAAAAACAATGAGGAGGGCACACATGCGCTGTGCTTGCGCACATGGACATCTGCCCTCACATATATATGACCCATTCTCTGAGCAGAATCACTGCCTGTTGCCAGCCTATGTGGTACCTTTAAATGTCCCCTCTGGTGAGACAGAGCTCTCCACGAGAGTGTCCAAATTGGCATTTGTAATTTGGGCTCAGCTTCTTAGACAATAATTTGCAACTGTCTAAGATTATGTCTGCAAGAAACCAAAGTAACTTACTATATCAGCCAAGGTAATGAACTGTCAATTAACATGCAAATCAGTTAAATAGGTTGCTCAGTACCATGTAGCATAAACGACTTTAGTTGATTGACTAAATTACTAGCTTATTATACCATCCAGTGGAGTAATAGATGTAGCCCCTTCTAAGTGCATGGCCCGCCCTGAGACTCTTAGTGCAGCAAGAGTTTAATGGTGATTATAATGATGATGTTTATGCTACTAATTTCTTCATATTTTATGATATTTTTCAGCCTATAAATTGTTCTCACGTATATGACCTAATTTAGGCTATCCTTGGTGGCTCAGCAATAAAGATTTCACCTGCAATGCAGGATATGTGGGTTTGATCCTTGGGTCAGGTAGATTCCCTGGAGAAGGGAATGGCAACACACTCTGGTATTTTTGTCTGGGAAATCTCATGAACAGAGAAGCCTGGAGGTTTACAGTCCATGGCGTTGCAAGAGTCAGATATAATTTAGTGACTAAAAACACTACCATCACCATATGACCTAATTTAATGTCTTGAAATCTCTGACTGCTTAAAAGTATTTGCCTTTATATACACAGACACATACACACAGAGAGTGTAAAGTAGAAAGTAAAACTCACAGCCAAAACCCTTTAAATTTTTAATCATATAACTTTATGATCTGATTAATCAGTTGAAATAATATAAATTAAGTGGTGCTTATTTACACTTAATTTTCTCAATTAAAAGGACATGTACCTTGGAGTATTTTTATTTTTTAATTGCTTCATTTTTTATTTTTAAATTAGTTTGGCTGTACTGGGTCTTTGTTGCTGAGTGCAGGCTTTTCATTGTGGTACTCAGGCTCTTTCTAGTTGTGGTACATAGGATTATTTGCCTTGTGGCATGTGGGATCTTAGTTCCCCAAACAGGGATCTAACTAATGTCCCCTACATTGGAAGACAGATTCTAAACCACTTAACCACCAGGAAAGTCCTACCTTGGAGTATTTTTAAACAGCAAATACTCTGCTCCATGAAAGTTTATTTCTGTTTAATAAAATAAAATCTATACATATATTTTGCATAATGAGACTTTCCTGATTTAGCTACTAGCTGCAGCGAAACTGTCTTAACAAAATTTATTTTCTCATACACAAAGTCTGATGTCAGTCAAATGTCTTTGCAGGGCTGCTTTTGAGTACAATCATTTCAATAAATGGTCTCCATTGGCATTGCCACTGCCATAGGGCAAGAGAGAAAATGGAAGAGGCATACTTGATCTTAAAAGCTTCAGCTTGTAGTAAGATGCATCAATTTCACCTACATCTCACTGGCTAGAACTAGTCACATGGCTCTGTCTAACTGCGAAGACATCTGGGAAGCAGATTCTTCCTGTGTTGTCAGGAAGGAGAGAGTAATAAGATATGAAACACTAATGTAAACTTTACTACAGTTGCCTTACAAATATTGAGATGACATTTTCTATTTTAAACATCAGTTTTACACTGATTTCCCTGCCTTATAATAATTTCACATTGAAGTGAAGAATTTTCTTACTCTTTCCAATCTGAAATAAAAGAATATTTGACAGGCTTCACGCTTTTGCTTTTATCTACGAATTATAGGTTTTAAACATAATGGCAATGCTTCAAAACAGTTTGGTACATGTCAGTAATAGCTCTTAATGACTCAGAAAGAATGTAATAATCTACCATGATCAAAACTAATCTGCCATAAAAAGTACAGAAATATCAAATGGCTTATCCTCTGGAAACAAATCCAAATTGATTGCCTCATTTGTTACATCATATATAATATACACTTTAACATTACTATGACTTTGTATAGACATCTAGCTTCTCAGAGAAATTTAGAAAAACATTATATAATAAGGTTTCATTTTGAAAATAATTAACATGCCTAATGATGCAACTCTTAATTTTCTGTGGGTGTCATTAGCAACAGCTATTTATTGACTTATGATATCCTGAATGTAGGGGCTTCCCAGTTGGTGCAATGGTAAAGAATCTGCCTGCCAATGTTGGAGACACAGATTCGATCCTGGTCGGGAAGATCACTTGGAGAAGGAAATGGCAACCCACTCCAGTATTCTTGCCTGAAAAATCCCATAGACAGAGGAGCCTGGCAGGCTGCAGTCCAAGAGATCACAAAGAGCTGGACATGACTGAGGAAGTGAGCACACACAGCACATAATTATTTGATGATTTGGTTTGAGTATGACACCAAGACTATGGATCTAAAATATCTTGCTTCAATATCTGTCTCTTTCTTTCTCTCAGTTATTGCATTACAGTCATAATGGAAAAATATGTTCATTTCATATCATGTAGGTTAAGTGGACATTTTGGAAAATATCTAAGAAGCATATTATGTAGTTATTGTTTCACCTGTATTGGATTTGCTAACCAGTTTTAAGGAATTTCACTAAAATCTAATTTAAAGTACATCTTCTTGGTCTTCCTACTTCACAAAGCAACGTCTAGCCTCCTGTTTGTACTTGTGGTCACAATTAAATCATCTAGGAAGCTGGGGGGTTTTAAAAGACAGAGAGTAGTTGGTGGGCTTTGCTTTCAAATGCCATTCTTTTAAACATAATAGAAATATTCTCCCTAGAAAAGTGACTGAAAAACACCCAACTAATAGATCTAAGTTATAAATTAGTTTTTATTTCTAATTTCCCTGCAAGTCTAAAGTGGAAAAACACTAAACTTGGAGTCAGAAGACTCAACATTGCCCCTAACAGCTGTGTAGATTTAACCAAGAACTTAACCCTTCAGAGTCTCAGTTTTCTCATGTAGATGAGGAACATTAAGTTTTCTATTCATTAAATTCTTAATACATTTACTGTTTTCAGGCACTTTGTGTGCATGGAGGCCTGAGATTAAAGAGGATAGGAGTGGTTTTTGTTGCAAAAACAAAAACAGTATTAACTAACAGTATAACTATGAGAATAAAACAAGATAATAATACAAGCATTTTTAATACTGTAATGCATTTCAGAAAACTGGAGCTTTATTACCCTTCTTAACATGAACAAATGAAGATTTTTTTTAATGTCAAAGGCAATAATGTTTGTATGAGATAGTGATTCAGTGTTTTTATTAAATACACTCAATTTAAAATTATTACAAAATAGTGACTGAATTTCCCTGTTGTGTAAAATATTTTCTTATGGTTCATATGTTTTGTGTCTCTTAATCTCCTATTTCTCTCTCTCCCTTTCCTCATTGGTAACCATTCGTTTATTCTCTGTGAGTCTTTTTCTGTTTTATTATATACATTTGTTTGTTTTATTTTTTAGATTCCATAGAGAAAAGATAACATAGAATATTATCTTTCTTTGACTTATTTCACTAAGCATAATACTCTCTTGGTCAATCCATGTAGTTTCAAATGGCAGAATTTCAGTCTTTATTCATGATTAATATTCTATTGTGTGTATGTATGTATATAATATATATTGCATTTTGTGTGTGTGTGTATATCTCACATCTTTATATGTTCATCACTTAGGTGGCTTCTATGCTTTGGCTGTTAACAAATAATGCTATACAAACATTGGTGTGCATTTATCTTTTTGAATTAGTGTTTTTGTTTCCTTTGAGTGTATGTCCAGGGATGGAATCGCTGGATCATATGGTAGTTTCATTTTTAGTATTTTGAGTTATTTCCATACTGTTTTTCATGGTGGCTGCGCCGGTCTGCAATCCTACCAACCAACCGTTTATTAGGTTTCCTTTTTCTTAAAATCCTCACTGATATTTTTATTTGTTGTCTTTTTGATGATAGCCATTTTAAAATATGTTAGATGATATTTCATTGTTGTTTTGATTTGCATTTTTGCATGTGCACTATTGGACAGGAATTTGAGTAAACTCTGGAAGTTGGTGATGGATAGGGAGGTTTGGCGTGCTGCAAGCAGTCCATGGGGTCCCAAAGAGTGGGACACAACTGAGCAACTGAACTGAACTGATTGGCTATATGTATGTCTTCTTTGGAAAAATATCTGTCCAGGCCTTCTGCCCGCTTTAAAATTCAGTTCTTTGCTTTTTAATATTGAATTGTATGCACTCTTTATACACTTTGGATAGTGACACTTTATGGGTCATATCATTTGTAAATATTTTCTCCCATTCAGCAGGTACTCTTTTCCTTTAGTCTGAAACACTATTTTTATAACTATTTAAAATATCCATAGCATGTAATACTATCATGCGTATAATAAATGCTTTATTGTTGGAAAAAAAACAAAGGCAATAATGTTTTACACAATGATATAAATATATCCTCTCAAATTGCTTGTGCGCTCAGTTGTTGTTGTTGTTGTTGTTTTTGTAAATTGGTGTATTGCTGCTTTACAATGTTGTGTAAGTTTCTGCTGCACAGCAAAGTGAATCAGCTATATAAACACATATATCCCCTCTTTCTTGGATCTCCCTCCCACTCCCATTTCTCTAGGGCATCACAGAACACATAGCTGAGTGCCCTCTGCTCAGGAAGGGAGCTTCCCCCTAGGTATCTATTTACACACGATAGCGTATATATCAGTCCCAGTCTCTCAATTCATCCTACCCCTTTCCCTCACCCCCACGTCCACATGTACATTCTGTTTGTCTGCACCCAAGTTTTTAAATATGCACCAGACTTTCCCATTAATAGGACTCAAATCTTCCTTCAGACACCACTCGCTTTCTACCTTCTTATTCATAGCAGGCTTCTTAATTTTATTTTATTTATTTATTTTTGGCTATGCTGGGTTTTAGTTGCTGCACAGTCTTTGCTCTAGTTGCGGCAATCAGAGGCTGCTTTTCAGTTGCGATATACAGGCTTCTCACTGCAGTGGTTTCTCTTGTGGAGGACGGACTCTAGGGCATGAGGGCTTCAGTAACTGTAGCACGTGGACTCAGTAGTTGCGGCTCTTGGGCTCCAGAGCACAGACTCAGTAGTTGCAACACACGCAGGCTTAATTGATCCACATCTATGGCATGTGGGGTCCTCCCAGACCAGGGACTGAACTCTTGTTTCTTGCACTAGCAGGCGGATTCTTTACCACTAAGCCACCAGAGAAGCTCCCAGAGCAAAATTCTGAAAGAGTTGTTCTTTTGAGATAGGAGAGAGAGGGGCAGAACACAACCACTAAATAAATGAATAAAGGCCATAGTCTTTAGAATAAGATAAAAACCAGCTGAAACCAAGATGGTTTCTAGAATACTCTGGTCATCGACCTTTAGCTCATTATACTTTCATGGTAATACTAAAAATAATTCCTCCATATGTCATGACGGTTCACGATGGACCATAAAAGGCCAAAAAGAATTCCCAATTCTTGGAAATCCCCACCCTTCCCAGAAATAGCAGAACTATTCCTCCCATTCATTAGTATATGAAATTACTCAGCCCATAAAAATGAACCACCCCACACACTGGGGCTGCTCTCACGTTCTGAGATGGTCAGTGTGAGTTCTGTCTGTGGAATGTGTGTCTCTCTAAATAAACTTGCTTTTACTTTACTTTGGCTCACTCCTGAATTCTTTCCTGAGCAAAGCTAAAGACCCTCACTTGAAGATCTGTCCTGGGGACTCACGTGAGTCCCAGGTTGTGATATTTCCTTCTCCTGCAATGCATTCCCAATTACTTTGTACATTTTCTCACTTTCTTTCTTGCCTAGTTTTTCTAATCTGTCTCTCATCCTCATTATGCCCATAAAACTACACTCACTAAGGTCACAAAGAGGCAGTAAATCCAAAGGATATTTTTAATTTTCTTTTTTGTATTCCAAGTAGCAATCAGCAGTGTGTAATACATTTTCCCTGTAGCATCCCTTCACAAGACCCTGTCACATGGCACTCTTTTTAATTCCCTCCTTTCACTCTGATAGCTAATTCAAATCTCTTCTGTTGATTTCTCATTTTTTACCCAAATACTAAATTTGGTAAGTCAAGTCATAGGCCTGACTGTCTCTTCTCACCCTCTACTTTTCCCCTGAATGATCTAATCCACTCCCAGAACCATGTGAAAGAAACTCAAAAAATTACCTCTGTAGTCCCAAACAGTCCTCTGAGTTCTAAGCCTATACATCAAATCACCTATTTGGCATATTTTGTCAAATATCTTTAAAGAACTTCAGATTAGAGAGACACCATTGAAAAGTTGACCTCCTTGAAACTAGGGTCTTTTCCATGCTTCTGTTGCTGTGAAGGACGTTCATTATATAGTTAGATATGGAAGATGGAGACCTAAAAACCATACTGATAACCTTCTTCACATTGTCTATCAGTTTTCTTTTCTAAATATCGCATTCACTTTTCTCCAATCATTAATTCATTTCCCTCCATGCCTACTCCCATAATCTCATTTACGGTATTGTTATCTCTTGCCTGGTGTATAACAATAGCTCAGATACTCATCCCTAGGTAATATCTGTGGTCCCTTCTCATCCTGCCTCCAGACTGACTTTTGAATATTCTAAGCCTTTCCTGTTGATCTAAAGTTCAGAGTCCTTAACCATGTAAAACCATGTAGAACCTGACCCTGTCTACACTTCCATCCTCGACCTGGGCCACTCTTCCATTTACTGGACGTTTACTCTTCAGCTTACTTGGCTTATTTTAGACCACTAAAGGACCCAGGGCCCACTTTTCCATAGGATTTTTCCACATCCTATTCTCTCTATGGTTTCCCTGGTGGCTCAGACAGTAAAGAGTCTGCCTGCAATGCAGCAGACCTGGGTTTGATCCATGGCTTGGGAAGATTCCCTGGAGAAGGAAATGGCTACCCACTCTATTATTCTTGCCTGGAGAATCCCATGGACAGAGAAGCGCTGCAGGTACAGTCCATGGGGTTGCAAAGAGTCAGACACAACTAAGGGACTTTCACTTCACACCTCACTATTCTCTGCTGGGAATATTCTTCCTTCCTCTCCTCATTAAATTTATTTCATCTCAACCTTCAGACCCTCTCCCCAGAGAACCCTTCCCTGAATTTTTATTTAGTCAAATTCTCTGATTATTCTTACACAGTAACTGGTATCATTCTGACATAATATTTACAATAATCTTAATTTTCATTCACCTTCCACTTTTTGTTTTCTATTTTCTTCACTGAAGTGTCAGTTCCACAAGTTCAGGAAACATGTTTCTTTGTGTTCATATCACTTTGTAGACACCTAAAAAATGCTTACCTCATAACAAGCTCTCAACATGCATTGGAAATGAAAAAATGAATGTATGAGTTAGATAAAGTTGTACAAAAAGTTTGAAAACTGGATGCTAAACAATAATAAGAAATAGCAATTATAAACTATTTGTGGTTTTTAAGAACAATATTCCAAACACTTTTAATTTCACAGAGGCAAGTTTACTCAATGAATTTGAAATTAATTGGATGAAAGAACAAGACTGATATTATCAGCACCATCTTTACTTGTCTGTATAATAAGCTAAACTCAGTACAAATACAACATTTTCATCAGCACTAACAAATTGGAATGATCTGAATAAATTTCAACCCAAAAGGACAGTAAAGAATTTTCCAGATATCTCACAAAATAGTTAACATTCATTGTATTTTTATAAGAAAATAAGTAAAATTGTATAGTATGATGAAAAGAGCCACAACCTGTTAGCCAAAGAACCTAAAATCTAATGTCACTTCCATCTTTAAATCCACTGAGCATGTTTCTTCATTTTTATTGTAATTAGTTCATAAAATAAAGTAATAATTTATACATTCTGCCAGCTCCAACATTCTATGAATAAATAATTATTTTCTTTCTGGTACCAGGATCTCTATTGAGGGTCCTGACCCTCTGGGGTTCTACCAGATCAATTCCTTAAAAATGTGCTAAACATGCAAAGGGCCTATGTTACATTATTGCAAATGAGAGGACATTACAGAACATGTGCATTTTTAAATTTTTTTTTTAATTTCAGTTCAGTTATATATGATGTAATTTCAAGGGTAATGGTCTAACTGCCCAAAATAATACCTTTTTTTTTTCCTCCTGATTTAAGCCTGGGAAAGAGATTTAATGCAACTTTAGTTAAGATGCAGTTAAAAAGTAAATCCTATCCCTCCACTCCAGATATATAATAATGAGAAATAAAACATCAAAGGAGAAGCTTTAAAAAAAAATAGCTATGTTTAAGGACAACCTAAAGATGTCTGTTGACTAGAAATAAAACAAAAACAAATTAAGTGGGACTGAAGCCACCAGCTTAGTTTCATTGAGTTAGACAAGGCTGTGGTCCATGTGATCAGACTGGCTAGTTGTCTGTGATTGTGGTTTCAGTCTGTCTTCTCTCTGATGCCCTCTCTCAGTGTCTACCATCTTACTTGGGTTTCTCTTACCTTGGACCTGGGGAATCTCTTCATGGTTGCTCCAGCAAAGAGCAACCACAAGTCACAGCAAACACCCTCTTCCAACAACAAAAGAGAAGTCTCTATATGTGGACATCACCAGATGGTCAACACCAAAATCAGATTGACTATATTCTTTGCAGCCAAAGATGGAGAGCTCTATACAGTCAGCAAAAACAAGACTGGGAGCTGACTATGGCTCAGATAATGAACTCCTTTATTGCCAAATTCAGACTGAAATTGAAGAAAGGGGGGAAAACCACTAGACCATTCAGGTATGACCTAAATCAAATCCCTTATGACTATACAGTGGAAGTGAGAAATAGACTTAAGGGACTAGATCTGATAGAGTGCCTGATGAACTATGGATAGAGGTTCATGACATTGTACAGGAGACAGGAATCAAGACATCCCCAAGGAAAAGAAATGCAAAAAAGAAAAATGGCTGCTGAGAAGCTCTTACAAATAGCTGTGAAAAGAAGAGAAGCAAAAAGTAAAGGAGAAAAGAAAGATATACTCAGTTGAATGTAGAATTCCAAAGAATAGCAAGGAGAGATAAGAAAGCCTTCCTCAGCGATCAATGCAAAGAAATAGAGGAAAACAACAGAATGGGAAAGACAAGAGATGTCTCAAGAAAATGAGAGATACCAAGGGAACATTTCATGCAAAGATGGGCTCAATAAAGGACAGAAATAGTTGGGACCTAACAGAAGTAGAAGATATTAAGAAGAGGTGGCAAGAATTCACAGAAGAATTGTACAAAAAAGATCTTCACAACCCAGATAATGACAATGGTGTGATCACTCACCTAGAGCCAGGCATCCTGGAATGTGAAGTCAAGTGGGCCTTAGGAAGCATCAATATGAACAAAGCTAGGGGAGGTGATGGAATTCCAGTTGAGCTATTTCAAAACCTGAAAGATGATGCTGTGAAAGTGCTGCACTCAATATGCCAGCAAATATAGAAAACTCAGCAGTGGCCACAGGACTGGAAAAGGTCAGTTTTCATTCCAGTCCCAAAGAAAGGCAATGCCAAAGAATGCTTGAACTACCACACAATTGCACTCATCTCTCATGCTAGTAAAGTAATGCTTAAAATTCTCCAAGCCAGGCTTCAGCAATATGTCAGCTGTGAACTTCCAGATGTTCAAGCTGGTTTTAGAAAAAGCAGAAGAATCAGAGATCAAGTTGCCAAAATTCACTGGATCATCAAAAAAGCAAAAGAGTTCCAGAAAAACATCTATTTCTTCTTTATTGACTATGTGAAAGCCTTTGACTGTGTGGATGACAATAAACTGTGGAAAATTCTGAAAGAGATGGGCATACAAGACCACCTGACCTGCCTCTTGAGAAACCTGTATGCAGGCCAGGAAGCAACAGTTAGAACTGGGCATGGAACAACAGACTGGTTCCAAATAGGAAAAGGATTACGTCAAGGCTGTATATTGTCACCCTGCTTATTTAACTTATATGCAGAGTACATCATGAGAAACACTGGGCTGGAGGAAATACAAGCTGGAATCAAGACTGCCAGGAGAAACATCAATTACCCCAGCTATGCAGATGACACCACCCTTATGGCAGAAAGTGAAGAGGAACTAAAGAGCCTCTTGATGAAAGTGAAAGAGGAGAGTGAAAAAGTTAGCTTAAAGCTCAACATTTAGAAAACTAAGATCATAGCAGCTGGTCCCATCACTTCATGGCAAATAGATGGGGAAACAGTGGAAACAGTGGCTGGCATTATTTTTCTAGGCTCCAAAATCACTGCAGATGGTGATTGCAGCCATGAAATTATAAGACACTTACTCCTTGAAAAGACTCATGACCAACCTAGACAGCATATCAAAAAGCAGAGAGGTTACTTTGTCAACAAATGTCTATCTAGTCAAAGTTATGGTTTTTCCAGTAGTCATGTATGGATTTGAGAGTTGGATTATCAAGAAAGCTGAGTGCCAAAGAATTCATGCTTTTGAACTGTGATGTTGGAGAAGACTCTTGAGAGTCCCTTGGACTGCAAGGAGATCCAACCAGTCCATCCTAGAGATCAGTCCTGGGCGTTCACTGGAAGGACTGATGTTGAAACTGAAACTCCACTACTTTGGCCACCTCATGAGAAGAGTTGACTCATTGGAAAGACACTAATACTGGGAAGAATTGGGGGCAGGAGGAGAAGAGGATGACAGAGGATGAAATGGCTGGATAGCATAACTGACTCAATGGACATGGTTTTGGGCAAACTCAGGAAGCTGGTGATGGACAGGGAGGCCTGTAGTGCTGTGGTTCATGGAGTTGCAAAGAGTCGAACATGACTGAGCAACTGAACTGAACTGAACTACTTCAAAGGCATGTACTTCTATGCTGGACTGTCCTTGTGTCCACTGGTGGAATATTATATATTATTTCCTAGAGCTAATTTAATCTTTAACATTTTTTTCTGTATTCAGTGTGATTGGTATTGTCCCTTAAACTGTTTTAGTTATTACTATATTATACATCAAAAATACTGGAGCAGACTTCCCTACATTGGCAGGCAGATTCTTAACCATGGAACCACTATGGAAGTCTGAGCACCACATCTAGAAAGTAGCCCCTGCTTGCTGCAGCTAGAGAAAGTCCACTCACAGCAATGAAGAAAGACCCAACACAGCCATACATAAATAAGTAAATACAATTTTTTAAAAACACTGAGTCTCAGCACTCCCCACAGGTGTCTAAAATGACTAATTTTCTGGAAGGGGCAAGAAAACCTACTTTTAATAAAAACAAAGGAACAAAAATTTCTCAGGTAGTTTGATTCAGTCAGACTGGAAATTACTGGCCTTTAACCACTCTCTTTCTTGTATCCTCAAAACCACAGAACTTTTCAGTTCAGTTCAGTTCAGTCGCTCAGTCATGTCTGATTCTTTGCAACCACATGGACTGCAGCACGCCTGGCTTCCCTGTCCATCACCAACTCTCAGACCTTGATCAAACTCATGTCCATCGAGTCGGTGATGCCATTCAACCACCTCATCCTCTGTCATCCCCTTCTCCTGCCTTCAATCTTTCCCAGCATCAGGGTTTTTTCCAAGGAGTCAGTTCTTCACATCAGGTGGCCAAAGTATTTGAGTTCCAGCTTCAACATCAGTCCTTCCAATGAATGTGCAGGACTGATTTCCTTTAGGATGGACTGGTTGGATCTCCTTGTAGTGCAAGGGACTCTCAAGAGTCTTCTCCAACACCACAGTTTGAAATCATCAGTTCTTTGGTGCTCAGTTTTCTTTATAGTCCAACTCTCACATCCATACATGACTACTGGAAAACCATAGCTTTGACTAGACAGACCTTTGTTGACAAAGTAATACCTCTGCTTTTTAATATGCTGTCTAGGTTGAACTTAGCTTTTCTTCTAAGAAGCAAGTGTCTTTTAATTTCATGGCTGCAGCCACCACCGGCAATGATTTTGGAGCCCAAGATAATAATGTCTGTCACTGTTTCCATTGTTTCTCTATCTCTTTGCCATGAAGTGATGGGACTAGATGCATGATCTTCATTTTTTGAATGTTGAGTTTTAAGCCAGCTTTTTCACCCTCCTCTTTCACTTTCATCAAGAGGCTCTTTAGTTCCTCTTCACTTCCTGCCGTAAGGGTGGTGTCATCTGTGTATCTGAGGTTATTGATACTTCTCCCAGCAATTTTGATTTCAGCTTGTGCTTCATCCAGGCTGACATTTCACATGATGTACTTTACATATAAGTTAAATAAGCAGGATGACAATATACAGCTTTGACGTATTCCTTTCCCAATTTGGAACCAGTCCATTGTTCCATGGCCAGTTCTAACTGTTGCTTCTTGAGCAGTTAGAGTTTACTGGGAACTCCTCAGTGCCTCCTAAGTTAGCTCTTTATCAATATATCAGCACCAGCCATGGTACACTCACCATACAATCAGGTCAGTTAAAAGTCAGGCAGTATCATGGCCAGAGAACTCTCATATGTGAATATCTGAGAGGAATAACAAGGGACACTCCTAACACATGTAAGTGGTCCAGAATTACACGGCTGAAGGCTCCAGGAGAAACATCTTCTTCTTCATAATTTTGCTGAGGCCGTAATTTCTCATCATTATCTATTAATACCATGAACTGAAGTCATAGAGATGTCAGGATCTTTTCCTCTTTTTTAAAAATATTTCTCTAAAATTCCAAATAAAGGAAAAGCTTAGGGTACTCAATCATACCAGCTTTTGATTCAAAAGTTAAAAGCACTACAGAGAAATTTTTTCCCAGTGCTCTGAACTCTTATGTTTATAGATCTCACATCTGAAATAGGTAAGAGGTTAAATAGGAAGAACATTGTGGGAACAGCTGCTCTGTTTGGCCAGAATTGCTTATTGCCTGGGATGACAAAAGGCCTGGGGTCAGGCTCATTTTATACTTTTGCCTGACCCTTCAGGACACTTGTTTTCCTTCTTCTTTGATTGGATGTGCTTAGCTATATGATTCATGTGATTTAGCTGAGGCTATAAACAAAGCCTGCTCACATCATTCCCCAACGGGTCATCCTTCGAAGCTACAGAGACACCTCTGCCCTGGGAAATGCATGGCAGTCCTCTGCCTCTGCTCTGATAAGAAAAATTACAGGATCACCAGTGCCCATAATCTTTCACTGAGTCAACATGCTTTTGATTTTCTAAAGTTTAATTTCTCTTCAAAAGAAGGTTTCTGTATCTCACATAACCTAATGTCAACATTGCCTTAGAGACAGTAGTAGATTTAGAGAAAAGAAGTAAAATCAGAATTACAGAAACTCTGATTTTTGCCAGTTCCCCAAGATCACCTTATTCACCTGTCTGATAGTTTTCACCATTTTTAAGAGTTTGTTTTCATTTAGCCTCTGGATTCTCATTTTGATATATTGGAACCAGTGCTGTATACTGAGGGCTACATCAGTCTTTGTTCTTAGTTACTATTTCCTCCCCAGGCAAGAGATGCTGAAGGTCAGAATTGGCACAGAAGCAATAGTTATGAATAGAAGACATAACAGAGAGATATATTAAAAGTGAAAAGCATTTGGACTTGAGAGAGCTGATGGGGGAAGATGTGATTTCAGGTCAGGTGACAGCATAGATCATATGTCTCTAACTGCAAATAAAAACCTGGAAGAACAGGTATTAAAGGAAGATGGAACTTTCAGTTCAGTCTTGTATGGATTTTAGGTACCTGAGGAACACCCCAGTAGAACTGTTTACTGGCAATTTTATATGTTAGGGTCTTAAATTCCAATAACTTTAGAATGTGAATGTGTTTGGAAATAACATCTTTTCAGAGGTAATTAGTGAAGAGGAGGTCATACTGGAGTAGAGTAGACCTTCAATCCACTATGACTAATGTCATTTTACAAGGGAGAGATTTGGATACAGACACACTCAAGAGAAGAACACCTTGTAAAGATGAAGGTAGAGACTGGGTGATGCTTCCACATGACAAAGAACACCAAAGATTTCTGCAAAGCCGCTAGAAGTTAACAAAGAAATGTGGAACAGATTCTCCAGCACAGCTCTCAAAAGGAACCAAACTTTTCTGACTCTTTGATCTTGGATTTGTAGCTTTCAGAACTGAGAGATGATAAATTTCTATTGTTTATGCTACTGAATTTGTTCTTCTTTGTTACGGTAGCCATAGCAAGCTAATACACTCTCCACCTCATCCTCATCTCCATTGTGAAATCACTGGTAATAAAACAAGCCAATATCAAATTAGGAAGCTCCATGACATCGAAGGCTTTGTTGCCATTGTTTGCCACAGTGCCCCTCAGCACCTAGAACCATGCATAATACATAACAGGTAGCTGATAACTATTTTTTCAGTGATTGGTTAAATTTATTCAACCCATTTGCCAGTGACCATACACATGCTATTTTTAACTTCTGCGGCACTTGTGCAAGTTAGATATGGTTAACCTCACTTTGATGACAATACAAACTATGACTCAGGAAAAATGATGTATGAGATAAAATGACAATAGACTTTAGAGATAAAATGCTCTCAGACTGAGACCTGTCCCTGTCACTCAGTCAGGGCATGACTCTAAGCAATTGGTTTAAATGATGTGATCTGTAAAACAAGGATGTTAATACTGCAGATAGTGACTGCAGCCATGAAATTAAAAGACACTTACTCCTTGGAAGGAAACTTATGACCAATCTAGACAGCATATTAACTTCAATACTTTGGCCAGCTGATGTGAAGAACTGACTCATTTGAAAAGACCCTGATGCTGGGAAAGATCGAGGGCAGGAGGAGAAGGGGAAGACAGAGGATGAGATGATTGGATGAGTAAACTCTGGGAGTTGGTGATGGACAGGGAGTCCTGGAGTGCTGTGGTCCATGGGGTCTCAAAGAGTTGGACATGAGTTGGCAACTGAACTGAACTGAACTGAGTAATACATACTTCAAAGGGTGGTCATGAGGATGAAATGAAATACCATACAAGAAACCAAACGGAACAGACGGCACACAAAATTTCATTTTCTTTCTTTTTGCTAGTGTTCTAGGAAGAGCACCTAACATAAGCAGCTCCCTCTTAAATTCTGCAGGGTACCATACAGTATTATTAATAAGGGCACAGTATTGTTCAACACAGCTCTAGAACGCTTTCATCTTCCTTAACTGAAACTTTATATTTGTTAAAGAATGACTTTCCCATCTCTTTAGCTTCTAGCAACCATCATTCTACTCCCTGCTTCTATGAGTTTGACTGTTTTAGAGACTTCATATAAGTGGACTCATGTAGTATTTGTCCTTCTATGATTGCTTTATTTCAATTAGCATGATGTCTTCCAAGTCTATCTATGTTGTTGCAAATGGCAGTATTTCCTTCATTTTTAAAGCTGAGTAACATTCTACTGTATGTATAGACCACATTTTCTTTTATTACCCAAAGTCAGACATTTGGATAAACAGCTGAGTCAAAGTTAAAGCTCTGATGTATTGATTCCAAGCCTCTATTATTCTCTTTAGAGCAAGTCACAAAGCTTGTTATCTTGTATCTTGTCTATTCTTTACCAAATGAACAACCTGTAGAAATTAAAACTCCATTTGTATTGGTGAGGACTTAAAACTTTCCACCTTCTCTGTGAGAGGACTTCACATGACTGAAAGTTCTTTGTTGTTGGAAGCAGAGAGCTTCAGCCTGGGAGGAATACACCACAGAAAACAAAATGAATATCAGCAGCTAGGTAGGACCAAGTGACCAACACCCATGTATTGCAAAGTGTAATGAATGGATCCAGAAGGTCCACAGAGGCCCATCTCTTTCCAGAGGCAGCTCAGCCAAAAGCACAGAGCCTTCAACTTTCTCCAAAACTTTTGTTCCAGGCCTTACGAAAATGGAAGAATGAAGTTTATTGGCATGTGGCTACTTTCACACCACAACATCACCATAACATTTTCCATTTTGCCTATTTATTTTTATGCCAAGAAGCACCAGTTGAAATACATTAGTGACCAATAATCACCCAGTATCCTTCTCCTTTATTGCCAAGAATTTTCTCATTAAAGATGACTAAGACCAATATTCCAGTTCTTGGATGCAAACTGGTACGGAGACTGTCACGAGTCACAGTCAAGCTCAGCAGGTCAGGAGAATACAGTCTGATTTATCTATTTGTTTAAATCAAGCATAACATTTGAAATCCAAAGCATACATTAAATTATTTTCTCTTAAACAAATTTGAGCTTCATTGAACAGATGAAGTATTTAATTGTGTCTCTTCCTTTTCTCTTTAACATATGTTTATTCCCAAGGAGGGTAGTATATCAATTCAGTACACGCAATAATCCAGCCAGAAGAAAAGAAAAGAAAAGTTCATTCCATACTTACATGATGTTTTCTTTGCATATCAAGAGAAGTAAGTCTCTTTCCAAATTGCTCTGTTTCATTTGGTGCCCAAAATAGAGCTCTCTGAAACAATGGAAAAGGAACTCATGTAGAGTGTTAAGAACCTGCTGTTAATCAATGCTTTCTCCTAGAATGTGAAAAACACGCACATCATTCCCTTTTCCTTTCTGCCCTTCACCCTCCTCCCTCTCGAATTTTAATGAGGTTCATTGTTACTATTTTATCCTGATTTTAGGATTTCACAGGCAGAAGATGAATGGCTGTGCAATCCTGGTCTCCTTGGTTCGTGACAGATACTGAATTTTAATAAACTCCACAAGGAAAATGCTCATTGAATTTTAACAAATATTTTATGCAAAAATTACTACAACCTTGCTGATGCTGAGAAGAAACACTGTAACAGCACTGTAGTTAATGCTCCTTCTGGATCCAGACTCCCAAAATGCAAACATAGATGTTTGATAACAAGTTTGGATATAGGAAAAAAAATAATAATTCAGCAGTAAGGGAACATCTGCAGTGTTGTATGCTAGGGGAGGCTATTAATAGACTCTTACCGGCTTCTGCCTGGGGAATGAAGGAAGAAGTTAAATCTTGTATATTTATAGAAGCTTACTTTTCAAAATGGCTTTCTCTATCTCTCTGTATGTGTGTGCCTACATTTGTATAATTCCAGTATTTTTTCTCATAAATAGCAAGTCGGGCTTTTGAGTGTTATATAAAAGCAGTGACACTAAAGAACAGTATATTCATTCATTCATTCAACTCTAACTGGTATGTCCCAACCTTCACCAACTTTGGAGAGGAAATCAGCTTACATTTGATCTCCCAAATGTTGTTTCTGATCCTGCAGATGCTCTCGCAAGAAAATCCAGTCTTTCCACAGATTCTCTTGTTCAAATGGTTCCAAGCTAGCTCACAAGTGCCTGAGAATCAGTTCTGGTCACCCTTTTAGCCCACCAGGGACCATATGAATTGTCCTTGAAGGCAGTGTTCACAACCATAGTGACTGACCACAATGCTAGTCACATAGAAAATGTGTTGTTTCGGTGGTCCCTGGTGAGGAACTCTGTACCTCCAAAATCCATGAAACAGTCAAGGATGGGAAATGGAGTGGAGAGACGGGAGGAGAGGGGTCTATGATTAAGTTTCCTCATCTGTAATGGTTTGTGGTAGCAAAGCAGTCCTCAAAGATGCCTAAATCCTAATCCCTGGAATCTACAAATAGGTTACCTTACCAGAGAAAGGGGACTTAGCATATGTGATTAAGGTTAAGGACCTTGAGATGAGTGGACTATTCTGGAGCTCATCTAATTGTATGAGTTCTTCAGAGCAGAGAGTCTTTCTCAGCCAAGGTCAGAGTCAAAGGGAGATATGCCAAAGGAAGAAAAATCAAAGGGATATCGTTACTGGCTTTGAAGCTAGAAGAAGGCCATGAGCCAAAATGTGCAGGCATCTTCAGAAGCTGGAGAAACAGATTCTCCTCCAGAAGGAAATGCAACCCTTCTAACACCTTGATTTTCACTCCATGGCACCTGTGTTTAATTTCTGACTTACAAAATTTTAAATGCTGCTTAGGCTTCTGACTCCATGATATGATAATTTTTTATGGCAGCAATCAAAAACAAATACAGAGTTATCCTGGTTTAGCAATCTGGCTCTTTTCTTCTGTCATCACAGACTAGTGTCTTCAGACAGGCTACTGACTCCTGTTGACAATGGGCTCACTCGTCAGAGGTCAGACCAAACCCAGATGGAGAGGGACATTGGCTTCCATCACATAAGCTCAGACAGAAGTGGCCATCAGCCAACCTGTGACAGCTCTTTCTAGTCACTCATCCTGTGGCACAGACTCATCAACAAATTCCTGACTGTCGGAGGAGGCAAATTCCTGATTTCAGAATCAACACTGCTTTTTAACCTTCACCTTTAATCCTGAAATCAATCTTCAAGTCAAATTCTGTTATGCTCAGCTTCTTCATAGCATCTGTGACCTGAACTTCTGTGACACCTTTACCACTAGAATCCTGTAGGGATTATATTGTGCCACTTCTGGCCATAACCCTCAACTCTCCCTGCTTGTTAATCAGCAACACATAACCAAACTAGAACCATCTGCCCAACCACCTCCCTCAGTTACTTCTAATCTAGTGTTTCAAAGTCATGTTAAACATATAGGCACACAGTTGTGGGGTTTCTCCAAGAGGAAGGCAGTATGTCCATGCTTTATCTAGGCAGTGACCCACCAGCAGCTAGGCACCCAGAGTACCCAAACATGTGTGGACATTTCTCCCATCCCTGGTTTTTAATCTAAGAGTATTTGAACACTTGCATTTGAAATTTTTCTCTCTTTTTCTTTCTCTCTGTCTCCTTTCCCTAACACACACACACACACACAACACACAAGCTAGTGCATCTGTTTCCACTGATCAGGTCCACTGGATGGTTACTGTGCTTTTACTTTACAGTTTGCATAGCCTTATATACAAGCATTGACATGGATGTGTAAACAAATGGTTACTTATATTTATTGGCCTCAACATACATCTGCTTTTGATTTGATACAACAAACGCTGGACACCTGGGTTCGATCCCTGGGTTGGGAAGATCCCCATAGAGGAGGGCGGGGCAACCCACGCCAGTATTCTTGCCTGGAGAATCCCCAAGGACAAAGAAGCCTAGCAGGCTACTGCCCATAGGGTCACAAAGAGTCGGACATGACTGAGCTACTAAGCACACACATGCATGCAATAATACCATAGACCAACTGGTAAAATGTGAGTGGTTAGGAACAATTACAATTCAAAAAATCTTTTCTGAAAAAGCGTATAGTAATTGTATCTGTTCCCATCTCCACCACATCTCCTTACTTTATATATATATATATATATATATATATATATATATATATATATATATATATATATAATTTATTTTTTTATTTTTGTATTTGGTTGTGCCAGGTCATAAATGTGGCACTCATGATCTTTGATATTTTACACTGTGCAAAATCTTCTAACTACGGCTTGCAGGAGCTTTAGTTGTGGCATGTGAATCCTTAGCTGTGGCATATGGGATCTAGTTCCCTTACTGGAACTCAAACCCAGGTTTCCTGCATTGGGAGAGTGGAGTCTTAGCCACTGGACCACCCAAGAAGTCCCCACATCTTCTCACTTTTCATGACAACCATATGAAAGGAGCAATTACAGCTATCTATAAATTTTCAGGAAGGAAACTAATATCCACATGTATCAACTCACTGAAAGTCTCATACTAGGAATGTTGAACCAGGTTTTCAACCCTGGTTCTCATCACTCATTTCTATAATTCTTTCTACTCTTTCATCCCTCTTGACCTGGTTCCACCCTAAGGTGAGATAGCCATTTATCTAGACAAGCATCTTGATTAGATTCATGATCCTTTCACTTAAAAAAATAAATCCTAAACCTATATCAAACAAATGAAATTGCTCTTAATCAGAGCATAGAATACCAGCATTACAAATCCTTGCAAAGACGACAACCTTGAACTCTTGCTATCCCAGCCTTATCAGCCACCAACCAAGTAGATATGCTATTCATAAAATAATTTTTATTTTATGACCCTGCCCATTAGCTACCAGGGACACTTGAAGTTAAGCAGTATTGTTTTTGTTGTTGTTGTCTTAGTTGCTTTAACGCAACAATAAAGGACAATAGAAGACACAGTTCTGTGAAAGTTATATTTAACCTCATGTCAGATGCTCTGGAGAACAGTCTTCTTTATTAGATCCCAAAAGACAAATTTCAGAATTTGGAAATGCTGTGCTCCTTCTAAATACTACCTAGTTTTTCAACTTTTGGAGACTCTCAATCCCATAAACAACTATGTTTCCCATGCTGTCTTGGCCTTTAATGAAGTTTTAAATCAAATTTGAAGGCAAGTTTCAGGATCATAGGGTATGATTGGCTATGTCACAATTTTAGTCTTTTATCACAGTAGTTTTTATCTTATCATCTTCATCTTTTCCCTTTCATCCTGCCTGCATCATTTATTTATCTATGTGTTTTAGTTGTATGCATTTAATAATCTTAAAACATTTTATGGAACTTGGTGCTTAAAAGAGATAAGATAGATTACTGGTTTTGTAAAGTCAATTTAATAATCAAATCATGTAGCTTTTTACATTTCTCTCTTAATACTAACCTCAAGTTTGTACAGTCCTAAAATGATATGATGCTATTTGTCTGGTTATCCTTTATGAATGCCCACTGATCCAGCTGAGATTTAAAAGAGGTTCAGGGTGGGAAAAAAGAGATTTAGGGAAAACTCTGCAAGATAAAGATTGCTGGAAAGAATTACGCTATCTTATATTATGTAGGTTGTGCTTAAAGTGGGTAGAGGGCTGAAGTTTTACTTTGAACTGGGATTATAGATACAGTCTTTGGAATTGATTAATTTGAGTCAAGTCCCTAATTCCATGCTCTCCCCCCATTTACTGTATGCCTAAACTGTAATCTACTCTCTGCTTGCATTTCTGTTCACTATTAAAAATATTAAGTTGTTTGGGTGATTAAATGAGATAATGCATGCAAAGCATTTAGCACAGTGCCTGGCATATAGTAAGCTGACAAATGGAAGCTATTATTGTTATTATCATTAGTATGGTTGCTATCACAAAATAATACATGTTAGTTATTGTTGTTAATACTATTATTATCTCAGAACATAAAAGTGGCCCATAGGGACATCTGAAATCAAGGGTTGGATTTTGCTCAGAGGTAGAATGGATCTACTCTAATGTTACACAATTATGTGATAGAAACTCCAGATTTCCTGTCGGTGAATTAAAGAAGCAGAACCTTTTGAGGGGAAGACTTATCAAACACCTACCAGAATCATGGTATAACTTTAAATTAGCTTCTATAACATGTGTACATTTGAAAGCATCCTTAGAAGCCCATCAGGATTGATTAGCTTCAAAGTGAACTCCAGTACAACTAAGTGGTTTAACTTGTTGGATAGTTATTTAGTTTGCTATGGAGTTGCCAAAGCAATTATGCCAAAAATGATTTTAGCTTTGGCACACATCAAACTTAAAAACCCATTTTAATTACTATCCATCAGTTGAACTGTTTCTGGAGAATATTAGAGGAACATGGGTAAAGAACATTGTATTTGTTTTGCTATTTATCAATCTATTTACCTAAGTGAAAGTGAAAGTCACTCAGTCGTGTCCAACTCTGCAACCCCATGGACTATACAATCCATGGAATTCTCCAGGCCAGAATACTGAAGTGGGTAACCGTTCCCTTCTCCAGGGGATCTTCCCAACCTAGGGATCAAACCCAAGTCTCCCGCACCACAGGCAGATTCTTTACCAGCTGAGCCACAAGGGAAGACCCAAAATACTGGAATGGGTAACCTATCCCTTCTCCAGCAGATCTTCCCAACCCAGGAATCAAACCAAGGTCTCCTGCACTGTAGGCTGATTCTCTACCAATTGAGCTATCAGGGAAGCCCCTATTTAGCTCTTCACTTATTTATAGTTTGTTTTTTGTTTTGTTTTAATTAAATGAAAAAAAAAGTGAGAAATTATGAGTCAGATTTTCAGTTTAGGAATATATTTTTCCCAGAGAAGTAAGAGTTCCAAAACATTGCAGGTCAATTATGCCATATGTGAAAATATCTTGACACTTTATTCTTCTTAGGGTAAATGTCATTTCCCAAATCTTTCTCAGTCCTAAATGTAACCAATGTTTATTAAAAGAAACGAATTTCAGCCAATATGTTACATGTATTTTCATACATATTAATTTTACACTTAACCGATGGTTTCATTCATAGTAGGGACTATTACTTCCTGGTTTGTTCACTTCTGAATGGCCGGTGCCTAGAATGGTCTTATACATGGTGGGCAACTACTCATTGAATGAATAAATGAATGAATAGATATATTAGCACTTCAACCTGAGAAAGCAATAAATAATACTGATAATCACAGTTCTGACTAACAATACTTTCAGTAGAATATGGTGAGATCCTTTCTGCAGACAGTTAAATAAACAACAAAATTGGATGTAATGCTGTATGACTCATTTCCATATTTTCCAAAGTGACATTGTCAATGATATCACTGTTTCCAGAATTACAGGTATCATGAGCTTGGCATATCTAGAATAAATATTTACTTAACAAATCTAAAATATTCCTTTTTAGACCTTAAAATGATATATTAAACTATGAAATTATCCTTCTCGGGTTTAATGTCACCATCAACCAAATATTTATTTTTGATTTCTTATTTTTTTGCCCTTACAATAGTTTAGTATATTTCTAGATTTTTTTTAAAAAAACCTAGATAGATTTAAGTAATTCTAATGATTTAAAATCATTTTGCAAACATTCCCCAGGTTTGTGACTTGAAGAAACGTTTAATGTGTCATTTTTAAAGACATGCTATTAACTAAGCTGACATATTCTCAACACACTTCATTATGTACAAAAGCTCCAAAACTATTCTGAATAAAAATGACTTTCTAAAATTTAGTAATACATTATCTTATATTTACATATTTCTTTAATAGGTTTACATATAACTATCAAATAATTGCTCTGACTATGCTTAGATTTTAAAATTTTACTTGTCTTTAGGATAATCGAAAATAATTTCCACGGTAATTCTCTTCGTATTTGTCTTATCTGATTATATGCATGCATGGGTGACATTTGAAGAATATTAATCATACTTTTAAAGAGCAAAAAATAGATTCTTTTTCATACTAGACATTACTGATGACTTCTGCATAATTATTGAAAAGAATGATTTTTCCTCAAATTTACCACACAAGATATTTAATGTTTTATTTCCAATCAAAATACTAAGAACACTCCCATCAGCAATACTAGAAAAGTACCATTGCTTTCACAGATGTTTCATATAAATTCTGCTTTAAAAAATGATGATGGTTGCTGATATTGGTCAAGATCCACCCAACCTGGTTCTTCAACAAGGCAAATGATCCTGACTTTCCAAAATGTTAACACCCACAAAATAAGTGATATTGGAATTGCAGGTATTCCAGGTGGTTACACTGGGAATATATGCCAACATGGCCAGTAGAATAGAATCTGTAGAACTCTCTCCATGAGGACCACATGGCTTACATGAGGACCACAAATCATCACCTAATATGTACCCTATCCTCTCATAAAGATAAGCATGAGAAGCATCTGAGTTCCCATGTGTGTCTGAATCTGAATTTCCAAATCACCAAATATCATAAGGCAATTTATTTTCTTTATCTCTGCAGACATTTATGACCACCTCTGCCTATGACTGAGTATGCTACACAGCAGCTTGCAACCTCGTTTTTAAAAACAAAGTATCTGTTTGCACAGAGCTAGATCCACTGGGGGGGGGGGGGGGGGGGGGAAGAGGTTTTTAAGGAAAAAAAAAGAAAAAATGTGACAAAATTTAATTTTCAAAGGTAAATGTATTAAGCTTTTCTGTAAAGCCTCTGAGATAACAATACTTGTCTCCCCCAATTCAGGTATGTCATAAGCATTCCTGGCACATTGGCTAATAACAGGGCGATTATAGAACTTCTTTCTAAATGGAAGAAAGCAAATCCCAATAGCTAAAAAGGCTTACATTTTAAAAATAAATACCTAAGCAAATTTTCTCAATATATCATTAAATATTCAAAATTAATTAACAAATAGAATTTTTTGCTTTAAAACTGATACAGATTTAAGTCCAAGGTTTTCTCAGACCCTTGCCATTTGAAGGTTCTAATAAGGGGCTTCCCTGGTAGCTTCCCTGGTGTCTCAGACAGTAAAGCGTCTGCCTGCAAAGTGGGAGACCTGGATTCAATCCCTGGGTCTGGAAGATCCCCTGGAGAAGGAAATGGCAACCCACTCCAGTACTCTTGCCTGGACTGTCCCATGGACAGAGGAGCTTGGTAGGCTACAGTCCATGGGGTTTCCAAGTTGGACATGACTGAGTGACCTCACTTCACTGGTAAAGAATCCTCCTGCAGTGCAGGAGACGCCGGGCCCATTGCTGGGTCAGGAAGATCCACTGGAGAAGGGATAGGCGACCCACTCCAATATTCCTGGGCTTTCCTGGTGGTTCAGCTGGTAATGAATCTGCCTGCAACGCAGGAAACCTGGGCTCAATCCCTGGGTTGGAAAGATCCCCTGGAGGGGGGAACCCACTACCCACTTCAGTATTCTGGCCTGGAGAATGAATTCCCTGGACTGTGTGGTCCACGGGGTCGCCAAGAGTCGAACACTACTGAGTGACTGTCACTTTCAATAACTTCAGACTCACCTGTGTTTCTCCAAAAGCTTCGTTTTGGCCTCATGATATATAACACCTCTCTCTCCTGTCTATTTTCTTTCTTATTTCTGAAATTAAAATTTAGAAACGAGCTTACATAATTCCATGCCTATTTTTAGGCTATTAATTCAACATTGATATAGAAAAGAAGTTCTGATAAAGAGGAGAGATATTTCTTCTACAACAAGCATGTCCTGCTTTAATCCCTTCAGCAATAAATCCTTTCTGCTCCATGCTTTGATGCTGTCATCTGCTTTGATGGCCTTGTCTTACATGTACATCAAGGCGTTTCCTGGTGAAGTGTTCTGAGTCATTAGTGGCATGTGGATCTTCATTGGAATAACAAGTCCCCTGGAGTTTAATTCTTTTATAAGAAAATAATGTCTCCCACCCCAAATTTTTCTGCTAGTGGCTGCAGTAACTTAATGATCTGCATCACGTTCATTATCACTGCCATAAGTGAACTCTAGTGCTGTACCAGCAGCAAACCAGTGGAAGACTGTAACATGACATCATCATTTCTAGCATAAATCAATCAGATCACCAGAGGCTGGAAAGGAATGTGGAGAGTATTCTTGGAAGATGTTCAAAAGCCCATCATGATCACAATGCTCTAACTTATTGCATCTGCTGTCTGCTTGCTCTCTCATTTAAATGACCTGTGCTTCCTTTTCAAAGTCAATGCTGAAAAGATTTCAAATGCAGGTGACATTCAACAGGAAGGAAGACATAAACAAAACACAAATGGGTACTACACATCCTTAAGGCCCAAGCATATGGGTCAGAGATCATTAGGGTATTTAATCCAGCCATGCAAATTGGTTTATGCCTAGGATCTGAAATAATCTGAGCCTGAAGAAGCTTGGACAGTGGCTCCAAAAACTACCTTGCTTAAATTCTCTGGAATGTGAGGGTCAATTCCAACCCAAGGAATTTGCATTCACTGTTCTCTTTGCCTAGAAAGCTTTTCCCCAGCAATTCTGATTTATAATCTGAGTATCAATCCAAATCTAGCACTTCTCAAGAAATGTTAGCACTGAATTAACTATCCCATGCATTTGTCTCTTTTGTTTTCTCTATATCATTTATTACTAACAAAAATTATTATCAATCTTTATTATTATCAGTCTCCTTTTCCCCACCAAGATGGAGATTCTATCAGAACAAGTACATTTATCTACTTTGGTCATCAGTGTTCTGCCCAGTGTTCTGAAGAGTGCTGACAGGGAGGAGGTGCTAAATATAAGTCCATGTAAGAAAAAGCAAATGAAAAGGAATGAGTATCTAAGCGCAAAATATTCAGTTACTCCACGCTTAGCACATAATTGACACTGAGTGAATGAAAGGTAAAGTCATTTTCCTTTTAATTATTATGGGGAAAAGTATATTATTTCAAAATGGAATATGATAATTAACAAAGGGAAAAATTCTAGTCAAATTGATAATATGGGTAAAGCTTTTGAATTTTTACCAGCCTGGAAGTTATTGTGATCATTGGTGATTCCAGGACTAAGTTGAGTTTACTATGGTAACAGCTTCACACAAGGATTGTCAATTTTTCACAGAAGAGTGGTTTTTCTTTCCATGCTTGGGTGGGGATAGTGCAGCATGATAGGTATGTGGATACTAGAATCAATGGGCAGGGGCTATTACTGCTCACTAGAAAAATGAAGTTACTTAACCTTCCTATCTACCTCATGTCTCAGTTTGCTCAATATGCTATAACAAAATAGAAGAAGAAACGTTTCTTTCTCATAATCTTGAAGGTGGGAAATCCAAGATCAGGGTGCCAGCATGTTCATATTCAAGGTGAAAGTGAAAGATTCTCAGTTGTGTCCAACTCTTTGTGACCCCATGGACTGTACAGTCCATGGAATTCTCCAGGCCAGAATACTGAAGTGGGTAGCCTTTCCCTTCTCCAGGGGATCTTCCTAACCCAGGGACTGAACCCAGGTCTCCCGCATTGAAAACATGAAGGCTCTCTTTCTGGCTTATAGACAGTTATCTTCTGTCCTTACATTGCAGAGAGAGAGACCAAAAAAAAAAAAAAAAATGATTGGAAGCAAACTCTCTGGTATTTTCTTATAAAGGCAATAATCTCCTGATGAGGGCTACACCCTCAAGATTTCATCTAAACCTAATTAGATGCAGAATTAGGCCCCAGAGGCCCCACCTCTAACACCAGTGAATTGAGGGTTAAAATAGTCTGTAACACTTCATGAAGGTGTTGTTGGCTTATGGGAAATAATAAATTTGAAGTGCTTAGGGCACTTTTGGTGCATTATAAGCACCCAGGTGTGTTGCGTGCTCAGTTGCTCAGTCGTGTCCAACCCTTTTCAACCCCATGGACTGTAGCCCACAAGCCTACACTGTCCGTGGAATTTTCCAGGCAAGAATATTGGAGTGAGTTGCCATTTCCTACTCCAGGGATCCTCCCCACCCAGGGATGGAACCTGAGTCTCTCATGTCTCCTGAATTGGCAGGCAGGTTCTTTACCAATGCACCATTTGGGAAGCCTAAGTGTGTTAGCATCTGTAATTAAAATACATAGCTAATACAGATTTCATTTATGATTCATAAATACATAATTTCTGAAATATAATTTGAATAGAGATTTTAGATTTTACATGTGGATTTTACTTCAGTTCAGAAAAAAATACACTTATCCCATTACTTTACTCTTTGTTTAAAATTCAGTTCATTTCACACACTGAAATTCAGTCCTTTGGTTTACATTTCCTAGCCAAGAGTGATCAGAATTTGGTCCATCTGCCACTTTAGGGTTAAAGCTAGGGTTAATAAATGACAAATGATAAGCCAGCTTTGGTCTGAGTTTCTGTCTGACTACCTATGAGCATTCAAAAAGCTTCTAAAAATAGTTCTTCTGAAACCGATTCACAAATGTTTCATTAATGATCTCCAGCAGAGATGATGCACAACACAACGCACTCAGGAGCCCCTGGTGATTTTTCAGTGGATTCTCAGGGGTTGACAGGAGGAAAGCAAAATAGCCAAAATTAAATCCATGTACTCAATGACAGACAGTTAGAATCCAGGACCTGAGGGGGAAATTCCACACATAAATATATTTCCCAAACTGGGTGATAAAAGTCAGCAAGTATAAGAAGCCGTGTATCATCCCCTGATATTAAAACATGACTAGAATCAAGTCCCTGCACCTCCCAAAACCTGGAGTTCCTAGACCCAATTTTCTAAATATTCAAACACTATATAAAAGATAAAATTTAAATGGGAAAACTCAAAGATGGAAAAATAGTAATGAATCCAATTTTGTTTATATAGTTGACCCTTCTTATCCTCCAATTTAACTGGTAGCAGACCAAAAATATCCAGAAAAAAATATCCCAGAAAGTTCCAAAAGGCAAAACCTGAATTTGCTACACCAAAGCAACTACTTTATAGCATTTACATCGAATTAGTATTATAAGCAATCAGGAGGTTATTTAAAGTATACAGGAGGATATGTATAGGTTATTTGCAAATACCATGTCATTTTATATAAGCAGCTTGAGTATCTGCAGATTGTGATAGTCTCAGGGATCCTGGAACTAATCCTACAGACACTGAGTGACAACTGTATATTTGCATTTTTTTTAATATAGCAGAATGCTACCAAAGAAGCTCTGGGTTTGGTATCATAAGTGAGTTTATCTCCTGGTTTGATAGGAAGCATATGATTTGTTAGTGAATGTGTATGACTTTTAACAATGAGAAAAATTAAAACACTGTAAAATCTTACATCAACCCTGTAAGTGAAGCAAAACAATGCTTATTTGGAGAATTTTTAAATACGGGTATGTTGCATCACCAAGCACTGTTTTCTCATCATTGTGGTCTGTGTTGATCATACCTAGATCACAAAGCTCAAAGGAGTAAAAGCGAAAACTAGTTCACCTGCAATTTGTCCAAAGTTACTCATTCATTTGACACATGCTTGTCTTTTCTTCCCTTGCCTGGAGACTCTTCTGGACTATAAGAATACAAAGAAAAGTTGGAAATGCCTTTCCCTCAAAGACTCAGTCTGAGAATGGGAAGTGCTGGACAATGAGGTAAACACACAACTGCAAATAGTGAAGTGAGAACAAAGGTACCTACAGAGAATGGAAAGAAGTTGAAAAGAGGAAGTAAAGGCAAGTCAGGGAAGACTTAAAGGAAAATAATGAGTAAAGGAATGTTGAAGTTTCCTAGAAGCTCTTCAGGCAGACTGAAATAGGAAAGGTCATGGTAGCTAAATAGGATAACTCTCTTGATCCAAGAGACAGGTGAGTTCTGTTCTAGCTGTGAGTGGGGAAAAGAGATCATGTTTACTGGAAATACCATTATTACTATTTTATTTTATTTCCAGTAAACATGATCCCCTTTTCCCCTCTCAGAGTTGCAGTAGGAGAATTCAGATAAACGTTTGATACAATAATTAAAGTCAAAAAGTCACGTACCAGTTAGTAGGTAACAGAAAGAGATTCTGGGTAGTGATTAACAGCTAATTAAATTAGGAACCGTGGATATTATATACATACACTATTTACATATTTACACATACTATTTACTATTTACATATATATGAGAAATAGAATAAAGAATCATAATTAATTATATAATCTCAAATAAATCATCTCAAATCATGGAGATGATAGATGCAAGCAAGAGAAAGGGTCAAGCTGATCTACAGATGTCATCTAAAAATGAAATGGAAAGAGAAAGATAGGAAGCAAAGAAAAACAAGATAATCCAGAGGGCAACTAAAATGAGGTAAAGATTAACCTTGGCAGAAGCAGTCAAAACACAAAGAAAGTACTAAAAAATAACAAATAAATACATATTCATGAAAGCAATAACTTTTTTTTAATAAAAAGGAAGATCAGATATGTATTAATGCAAGTGACACAAAATGAAAGAGATGCAAGAGACGGAGAGCCCAGGATACAATCACATTCAGTAGCAGACTTGTGACTCCAAGAGATGGGAAACTTAACCCCTCAAGTACTCTGGCACCTGACTCATGGAAACTGAATTATGACTGCAGACATGGGAATGTAAAAATGGGTTTTAGGTTTATTTTCAAGGTGTCAAGTGCAGTAGCCACGAACTGAATTTTCTGAAGAATAAACAAAGTAAGTTACACTTTCAATATGACACAGGTTGATACAGAGCTTAAGCACAAAGATACAGATTTCAGATCCTGGCTCTTCACTCCCCAGCTGTGTGACATTTTCCAAGGTTTATAACCTCTCTGTTTCCAGTTTTCCCTGTATAAAATAGCAATAATAATACTTCAGTAATATAATAACGTCAATAATATATACTTCAAAGAGCTCTGTCAAATGACAATAATAAAATAGTGTACTTCACTGGTTGTCAATATAGTAAAGGATTTAGAACTGTGGACTATTTAACACATAGTGAGAACTATTTAAGAGTTAGATATTGATGATGACAGTGGGGATCATGATGATGGTGACTGCCTAGGGGTTAACTCCATGGTCCTCAGTGTTAGACAAACCCCTGCTCTTTTGCATTACCTTTGTGATCGTCAACAAATGTAATCATTCTATACTTAAGTATCTTCTACTGTCACTCTTCTAAAAGGGAGTGACAGTAACCACTTGGCATCTTGTGAGAGTTAGGTGTAAGGGTGCATGAGTAGTGTGATGAATGTGAGTCTGCAGAGACCCTCCATTTGAAGCAAAAATCTGTCATCAAAATTGATGCCATGCCTACAGGACCTCATGCTTATCCAGTCTTGTTTCTCTTACGTTACAAGCTGCTGTTAGGTTTAGTATGATCATGGTGGGATCTATTATTTTAAAAAGCTTCCCTGGTGGCACAGTAGTAAAGAATCTGCCTATCAATGCAGGAGATGAGAGTTAAATCCTTGGGTAGGGAAAATCCCCTGGAGGAGGAAATGGCAACCCACTCCAGTGTTCTTGCTTGGGAAATCCCATGGACAGAGGAGACTGGCGGGCTACAATCTATGGGATTGCAAAAGAATCTGACACAACTTAGTGGCTAAACAACAACAACAAACTATTCTAAGAGAAACAAAGATAAAGACACACTGATAGAAGTTTCTTTGCCTACATACAAATGTAGACAATTATTTGTGAGGAAGAGATGGCTGGATGGCATCATCAGTGCGATGGACATGAACTTGGGTAAACCTCAGGAGAGGGTGATGGACAGAGAGGCCTGGCATGCTGCAGTCCATGGGGTTGCAAAGTATTGCACAAGAGTGAGCGACTGAAGAACAGCAACAATGATACTGCATTGGTGAATTAACCGACATCCTAGAAACATGGTGAGGAAACTAGCCATGGCTAATTTAAGGGAAATTCCAGTGAGAAATGTGAACTAAAACTGGACCCCTGGAACTTCCAGAGAGCCCGTTGCACTGTTCAGAGCTTGTCATGATCAAGCAGAGGAAGCCCTCTTGAGGTTTCCCTCAAAAGTCACCTCTTAAGTTTATACAATAGTGAAACGGATCAAGAGGATAAATCTCTTCCTGTGGAGAGCAATGGGGCTTCCCAAAGGAGCAGAAAGGGATTTTGAGAGGGCAATATATGTCAGGAAAGGTGGAACATGGAAAAAGAAGACAGTGAGGATAAAGGAGCAGACGTATAAGACTTCCTTTCTGGAATGGTATCTTGGCTGTGATTAAGGCAGTACCTACCCAAGAGGTATGTACTCTTCAACACAATAATCATGTTGATGAACATATTATGGACATATATCCACACTTAGAAGTATCTGTGAGGGTTTCCACTGCCACTGCCTTGCTCTAATAGTGAAACAAAGAAATGATTTACACTTCTATTAAAACGAAAATGGTTAGGTAAGCTAATATTGACACAATCAAAAAATTTTAGAAATATATTCACATAAAAAATACATATTAGAGTCATGTTTGTGAAGAATGATTAATGATATGGAAAAATATACATATATGTAGAAACATCTATGTGCATATGTATGCAGAAAGACAAAAAAGCAAAATGACATGATATAGTATAATCTCAGATACACTTTTTTTTTCTTTTTAATGCACAGGAAAAGAAACAAAGCAAAATGCAAAACAAATAACAATGCTGCTCATGCTGACTCTGAGTAAGGAGATACTGATTTTTCTGCTCCTTTACCCTGCTGAAGCCCTCACTGCTCTGAAAGATGCAAACCTCATAGATGATGATAAGGGCAGAGATGCATGCTTCATGGAGAGCTGTCAATGCTGCTCAGCAATCAGCTCAACTATATAAAGACGCCAGGAGAGGGAACATCTGCAGTATTCCCATCCATGGTGCTGCTGTATAATTATGCTGAGGCCAAGACAACCCTTGATTCTAGAGGCAAGAGGAGAAACAATATGCTGGCAGTGTCTAGAAGCTCCTTAGCAGCTTTTAAAATAACCCCTGTGATACCTAATGCTGATTCATGCTAATGTATGGAAAAAGCCATCACAATATTGTAAAGCAATTACCCTCTAATTAAAAAATAATAAAAGTGTATCTTAAAAAATAACCCTGTGAGCTAGCTCTCAGTTTACATCACAATGTCCTCCCAAATTCTTTCCCAGATCATCCCCTCATGACGGAGCTACTTATACTATTTTGGCTCCACCTCTAATTACTGGATGCATTTTGTGAAAATTAATTAATATGTCAAGTGCAGGAGAGAAATTATTGGCTAGGGAAACTGAATTGGACATGCACAATTCAGCAATAGTTGGAAATTGCTTTGGGGGCCAAAATGCCATTGAGTTGATGAGTCTTCTCTCTACAAAGTCTAGAATCCCTTGGGATTTCTCCTAAATGTTGCAATGTAATTCTTTTTTTTCTTAATTTTTATTTCTTAATTTTTATGCCTTTTCTATCTTCCATAATTATTTTGATTAAATGCCCCCAACCCCCTTTACCCTCACTCAAAAGTCTTGGATCTGCCCAGGGTGAGGAGTAGAAAATGAAGTCAGTGCACACATGACTATACTTTGGCATTTTATACTAAGAGCATGCTTCACTTTAATAATCAAGAAAACCAGTAATATGTTATCAAGAAAATAATCATACAGTAAAATTCTAGAAATAAATTAAACCCTCCAGTGCCCTTTCCCATCAGATCTGAATTCTGGACTCAGTGGTTATATTAATAAATGGAGGAATAATAGCACTGAGGCTGTGCTCATAGTGTCTGCCATATAGCATTTGGGCTAATTTCAAACAAGGTAAAAATAATAATAGAATTAAATTTAAAAAACAAATGTTAAGATGGCTGGCATTTTTCTCATAATTAGAAATATATTTTATATACATATGATATAATGAAAGTCTTTTATACACAGATATGTGAATGCGACCTAAATAATCAATATGTGCCTAAATAATCAAATAAAAATTAAAGCTTTTCTTAAGTTTATATGTCTACAGAAAGTATTTTGACATAATCTTTTATTGATGACTTTCTACATAATTCCCAAGGCTATTAATTATGGAAAAACAGATATTTCCCCCCCCCCTTTTTTTTTAAACTCTATCTGTCTTTTAAAAATATTTACCTGGTGTCAAAATGTCAAAATGAGAGTCCAGAGGTTTATAGGAGTTATTAATCTCTTTGAAATAATCATGAAATATTCTCCCTAAATCCAATAAAGTATTGATACTTATTGATAGAACTTAAATGCAGTTGTTTTAGTTCTATATTCAATTGAGAAAGCAGGGGAGTTTGGGGGGATTTTATTGTTATTATTATTATTATTTTCATAGTATTTCAGAAAATAACTTTAGTTTTCTATTTCCCCCATGCTCTGTGATCTTTCCTGCTACCAAAACATGCTACAGAAAGCTTTCTTACCATCTCTTGTCTCATAAAGCTACCTTCAAGAGGAGAAAGAATTTTCTTTGTTTTAACAATTTCAGAAATGTTCTTATCATTTCTGGATAGAATTTTAGAACTATGAAAAATTGTCTAACTGAATTTCAGCTAGTCAGCTTAACCTCCAGTCATGTTGGCCAAAACCTATTTAAGTGTTTGTTATTTTATGTCTAAAACTATACATCAGTTCAGTCGCTCAGTCATGACTGACTCTTTGTAATCACACTAGGCTTCCCTGTCCTTCACCAACTCCTGGAGTTTACTCAAACTCATGTCCATTGAGTCAGTGATGCCATCCAACCATCTCATCCTCTGTCATCCCCTTCTCCTCCTGCCTTCAATGTTTCCCAGCATCAGGGTTTTTCCAATGAGTCAGTCCTTCACATCAGGAGGCCAAACTATTGCAGCTTCAGCTTCAGCATCAGTCCTTTCAGTGAATATTCAGGACTTATTTCCTTTAGGATGGACTGGTTTTATCTCCTTGCAGTCCAAGGGACTCTCAAGAGTCTTCTCCAACACCACAGTTCAAAAGCATCAGTTCTTGGATGCTCAGCTTTCTTTACAGTCCAACTCTCACATCCATACATGACTACTGGAAAACCATAGCTTTGATAGATGGACCTTTGTTGGCAAAGTAATGTCTCTGCTTTTTAATATGCTGTCTAGGTTGATTACAGCCTTTCTTCCAAGGAGCAAGCATCATTTAATTTCTTGGCTGCACTCACCATCTGCAGTGATTTTGGAGCCCATGAAAATATGTAAACCCATGGCGATATCATGTCATTGTATGGCAAAACTAATTAAAAAAATAAAAAAAAATAGTCTTTCACCGTTTCTACTGTTTCCCCATCTATTTGCCATGAAGTGATGGGACTGGATGCCATGATCTTTGTTTTTTGAATGTGGAGTTTTAAGCCAGCTTTGTCACTCTTCTCTTTCACTTTTCTCAAGAGGTTTTCTGCCATAAGGATGGTGTCATCTGCATATATGAGGTTATTGATATTTCTCCCAGCAATCTTGATTTCACCTCGTGCTTCACTCAACCCATACATATATATTCTCTGTTTTGGTGCTTTATATTGTATCTTCAAATTAAACTGAATTCTTTATGACTTTTCCATGTAATGGCAACTTCCTTGCAATTTCTTAAATTCTACATTTAGAAATGTAGAGTAAATTCTACATACTCTAGTCCCTACAGCAGATTTTGCATTAATATCACTACACTAAGTTGTTCTCAAACTTTTATATAGCTCATGTGTCTGTTGGGGGATAAATTCACTTCAGTGAAGCAAATACCAGGTAACATTTTCTATTTAACATTGTAGAAATGCTTAGGGACATGTTAAATGAAGTTCCATAAAGCCGCAATTGCATATTGCCTATCAGGGTAGAGTTTAAAAGCTAATTACATATTCTTCGATGCTTAGTTACTGAACCATAGAAACACCTAAATAAGCAATTTGTAGTTATCCAATGTGAAATAGTTATCCTATTAACACTTAATTCAAAGCATAGAAAAAGTGTCTTTCCTAAAACCAAAGGTAAAATAGAAACAAATGTTTTCTTTAACAGCCAATGGAGCTCAGTGCAGTTAAACTAACAAAGGGAGTGTGTTTTCTACTAACTGCTCTGTTTTCCTATTCACCAGAAAATTATACATAAAATTACAGAGATTATTGTTAGGAATTTACAAACCACCTATTTTTATTTCCATTAACATTTTTTCTTAAACCACTTTTCATTTCTTCAATCTTTATATTAAAGCAGAAATACCTTTATCTTTCAGAAATTTGAAAATAATCTACTTAAGAATCTTATTTTTCCACCTCTAATTCTTTCTGATGGGTGTTATCTGAACTTAAGAATACTACTAATACAGCATTGTCACTAATAAGGGAAGGATCCTGAGAGTTTTATTTGGCTGTCTTTATTTGAAGAATTTGTGTTTTGTGTATCGTGATCTTAAATGCAACGTTAATCCCCCAATCACCACTTCTGTGTAAGCACAGAGTAGATAGAACTGTACTATGTAAATTAGTGGTTGTACAGTATCCAGTGCAAATGGTACCCTTGACTTCAAATGTTTAACTGATATCCCTCAAAAACATATCTTTTTTCCCAAAGATTGGAAGAGATATTCATAGCAAAATTGAATAACTCTGAATACAAAGAAAAGGAAAAATGCAACCACCATGAGAACAGAAGCAGGTTATATCAATTCATGTCCCAACTCTACCATGTACCAGCCATCACCATTACTCCACGATCTTGCAAGAAGTTGAGATTCTCTGCACTTCAGTGATTTGTTTTTATTGTATTTTATAAAAGCACTATACCTATCAATGGGGGCTTCCCAGGTTGCAAAGTGGTAAAGAATCTGCTTCTAATGCAGGAGATGCAAGATATGCAGATTTGATACATGGATCGAGAAGATCCCTAGAAAAGAGAATGGCAACTCATTCATGGAGTCGCAGAAAGTCAGACACTACTGAGCACATATATACACATACCTATCAATATAACAAATTAGAAATTTTAAAAGCCAGCCACAGGTTATGATTTGAGAAACACAAAGTTGTCTACTTTATTAAGTCTCTATGAGAAACCTAGTCATCTTCAGCCTACACAGTAACCTACAGGGCTGAAAAAATAGTGCCACGATTATGTTAAACTTCACAAAAAGATTTCTGCAGAGACCCGCGGTCCCTATTAACTGCAGGCTAGCTGTAGATTTTCAGTTCTCTCCAGAACTGAAGAGTATGAGTCAGTGGGAAGAGTCTTTGAGAGAACAGGGTGCATCTGTTCAACTCTTCCTGTTAGTTACTAGTATCTACTTCTTGATCCATCTCATCCTGTTTATCAATCATAAAACTGGACAAGAGTCAGTAAAATTCAGCAGAAAGCCAAATACACTCTCACTCTCACATAGATGTACAAAGAATGCATATTCTCTTTATTTTTTTAGACTGCCTTTGGCACTAGTGGTAAAAAACCTGCCTGTCAATGTAGAGGATGGAAGAGATGGAGACTTCATCCCTGGGTTGAGAAGATCTGCTAGAGAAGGGAATGGTTACCCACTCCAGTGTTCTTGCCTGGAAAATCCCATGGACAGAAGAGCCTGGCAGGCTACAGTCCAAGGGGCCGCAAAGAGTCAAACACGACTTAAGTGACTTAGCATGCATACATGCATATCTTTCTCAAAAACCCTCAAAATCTCTATAATAGAGAAGAAACACCACATTTAATCTGTCTAATCTCTAAATATTATCCTGATGCAATAATTTAAATAATGCTCTTAGGCAAAATATGCAACCACCCATATTTCACATTTCCTTCTCTCCATGCAGAGGTTTGTGGCTCATGTGACCTCACAGAGAAAAAAGAAAGGAAATCTTGGATCCTTCGGCTGTCCTCTGATTCCTTTGGTTTCCATGGTGATGTTTTGTTCCCCTGGTTGCCATTCATCCTGCTGGGAAAAAGCTAGCAGCCTGTGTAAACTCCTGATCCACATTTTCTTGTCTTGGTGAGGGCCTGAAAGCTTGGTCCACCTGAATTCCAGGCCTCAGCTTTATTTTAACCCTATGCAGTCTTATCCCCAGCAGTCTGAGTAAATCAATATTTCTGATGCTTATAACTCATTTTAGACACATCAGTGTGCTGAGGTACATAGCTTTGTATTAATAGAATACAGAAGATCTTCATATTCGAGAAGAAAATGGCAACCCATTCCAGTATTCCTGCCTGGGAAATCTCACTGACAGAGGAGTCTGGTAGGCTGCAATCTACAGGGTTGCGAAGAGTTAGACATGACTGAGAACACACACACAAATCTTCATATATGAAAAGACTTTCAAGTCTATTGTTTAAATATTGAATGTTTTGCTGTTTTGAAAGTTTTTCAACCTCATTGTAGCAATTCATTCTCACTCTCATGCCCACCTCATCCCTTCTCCAGAGGGATGCTATAAACGTGCTAAGGTGTGTGTGCTCAGTCACTTCAGTCATTTTCAACTCTTTGTGATTCCATAGACTATAACCCATTGAGCTCCTCTGTCCTTGAGATTTTCCCAGCAAGAATACTGGTGTGGGTTGCCACGGCCTCCTCCAGGGGATCTTCTCAATCCACGATCAAACCCATATCTCCTGCATCTCCTGCACTGCAGGCATATTCTTTACTCAGCCACCAAGGAAGCCCAGACTTGCTAAGGAAAACATCAAATAGTGGAAAGGGAAAAGCATACAGATATTTTAGTTAAAGATATAAAAATAATGGAAGGATCTATAAATAAATTCAACACGTTTCACCTCTCTTTTCCAGTTCATTCACTAGTTCACAGAAGAAAGTGCAGAGAGGAGGAGAAGGGATGAACAGTCCTCAGGCACTAAATCAAGAGAGAACACCAACAAAGGCCGGAGAGGGAGTTTTCCAGAGCTCCCTGACACTGGAGAGCAAAATCCATGCAAACTTCCCTGTATTTCTAAAATTGTTTTTTTTAATTATTTGCAAGAATCACTGATCTGAAAAGTGTGTGTGTGTGTGTGTGCACGCGTGCATGCACACGCATGCACCAACACTCTAAGTAGCTTCAGTTGTGTCCAACTCTTTGCAACCCCATGATCTGTTGCCTGCCAGGCTCCTCTGTCCACGAGATTCTTCAGGCAAGAATGCTGGATTGGGTTGCCATGCCCTCTTCCAGGGGGATCTTCTGAACCAGGGATCAAACCCACATCTCTTAAGTCCCCTGCATTGACAGGTGGGTTCTTTGCCATTAGCACCACCTGAGAAGTCCCCAAATCATCTTAATTTGTCTCATAGGTATTTTTTGTTGTTCTTTGTCCCTTTCTTGCTGACCCTGGAATTCCTTCGCATGGTGTTCCATTGTTGGTTGTACAGCTCAGAATATGAGAAAAATTATAAATACCATTCTCTGTATCTACTGTACATTGTGTGCAGCTATACTTCCCATAAATGAATTGTGAGTGTGGCATTTTAGAGTACTGCTGAATTTTTCTTTATTGTCTTTTATTTTCTTTTTTTGTGTCTATTGCTTTCAGAAAGTCATATGAACATCTTTTTCAATATTTTTATTAATAAAGCTGTTATCAACTTATGTTTTAAGGACAAAATAAAATATTGTTTTATTTTCTAAATGTACATTTAGTCTGATTTTGATTGGTTATTTACCTTATACTGAACTTTGACCTCTGGGAGTAAGGTAATAAATATTCAAATTGTGTTTCAAACTGTCTTAAGCCCCTTGCACATAACTATTCTTGCAGAAACATCAGTGCAACATTTTCAGCCCCATGGCTATTACAATAAAGCATGAATCGACTGCAGAGCTTTCTTATTTGGGTGTATTAGTTTGCTAGGACTATAATAGCAAAGCACTGTAGGCTGAGTGGTTTAAAAAATATAAATTTATTGTCTCACAGTTCTGGAGGCTATAAGTTCAAGATCAAGATGTTGTCAGAGTTTGTTCCTTCTGGAAACTGTGAGGGGGCATCTGTCCCCTTGCCTTTCTCTTAGCTTCTGATGATTGGCTGGTTATCTTTGTTGGCTTTTATATCTCTGCCTTCATCTTCATGAAGTGTTCTCCCTGTGTCATTTCTCTTTGGCTAAATGTCCCCCTTATAATGAGGATACCAATCATATCAGATTAAGGCTCATCCTAATGACATTATCTTAATGGATTACATTGGCAACAACTCTATTTCCAATAAGGTCCCACTGTGAGGTTTGGGGATTGGGACTTCAACATGTGAATTAGGGTGAACACAATGGTGGCTCAGAAGGGAAAGAACCTGGCTGCAATGCAGGAGACATGAGTTTGATCCCTGTGTCAGGAAGACCCCTTGGAGAAGGGAATGGCTACCCACTCCAGTATTCTTGCCTGGGGAATCCCATAGACAGAAGAGCCTGGTGGGCTAGAGTACATAGGGTCTCAAGGACCAAGAATGTTTCAAGGAGGCAAAAATTGCAAAACATGTACAAAGTTTGTTATTAGAGACACAGCAGAATGTATGGGAAAGTACACTGAGAAACAGTTTATTATATCAGAGGCAAGACAGAGATACGCACCCGGAAAGGAGTGTAGGCATTCTGAGTGAAGAGCGCAGTAAAGAGGTGATTTATATCTCTTCTATAGGACAATTCTTCAGGGTCTTCATTTACATATGACCAATTAACTTGTTCCTATCTCCACACCTGACTGGTCCTGGGAGCATCCCCACGATGCACATGTAACTTTTTTCTAAGATAGATCCCACCCACTGCAGAGGCCTATGGGTACATGTTCACACTTATTATGGGGTGGTGTCCCCTCCCTTTTGGACACCCAAGAAGTCTGCCTGTGCATGTGCAGACAGGGAAGTCTTCCTTGATCTCAGGAGTGAGCACCTTATCTCTTTACTTTAGCAGAGCTCAGCTTTTACCACTAGCCTTGTCTTTGGAGTATCTGGGTGAGAACAAAGCTTGAACTTTACTCGCTTGATAAACACCAAGTGTCCATCCCAGGGACTCACCTATTTCCTACCTCGCTTCATCGAAGGTCTTCTTGTGACCAGGGAGACCTGTTATCCTGGCCAGAGGGAAGGTGATTCTCAGGAGAATGAGCTTGTCAGGTAAAATGCAACCCAGGAGAGATGTTCCCAACACAAGCTCTGGGACAGAGTAGGTGTTCAGTGTTTATTGAATGATCAAGTTGATCAAATGATGGAGTGTGAAGGCCAAGCACACATGAAATGCAGTCCCATGAAGGAGAAATGACAGAGGTTCTTTCACCAAGACTAGAATATATTGGCTGTTGTTCAGTTGCTCAGTCGTGTCTGACAATTTGTGGCCCCATGGACTACAGTATACCAGGCTCCCTGTCCATTACTATCTCCCAGAGCTTGCTCAAACTCATGTCCTTTGAGTCGGTGATGCCATCCAACCATCTCGTCCTCTGTCCTCCCATTCTCCTCCTGCCCTCAATCTTTCTCAGCATAGAATATATACATAGAGTGAAATCTACTATAGTCTTTTTATTTCACCCTACCAAGATGAATTGCTTGGGAGCTATGCTATTATCATCTATTTTGATACTATCTTTGCATTTTATAAATAAAGAAGCAAAGAGCCAGAGAGGTTTAAACAGACTGATTTCCTTACTATTAGCATTAAGGTTAGTACCAAAATTGAACCTTCCCAAAATTCAGCCAGTTGCTTCATACTGGCAAGTGTCCTGAATTTTTCCTCTCTCTTTCAACCAGGTAGGATTTCAACCAGGCACAGTTATGGGTACCATTGAGGGCTGGGTCATAAAGACTCCCCTTGACAAAATTTAATATTCTGAGCCATGTTCTAGATCCAGACTTTGGGCTTCCCTATTTATCTTTGCATTGCCCATTCTTACCTAGGATTCACCTAGCCACACTCCCCGACACTCACTATCTGATCACCCTTGATATTTGATTAAATTCTTCATCCTCTATCATCCCCCAGATGATATCTAATCACCTTGCTCAGCCTTCAGCACAAATCGTATCAAATCATTTAGCCAGAATTCCCCCTTACCTCTGAAGTCTCTTCTTAGTAATGTTCCATTCACCTTGCCCCTTTGCTATAAATCTCCACTTGTATTTGGAATTCAGCCCCATTTTATTCAGCCCATTTGTATGTATTTCTGTGCATATACACTCATATACTGTTGTTTTTCCTTAGAAATGCCAGTACCACTTAAAATAAGGTTAATCACAAAGCACCTAACTAAACTTAACTGCTCAGGTCCATACTAGCCACACACAAAATACAATAACCTCTATCTTATAATGCAGTGAGGGCCTTTACTCCTTGGTAAATTAACTTTTAGAATATTTTAGGGGTAGGGTCTGCATATTATTTACCATTGTTACTAATATCAAAGTCTGACACAAGCCTTAAATGAAAATCAGTGGAAACATTAATTCATAAAGGATGAATAAGTGAATTAATTCTCTGTTCTTGGTTTCAGTACCAACACACTCACTGAACTATATTTACTGTGACTTTATATTCTATACCCAAATTACTTCAGGGAAAAGATATGTCACCACGTGTAGTCAAAGAACGTGAATTTTAGAGGAAGATTAATACAGATACGTCAGGTGAATACCCAGTCACGTGTCTTGAGAAGTCACTTCTTGGACTAGCTCTGCCCTCATGTTTCACTACATTCAAGTGGACTTGGTGCCAACGGTGTGAATAAGGTTTAATATTAGTACTCATTGCTGTGGTAGCTGAAATGCTCAAGGATAGTGAGATGGTGTCCTTTTACTGTTGTCTCCATGGTGACAGGAACTCTGCATCTTGTGCTTGCTTGAGATGTGTTAGTGTCTGGATCTTACATTCAAGGTTTTCTCTGGTGAGTGATGCTTTAGACAATTAGCATGAATCCAGAGCAGCATATTTTGCTTAGCAGATTTCAGCAAGTATTTTATTTGGTTCCTTGATTTCTGGGTTCTGTCAATAATTCTGTAATTGTGAGGTCTGAGCACTTTGACTTTACTCTCTTTAGAAAGGGAAAATCTGATATAAAGACTATAATAAATTATTATAGACATTGTAAGCAATTGTCTGCATATTCTAATTTAAAGCTTATTGTCCCATTTCTCCAACACCAAGGTTGCTGGAAAATCCCTTCATGTGAATTTAAATATTCTAGCTAAAAGAGCTCTGGGAAGAATGCAAATGCACAATCAGAAAGTGGGACATTGTGTAGGAAAGATTCTGATTAGATGGAGAGGAGGAGGACGCCCCTGTCTTGGGAAGCATTGGCTGGGTCATTGCATTGGCATCAGCAATCCAAGTGTTAGTCGCACAGTCGTGTCTGACTCTCTGTGACCCCATGGACTGTAGCCCGCCAAGCTCCTCTGTCCATAAAATTCTCCAGGCAAGAACACTGGAGTGGGTAGTCATTCCCTTCTCCAGGGGATCTTCCTGACCTAAGGATCAAACCAGGGTCTTCTGCACTGCAGGCGGATTTTTTACTATGAGTCACCAGGGAAGTCCTGTAAGATAAGGACCACATTTTTGTCAGAACTCTCCACTATGACCTGTCCATCTTGGATGACCTTGAATGGCATGCCTCATAGTGTCATTGAGTGGCAAAGGCAGCAGCCTCCGAAGACAGGAATAGCGTAAAAAGAAGACTGTTCAGGGGGAAAGGCATATTTTATACTTTTTCTCAAACTTAGCCTGAAAACTACCATAGTTTTCTATGTATTGGGTTGGCCAAAAACTTAATTTGGGTGGGGTTTTTTTTGTAAGATTTTATGGAAAAACTGGGCTCCCCTGGTGGCTTCGATAATAAAGTATCTGCCTGCAATGCAGGAGATGAAGGAAATTCGGGTTCAATCCCTGAGTCAGGAAGATACACTGGAGGAGGAAATTACAACCTACTCCAGTATTCTTACCTGAAGAATCCATAGACAGAGCAGCCTGGCCAGTTACAGTCCATGGGGTTGCAAAGATTTGGACACAATTAAGCAACTAACACTTATGGAAAAACTGGAAGGAACTTTTTAGCCAACCAATACTAGTGAATGACAGAAGGAATACTCATTTTAACTTCCAAAACAACTTTGCAAAGTGTTTTCAAAAATCCCCTTGCATTATCAGTGAGGAGTACAATTGTTTCACAGAACAGGACAATTGTAACCATCTTTGTGTAGGTTTCATATTCTCTCGAAACAAAACACGGGTATCCATCTGAGACCCATAAAGCCATAAAAGAAAGAAAAACTGAGTTTATTATTATTCCTATTAGGGCTGATGTCCTATTTCTATTTGACCTACTCTGAGTTTTTACCCCAGTGTCCACAGATCAGGAGGAAGGCAAAATGAGTTCTGCCCTTGGATGTAACTGCAGCCGCCACCTATGATGCATCTTGACCATTTTCAAATGTCAGGCTTCAGCGAGGGCTGGAGGAAATACAGTCTGTGCATAAGAACGAGACTAAGTTAGAATTACATTTACCCCCATTTTCATTGACTAACTCTCTTTGGGACTCTAACTGACAATGGAGGTGGACTATCTCGTTTACAGTCTCCTAGTCTTACTATGACACTTGGTGCTTCCTTCCAGTCCTCTCACATGCCAGCTGCTCACTCTTAATCCTCAGGGTTAGTAGAGGTGATCAAGGTCCTCCTGAGTCTTGACCATAGTCATGATTCTCTGAAGCAGCTATCCCCAACATTTTTGGGACTAGGGACCAGTTTCCTGGAAGACAACTTTTCCATGGATGGGGCAGGGGCTGATTTCCAGATGATTCAAGTGCATTACATTTATTTTGCACTTATCTCTATTGTTAGTATATCAGTTCCACCTTAGATCATCAGGCATTAGAACCCCTGTCCTAAAGCTATCATCTTGAAAGACATGCCATCTGGAAACACCATCCTTTCCCATCCTTGTTGCTCTCATACACAGACCTCTCACTGAACACTCCTCATTCACAGCAGGCTCCCACACCTAAGAGAGATTTCACTCACGCCACATGAGTCTGACCTTACATTTACTCCAAGTCCTCCTATAATTCTTCAGGAATTCAGTACTCAGGTGGCAACCATTCAGCTCCCTTGTCTCTCAATTTTTCAGTGGCCTCATATACTCCCTGATGTATACCGCTCTTCCACCATATCTACTCATCCCCATGGCCTCACCCTGATCATTTTTCTTACTTGTAACCACTCTAATTCCAAAGTATCTTACTATGTGCTCATAAAAACTTTAACACCAGCTTAAAAAAAATCATTATTCCTTCTATGACCCTCTAGTCTTCTATAATGGTTTCTCCCAATCCAGGAATCATATAATGATTATTGCTTGAGCTAACGAATGAGTGGACAAACTCATGAAGAGGAAAATGCCAATAACCTAGTTACAATAACATTTCTTCTTCTACTGAACAGAAAACCCTGTGTTGAGTCTGGTCCTGAGTTGCTGGGCTAAAACTGCTGAATCCAGATAAAAGCTAGGCTTCCTGTTTCCCAATGTTATTACTAAATACGTGGACATCACAGGTGGATGGGGGATGGAAACAGAAAGAACAAAAAGGACCAGGAAGAGGTCCCTTTCCACATTAGCACTGAAATAGACTTTTTATTTAAAATATTAAAATATTCCTTCAAATGTATCTTTTTATATCTGAAGAGACAGAATATATATGTGTGTATGTATATATATGGGCTTCCCTGATAGCTCAGTTGATAAAGAGTCCGCCTGCCATACAGGAGACCCCGATTCAATTCCTGGGTCAGAAAGATCCCCTGGAGAGGGGATAGGCTACCCACTCCAGTATTCTTGGGCTTCCCTTATGGCTCAGCTGGTAAAGAATCTGCCTACAATGAAGGAGACCTGGGCTCCACCCCTGGGTTGGGAAGATCCCCTGGAGAAGGGAAAGGCTACCCACTTCAGCAATCAGACCAGGAGAATTCAACGGACTGTAGAGTCCATGAGGTTGCAAAGAGTCGGACACAAGTGAGCAACTTTCACTAGCAGCTAGCAACTGTGTCTGTACGTGCGTGCTAAGTCTCTTCAGTCACGTCCAATTCTGTGACCCAATGGACTGTAGCCCACCAGCCTCCTCTGTCCATGGGATTCTTCAGGCAGAAATATTGGAGTAGGTCTCCATGCCCTCTTCCAGGGGATCTGCCCAACTTAGAGATTGAACCAGTGTCTCATGTCTTCCACCTTGCCAGGCAGGTTCTTTACCACTAGTGCCACCTGGGAAGCCCCACATATTTTTGGTACAATTGTACAAAACTTCTCTTCCGTTTTTCTTAATTTTTTCTCCCTATAATTAAAAATATATAAATCCTGTCCTTTGACCAACTGATTAAAAGTGAACTCCACTCTAGAAATATTTTGCTTGTTTTTCTTCCTTCTGACTGTGTGTTTTGCTTGTTTTCCTTCCTTCTTTGTCTTTCTGCTTATGTTTTTACATTTTAAGCATAAAACATCTTGACATTTGCCTTTACAGAACCAGATAAAGAGAATGTTGGTTCTCTTATCTTCTGCAGACATAATAAAATAATATTTAGGAATGAAAATAAGAAAAGTAATATACTTAACCCATGGTCTTTATGAATGCATGTAATAGGCTTTTATTTGGCAAATATCTGTCAGTTTCCTTGGATGAACAGAAGGACTCTTTCCTTATTTTCTAGTGATACTAAGAAAATAGAAATACTATTGAGAACACATTTTCCACATGTTTCTGGTAAAGCCTGATATTTTCTAGTGTGCTAATTCAAAAGAATCCAAATAAAACATCAAAAAGAGGGAGAGCTAATTTGTGGTCCACACCCACTGCAGACTTCATCCATTGTCACTGCCCTCTTTCCCACTGAGCACACAAAAGATTTATTATGCTTTTCACAACTGAAATTTGCCATGAGACTAAAATATCTTTTTACAAAGGTCCTTATTATTTTAATGTGCTTTGCAATGCTTTTTTAATATTCTTACATGTTTGAAGTTATTCTTGAATTAAATGATACACTAGGGATTGAAATGTTTTTCAATTTCCTCAACTTTCTAGATAACCTACATTTTCCTGTGTTTTAAAGATGTCGCATCACTCTCCCTTCTTTGTTAGCTTTCTTCTTGATTATTTCTAATATTAAAATATATACACAGATGTTAATCAAAACAGATTTGAAATTTAAGTCAGAGCTGTTTCATGTACACAAACTGTTTATAAGCATTTTTAATAAATACACCTGAAATAGGAATATCAAGAGACAAAAAGGAAGTTGCTCAATTATCTAATAGCCTCAAACTCAAGTGCCCTAAAAACATCTGGTTAATAAGAAATTTTGACAAATGATAGTTCTGGCTTCATGTGTGAGGAAAAGCTTTCTGTTACTCAGTTCTGAAGTTTCCAATGCCAAAAGAATAAGTTCAGAAGTGAATTTCACCAAAAGTTAATATTCTGACATATCTTGTAACAGTACATCCAATAATCATAGTATTTAATCAGATTCTTTCTGCCTACCTGATGGCCAATTTCGTATCATAAGAAGAAAGAAATTGCAAATATATGCTTCTGTTCTGCTGGAATGGGGCCACTAATGATGCCCATCTATGGGCTTCCCAGGTGACTCAATGGAAAAGAATCCACCTGTCAAGCAGGAAATGTAGATTTGATCCCTGTGAGGGGACAACCCCCTGGAGAAGGAAATGGCTACCACTCCAGTATTCATGCCTGGGAAATCCCGTAGACAGAGGGGCTTGGCAGGCTACAGTCCATGGGATTGCAAAGAGTCAGATATGACTTATCGACTAAATGACAATCATGCCCATGCCCTAAACCATGGAATCTGTGACTATGTTGCCTTGTATGGCAAAAGGACTCTGCGGAAGTGCTCAAGGATCTTGAAATGGGGATATTTTCCTAATTATCTGAGTGGGTCCACTGTAATCTGTGTAATTATAAGCAAAGATTTTTATAAAATAAAAGAGAGAAGTGGTAGAGTCAGAGAGAGATTTGAAGATGCTATGTTTCTGTTTTTGAAAGTGGATGAAGGAGCACCAGATAAGAAATCCAAGTGACCTCTAGAAGCTGGAAACAGGCAAAGGAATGGATTCTCCCCAAGAAGCTCCAGAAGGAACACAGCCCTGCCAACAACTTGTTAGCCCATCTCAGACTTGAACTGGAGCCCATTTCAAACTCTGACATTCAGATCTGTGAGATAATAAATTGGTGTTGCTTTAAGCTATTTCCTGAAAGCATAACAAGAATATTTTGGATTCAAAGCAACACAATATAAATAAATAGAACAGGACAATGGGAGCAAAGTTTGTTTGTGAATGAAAAGGGTGCTCATGTTTAGTAAATAAAACTGGAGATACATTTTTTGGTTCACAGACAAGAGTATAAAGGGAGAAAAATGATGAGGATAAATATGACAAAATGAAGCAAAGGCAATATCCCTCTTTTAAGGAAATAATAGAACTCATTAATAGAATCCTGAGCAAAAAGAAATAGGAGAAATGGTTTCTGAACTGAAAATGGCATGGTTCAAGATATTTATGAAAAGCTTGATTATCTACCCATATCCAGGGAATATTTAAAATTATATTACACAATAAGGAGTAAATTAAAAATAAGTACAACTTACATTGACTTTAGATTTCTTTCTACAATCTGAGCTTCTGGAAAACAATAAAAGAAAATTTACTACTCATGATATCTTTTTGTAGCCAAATTGATTTTTATGGGTGAAATGTATAGCAAGGTGGTTTAGATGTTTGTGGAAATAAAAGTAGATTTTCTATCAAGTCATCCTTCAATTATTGAATCAAAGTTTAGAATCTAAGGATAATGAGTTATAGATAAAAGAGACTGATAATAAATATTTAAGCCAAAAAAGCCAATAAAATAATTTAAATATCTATGAAATTTGGATGCAAAGTTAAATGCATAACAATTATGTGAAGAAAAAAAAAACTTGCTATTGAAAAGAGTTTTAAAAAATACAGATTTATATCCCCTGCATTGTATTATAGAAAACTAGGGAAACTGCTGAGGCATGAGATATAATGGATAGATGGATAGAAAAAGAAAGCAGATTTTCTTTGAATAATGATAAACTTTAAAAATCTTATTATTTCAAAAATTAGATAATTTTAAGAATTTTAAGTAAATATAATTTTAAAGTGCTTAAAAACACAAGACAATCCTTAATGCAATTAAAAATTGAATACATGCCATTTAAATTATTGCAGAAATTATAGACAAAATATATTTAGTTTGTAAAGTCCCTCCAAAAAACATAATGGATAATGAAAACAAAAAGTTCTTTAAACAAGAAGTATACAACATGAAGATAATAGAATCCAAGCTAAAATAACCTGTTAAACCTTATTGTTTTCCAAATCATGTACAATGAAAAGTATAAAAGGAGAATTCTAATAATTATGTATTTCAGACTCATTCTTAAAATAAAACATCAACTTTTCCTTCCATACATATCCTCTGTCCTGTTTTTTCATTTTCTCTGTCCATCTCTACTTGATGCACTTCTTTTCTGCTTAATTTAGTTGTCTTTCATGCATAAGTCTTGGATCTTGGAAACGTCAATTGCAATGATAGAAACACTGTCTCAATAATGTGTGGTCTGACTCTTAGAGACCTCTAACCCATGTGCTGGTCACCAAAACAGTATTCTTACTCCCAGGAAGTAAATAAAAATATTTGTGAGAATTTTTTAAACTGAATATTAAAAAAAACTCATTATAAAACAATTCTCATATGAATTAAAGAACAAAACTTGGCTATATGCTACAAAAATTAAGATGCATGATACAATATCATTGCAAATAAAGGGCTGGGCAAAGATAATATTTGGCAAATATAAATAGTGTCCCAAATATACTTCCAAGATCCAAACATTAAATAGAATATTCACTGGAATAATAATCCATTTTGAAGTTTTGACAAAAATTAACTTAAATGTATCAAATACCATATTAAATATTATATTAATGTATTAAAATATATAAATCAATAACAGATACAAATATAAGGGGATATCAACATTTCAGCTAACAAAAAAATAAAATTAATAAAAATGGTTCTAAGAAATAACCTGTATGCATGATCAATTATTAAACTGTCCTTCAGTGATGCTGATTATATGGCATCTGTCCTAGGTCTTTAGCACAATAAAGATGATAACAGCAATAGATAAAATAATTTAATCACAGTCATAAGTAACAAGCCTTCTCCTGGATATTCTGAAAATATTTTCTTAATTAACTATTACAACAGCCTGATCAAATATATATAACATCCATTTGAAGTGTGAGAGATCTAAGATTGGGAAAGTCTAAAATAATTTACCTTAAGTCACATACTCTTTCAAATAAGTGGATGAAATTTGAAATTGCATTTGTCTGATTCCTGAGTGTCATACATTTTCTGCCATGTCATGATGTATCTTATACTCAAAGACATTCGTCAGCACAGTAGATTCTATTTCACAGGAGAGTGGAATAGAAATGTCTAAGTCATGACTCTCCACTGAAATATTATATGACAATAAATGGTGTTTATGAATCTTTATAGCAATATTTTTTTCTACCAAAGAATAAAATTGATATATGATTTAGTCCTAACTATGCAAACAAAAAAACCTTTGGGTTTTTTTTAGTTTTTGGTATTTTCTATAGGATGAATAATGGAGAAGGAAATGGCAACTCACTCCAGTACTCTTGCCTGGAAAATTCTATGGATAGAGGAGGCTGGTAGGCTACAGTCCATGGTGTTGCAAAGAGTCAGACACAACTGAGCGACTTCACTTTCTTTCTTTCTATAGATCCTTTTGGAGAAGGAAATGGCAACCCACTCCAGTGTTCTTGCCTGAAGAATCCCATGGACAGAGGGGCTTGGTGGGCTACAGTCAATGGGGTTGCAAAGAGTCAAACACGACTAAGCAACTAACATACACACACACACATAGGATGAATAGATCTTATCTGTAAAACCTGTCTCTCAGAATCCACTCCACCTGGTGTTTGGGAGCATTCTGATGGGTCTCCGGGTGAAAAGTGAAAGTGAAGTCTCTCAGTCACTCAGTCGTGTCTGACTTTGTGACCCCATAGACTGTAGCCTACCAGGTTCCTCTGTCTGTGGGATTTTCCAGGCAAGAGTACTGAAGTGGGCTGCCATTTCCTTCTCTAGGGGATCTTCCCAACCCTGGGATCGAACCCAGGTCTCCTGCTTTGCAGACAGATGTTTCATGGGTCTGAGCCACCAGGGGTTCAGGGTACTTGAGATAAGAAGATTTTTGGTACACAGAGGCTACTATTGTAGACTAGTTGAGCAATGCCTAAACTGATAGATGAACACTATCAAAAAGATTTTTGAATAGGAGGATACCTTATTCCAAATTAATTTTAATTTCAGCCATGAAATTAAAAGACACTCACTCCTTGGAAGAAAAGTTATGACAAACCTAGACAGCATATTAAAAAGCAGAGACAAAAGCTGCAAATAGACCTGCCATATGACCCAGCAATCCCACTGCTGGGCATATACACCGAGGAAACCAGAACTGAAAGAGCCACGTGTACCCCAATGTTCATCGCAGCATTGTTTACAATAGCCAGGACATGGAAACAACCTAGATGCCCATCAACTGATGAATGGATAAGAAAGCTGTGGTACATATACACAATGGAATATTACTCAGCATTAAAAAAAAATTCATTTGAAGCAATTCTACTCAGATGGACGAAACTGGAGCCCATTATCCAGAGTGAAGTAAGCCAGGAGCAAAAACAACAATACAGTATATTAACGCATATATATGGAATTTAGAAAGACAGTAACGAGAACCCAACATGTGAGACAACAAAAGGAATGCAGATGTATAGAATAGACTCGTGGACTTTGTGGATGAGGGTAAGGGTGGGATGATATGGGAGAAGGGCACTGAAGCATGTTAATTGTCATGTGTCTAATCAATCGCCAGCCCAGGATTGATGCTCGGGACTGGTGCAGCGAGATTTCCCGGGGGGGAGGGAGGAGGGAGGGGGGTTCTGGAGGGGAAGCATATGTAAACCCATGGTGATATCATGACAATGTATGGCAGAAACAATAAAAATAAAAAATAAAAAAATAAAAAGCAGAGACATTACTTTGGCAACAAAGGTCCATCTAGTCAAAGCTATGGTTTTTCCAGTAGTCATGTTTGAACATGAGAGTTGGACGTAAAGAAAGCTGAGTGCCAAAGAATTGATGTTTTTGAACTGTAGTGATGGAGAGGAGTCCCTTGGACAGCAAGGAGATCAAACCAATCAATCCCAAAGGAGAACAGTCCTGAATATTCATTGGAGGGACTGATTTTGAAGCTAAAGCTCCAATACTTTGGCCATCTGAAGTGAAAAACTGACTCATTGGAAAAGACCCTGATGCTGGGAAAGATTAAAGGCAGGAGGAGATGGGGACAACAGAGGGATGAGATGGTTGGATGGCATCACTGACTTAATGGACATGAGTTGGAGCAGGCTCTGGGAAGCCTGGCATGCTGCAGTCCATGGGGTCGCAAAGTATCATACATGATTGAGTGACTGAACTGAACTGAACTGGGTCTAATCGAACAAATTCCATTTATTATGGAGGAGGTATTGTGGTTCTGAAGGTGATACTTAAGTTCTAGATATTCAAATTCAACTCAACTGACCTAGTTGCAAGAGAAAATATAGGCCAATATAGGCTTTTATTTCTTTTTCTAATCAAGGTTGTATTCCTTTTCTGCCAATTAGATGAGTCATTCTGATTTGTCATTCTGACTACAGTTTGCAGTCTTCTCTCTATAGAGAGTGGAAATTAAAGCACCCAAAGAGTCTCATCTGCAGTTTTTGTTTCAAGCTTGCAATTTTAATTTGATGAAAGATGAGCCAACGTGAGAAATCCTGCATCAAGTTTTATACAGCAGAGCGTCTCTTTTTTTTTAAAAAAGTAGAACTTCATGGCTTGTTTTTCATTGTGTATGGAAGTAAATACATCAGAGCTTTCTAAGATAGCCATCCAAGGTTAAGCAAAATTTCTCTAACATGGAGGAAAACCTATTTTTCCTCTTGACGCTGATGTAGTGTGATTGGTGTTCACAGCTGCTACATAAATTGCAAAATCAATGAAAGCATTCCAGGGCCAGAGTTAGCATGTACTTCTCGTGGTGACTCTGGAGGAAAGTGACCTTCCAAATAAAATCATTTTCCCAACATACACACTGCCACTCTTGTTCCTGACCTCCCAGAGGACAATGACCATGACTAGCTAGTGACACACAAAAATAACATACCAACATGCTTATGAAATCTACTAACCTGTAGCCTTGAATAAGAGCTCTTACTAGTGAAGCAATCAGGAGTTGCATTTCTGCTCAGCAGGTACTGAATATTTAAAGTAACATCCTTCATTTTTAATAATAGAATATTGATTCCAGATCTAGTTTCAATTTTGAAAAATACTCAAGTAAAAGACTGACTAAAGAAAAGAATGGAGGTAATATAAATAATAGACTAATCATCCACAGTGCATTTATGAGGTAGACAGTGTGATAAACCTGGATAGTGGAGTTTCTATGAACATACTGGTCACAAGTTGAAGAAAACATATAAGAAATGGCTCTTTCTAATTCAATTTTTCTTTCAGTTCAGTTCAGTCGTTTGGTCATGTCTGACTCTTTGTGACCCCATGGACTACATATACCAGGCCTCCCTGTCCATCACCAACTCCCAGAGTCCACCCAAACTCATGGCCATCGAGTCGATGATGCCATCCAGCCATCTCATCCTCTGTCATCCCCTTCTCCTCCTGCTTTCAATGCTTCCCAGCATCAGGGTCTTTTTCAGTGAGTCAGTCCTTCACATCAGGTGACCAAAGTATTGGAATTTCAGCTTCAACATCAGTTCTTCCAATGAAAACCCAGGACTGATCTCTTAGGATGGACTAGTTGGATCCCCTTGCAGTCCAAGGGACTCTCAAGAGTCTTCTCCAACACCACAGTTCAAAAGCATCAATTCTTCGGCACTCAGCTTTCTTCACTGTCCAACTCTCACATCCATACATGACTACTGGAAAAACCATAGCCTTGACTAGAGTGACCTTTGTTGGTAAACTAATGTCTCTGCTTTTCAATATGCTCTTTAGGTTGGTCATAATTTTCCTTCCAAGGAGTAAGTGTCTTTTAATTTCATGGCTGCAATCACAATCTGCAGTGATTTTGGAGCCCAGAAAAATAAAGTCAGCCACTGTTTCCGCATCTATCTGCCATGAAGTGATGGGACCAGATGCAATGATCTTAGTTTTCTGAAAGTAGAGTTTTAAGCCAGCTTCTTCACTCTCCTCTTTCACTTTCATCAAGAGGCTCTTTAGTTCCTCTTCACTTTCTGCCATAAGGGTGATGTCAACTGCATATCTGAGGTTATTTATATTTCTCCCAGCAATCTTGATTCCAGCTTAAGTTTCCTGCAGCCCAGCATTTCTCATGATGTATTCTGCATATAAGTTATACAAGCGGGGTGACAATATACAGCCTTGACTACTCCTTTTCCTGTTTGGAACCAGTCTGTTGTTCCATGTCCAATTCTAACTCTTGCTGCTTGATCTGCATACAGGTTTCTCAAGAGGCCCATCAGGTGGTCTGGTATTCCCATCTCTTTAAGAATTTTCCAGTTTATTGTGATCCACACAGTCAAAGGCTTTCACATAGTCAATAAAGCAGAAATAGATGTTTTTCTGGAACTCTTGCTTTTTCTATGATCCAGTGGATGTTGGCAATTTGGTCTCTGTTTCCTCTGCCTTTTATAAAACCAGCTTGGACATCTGGAATTTCACTGTTCACATATTGCTGAAGCCTGGCTTGGAGAATTTTAAGCATTACTTTGCTAACATGTGAGATGAGTGCAATTGTGCAGTAGTTTGAACATTCTTTAACATTGCCTTTCTTTGGGATTGGAATGAAGATTGACCTTTTCCAGTCCTGTGGCCATTGCTGAGTTTTCCAAATTTGCTGGTATATTGAGTGCGGCACTTTCACAGCATCATTTTTCAAAATTTGAAACAGCTCAAATGGAATTCCATCACCTCCGCTAACTTTGTTTGTAGTGACACTTCCTGAGACCCACTTGACTTCCACATTCCAAGATGTCTGGCTCTAGGTGAGTGATCACATCATCATGATTATCTGGGTCGTGAAGATCTTTTTCGTACAATTCTTCTGTGTATTCTTGCCACCTCTTCTTAATATCTTCTGCTTCTGTTAGGTCTCTACCATTTCTGTCCTTTATTGAGCCCATCTTTGCATGAAATATTCCCTTGGTTGTTGTCCGTGACTGTAGTTTCAGACTGTCTGTCCCCTGATCCCCTTTCTCAGTGCCTACTGTTTTACCTGAGTTTCTCTTACCTTGGACATGAGGTCTCTCTTTACCGCTGCTCCAGCAAACTGCAGCCACCGCTATGTGGTCCTCTCCATTTGAGGTTCACAGCATAGCAGTATGCTTCCTCAAGGCCAGCAGGGAGGAGACTGAGTAGGCTTAGAGTCATATTGTACACAGATAATGTGCTATAATCATGGGAGTATTGTCCTTATCTTTACCATACAATAGAACATAATCACAAAAGTGACAGCTCATCCCAGTTTCTATATTTGATTGGTTCAAAACAAGTCATGTGTCCCACACACACCCAAGGGGAATGGGTTACACATCAAAAAAAAAAAATGCTAATAAGTAGCCTGACTCCATTTTGGATGTTTCCTGGGTCCTTCATTGCTGTATTTGTGGCAAGCAGGGGCTACTTTCTAGCTGCAGTGCAAGGGCTTCTCATTGTGTTGGCTTCTCCTGCTGCAGAGCACAGGCTTTAGGGCTCAAGGGCTTCAGTAGTTGTGGCACATAGGTTCAATAGTTGCAGCTTCCAGGCTCTAGGGCACAGGCTCAGTAGTTGTGGCACATGGGCTTAGTTGTTCTGCAACATGTGGGATCTTCATGGATCACGGATCAAACCTGTAGTCTCCTGCATGGCAGGCAGATTCTTTACCACTGAGCCATTAGAGAAAACCTTTAGTGTAGTTTTGATCAAGGTAAAATTTGTTTATACTGCAGTAGTAAGTTCTATAACATTAAAAGGTATATTCACACATAACCATGTACATATAGAGAGCAACAGAGACAAGCCTACTTGATGTTAAAACAATAGAAATGCAGTATGAATGTTCTATGAATCAGAGTTGTATGCATGTGTGGTATACAGTAAGTAATACAGCTTATGCTCTAATTGTTTTCAATTTATGAAAAAAGAAAAAGAAAAACGTGTTGTAAGAAAGAAAGAAAGTGAAGTCGCTCAGTCATGTCCAATTCTTTGTGACCCCATGGACTGTAACCTACCAGGCTCCTCCGTCCATGGGATTCTCCAGGCAAGAACACGTTGTGGGCATTGGTAAATACATTTTTTATTCTAAGATAAACAACTAGGATTTAGGGGGAAAGAGAATGTTTAAACTAATTCTTTTACATTTAAATAACCTTGAGCAAAGTCACTTAATCTGTCTGAAATTCAGTTTATTCAGCCAACAAGTATATTACGCTGGATCATATGAAATTGCTAATACTGAGTTGATTTTTTTTAACTTTAAATGCAGCAATTTTATGTGATTCAATACAAGAGATAATAATATCCACAATGGTTTTTGGAGTGTTAAGAGCAGAAGTTAGTTGATTTTGAATCAAACCAAGACATACAATGATAAATAATCAGATAAATACAGAACTTCATGATATTAAAATGGAACAATCTCTGAATCAAAGGTGCAAGAGCACTTTTCAGGAAGCATCTGCTCCTTTTTAATAGCTTTGGTCAATTTTTTTAAAATAAGATCACTTAAAAATTAGAGTTACTAAAATGGTTGGAGGTGGTGAGAAGAGAGAGACAAAAGAAAAGAAAAGAAATTCTTCTCCAGAAATAGAACAAAGAATAGCACAAAGAGATTAAAAATGAATTCATCAGCTGTTATTCTGAAATATTTCTATGGGGGAAAAATGAATCTATTGTTTTTTTTTTCTTTTTTAATTCTCTAATGCAATCAATCTTACCCTGGAAATTAAACACAAAGACTAAAATGTTTTCTTTTGGAGCTGGATAAAAGGCGAGTCATCCTTCAAGGCAAGTTTCCTAAAAAGAGAATTCAATAAGAATGAAGTGACAAAAATACAGAATGACTACAAGTTTTTATTAAATTCTTTGTTGATTATAAGACAAAACTGTTTAGCAGTAAGTCAGTTGGCCACTGTGTGTTGTTATACTCATTTTGTGATGAGTATAAAGCAAACAATATTTTTCTTTAAAAAGCAGTAAAAAGTAAACACTGTAATGTTTAGATTAGAGGTTCCAAAACCAAATAAGTCATCAGACTTATTTGAGATGCTTCTTAAAATAAAAAATTAAACACAGAGACTCCACCCAACTGACAAAATGAAAATCTGGGCTTGAGGTTCAAGAATTCTGTAGTTTAAGCTTCACAATTCATTTTTATCACTTATATTTAAAAATACTCAGTTAAGACTATTGTTCTTTTTTACTTATTTAAATTGATTGCATTTTCACACAGGAGAGGCCAAGGGTTTTCTTTTTGTTTGTTTGTTTGTTTCAAATTCTTACCCCTAGTTGCCTTTTAGTGTTCAGCAAGCGACCCTTTATGTCTTCTCTATGCTCCCAGGTTCTGTCTGACACTAGACTAGTAACCATTCATCTTCTAGACTGTCATAACATAATACAACATAGAAAGTGGCTTAAACAGAAATTTATTTTCCCACAGCTCTTGAGACAGGAAATCAGATCAGAGTGGCGGCATGGTTGGTTTCTGGGGAGAGATCTCTTCCTGTCTTGTAGACAAACAGTTTTTCACTATGTTCTCACATGGTCTTTCCTCTGCGCCAATGGGGAGCAAGAGAGAGAGCCTATGTTCTTCGGGGTCTTTTTTCCTCTAAGAACACGAATCCTATGGGATCCCACTCTTATTCTTCTGATCTCATGAAGGCTTAATTCCTTCCCTAGGGACCCCATCTCCTACTACAATCACATGAGGAGTTAATAGTTCAATATATGAACTTATTACTGTTGTTCAGTTGCTTAGCCATGTCCAATTCTTTGCAATCCCATGGTCTGCAGCATGCCAGACTTCCCTGTCTTTCACTATCTCCCAGAGTTTGCTCAAACTCATGTTCATTGAGTCGATGATGCCATCTAGCCATCTCAACCTCGGTCATCCCCCTCTCCTCCTGCCCTCAATCTTTTCCAGCATCAAGGTCTTTTCCAATATGTAGGCTCTTCACATCAGGTGGCCAAAGTATATGAACTTGTGGCCACAAATATTCAGGCATAACAATAACCAATTACTTCACTCAGAAGAATCAAACTTGATTTTAAGATGTGTTGAAGAGTATCATTTATGATGGAGAAAAAAAAACCTTAAATGAAAGGAAGTATGTTTACATCTTTTGTCTGAAATGCACAGGTAATCCAGAACACTGTATACTACCTAAAACAGTCAATAAGTGGTTGTGTCTTTTATAAAATATTATTCTCTTTAAAGGATCAAAGAAAATACTTATGACATCCCTTCCTTAAATATTGGCTATGTTCTATGGCCTCATCTGCTTCAGAACCCTAACAATCTCTCAAACATATGAGGTTGGAGGAGTTACTATATTTCTGCTGGAAGAATCTGAAGAAAGGGCATGTGGAGATATACACGTTCTTGGAGCAATCATCAGTTTACAAAGGCAAGTTTTTTACAAGTAGTTTGAAAAGCAAGTTATTGATTTTTTTTTTCCTTTTGGAGAAAGAAAAGCTATAGTTAAAAAAAGAAAACAGTCAAGAATATTCACACTATGCTTCTGATTAATTCCAGATCAGACTGAATAATAGCGATTGGACCTTGGTTAGTTAGTTGAGGCAAAGAAAAAAATTCCCAACTTTAGTCATAGTAATTTCTAGGACTTAACTTGAAGAAAATAATCAGACATGAGATCAAAAGTAAAGAATAGATAAAGGATGTTTACCAACAAGCAATCTCCTCCACTATATTTTCCTGTCTTTCAGCTTCATTGTGAGTTTTGTCAGTTCTCAGAGTTGGGTTTTTCCTTCTCCTCTTCATTCATGCCCTTTAAAAACAGAAAAATAAAATTTGAAATATCTAAAGCATCAATTAAAGGAGAATAATGAAATAAATTATAGTATAATATTCAGACAATGGGATATATTACAATCACTAAAAGTGGTAATTACAAGAAATTATAAAAATATTCCCTATATAATATTAGTGAAAACTGCAAATACAGAAAGGTACTTAGTATTATGATCAAAGAGTGAAAGTGTGAAAGTGTTTAGTCACTCAGTCATGTCTGATTTTTTGAGATCCCAGAAACTGTAGCCTGCCAGGGTCCTCTGTCCATGGAATTCTCCAGGTAAGAGTACTGCAGTGGGTTGCCATTTTCTTTTCCAGGAGATCTTTCCAACCCAGGGATCAAACCCAGGTCTCCCATGTTGCAGGCAGATTCTTTACCATCTAAGCCACCAAATTTTACCTAAATGTAAATGGATAATCAAACAGTATTCAATTCAGTATATTAAATATGCATAGAAAAACATTTAGAATGAAGTATAATTTTAAATTTTACTTGTTCTAATTTCTGGATGGTGACCTAAGAGCCATTTTTATTTTTCTCCTTATAGTTTTTTTTAATATTACAATTATTTGTTAATAAGCCTTTATTATATTTATGTACGAAGTCACTTCAATAGTGTCTGACTCTTTGCAACCCTATGCACTCCAGGCTCCTGTCCATGGGGATTCTCCAGGCAAGAATACTGGAGTGGGTTGCCACGCCCTCCCTCAGGGGATCTTCTCTACCCAGATTTCAAAACTACATCTCTTAAGTTTCCTGAATTGGCAGGCAGGTTTACCACTAGTGCCACCTGGGAAGTCCATTATATTTATAATCAGGACAAAAATGTTTTTAAGGAATAAAACTGAAACAGAACATAAGTGAGAGAGTCATAGTATCACTCCTTCCAAAACTTGGGCAGATGGCACAAATTTTATACCTACATGCATCTATTGACTTTTCTCTATGGTAAATTAACATTTAACACTCATAAAGCTGAATTTCCTACATTCTAAATTCTCCATCATTTTTGAAGCTTTCTTCATCTTGAGACAATAGACTTGGCTTAAATTGTTGAGAATATAAGAACTACAGCTCTCCGTCCCCCATCTCCTTAACACTAGCTTTGAATGTATACAGTCTGCAGAACCTGCAGGAGAGAATATGGCTCCATTAAAGAAATGACCTGCTCTGAGAGGAATGCTGTGGGAGCCATCAACTAGAGGCAGTAGTTAGGAACTAGGGGCAGGGACTGCTGCTCCTGCTGCTAAGTCACTTCAGTCATGTCCGACTGTGCGACCCCATACACGGCAGCCCACCAGGTTCCCCTGTGGGATTCTCCAGGCAAGAACACTGGAGTAGGTTGCCATTTCCTTCTCCAACGAATGAAAGTGAAAAGTGAAAGGGAAGTCTCTCAGTCGTGTCCAACCCTGAGCGACCCCATGGACTGCAGGCTACCAGGCTCCTCCATCCATGGGATTTTCCAGCAAGAATACTGGAGCGGGGTGCCATTGCCTTTTCCAGGGCAGGTACAATCAGGCACGAAAAAGCCCACAAAACAAAAGAAGGCAAAGAATAAGACCCTGAGAATTGCCAAAACTCAGAGGTGGACTGAGAATAAAAATAAAATGATGGAAGAGATTGTGCAATTGATCAAGTAGGAGGCAAAACAGGGGAGAAAGGTGAAGAGATGGGCATTTCAGTTTGGGTAAGTGGTCTAAGCAGGAATAAAGATATGAATCCTTTTGGAGCAGAGACTTTGAAAACAAAAAGGTAGGTTGGCAATCAAATTGTGAAAGATGTTAAATTCCAGGTTAGAAAGATGAGACTTCATTCTCCAGGCTGTAAGAGCTGGAATGTTTAGTTTTAATGAGTCTTAAAAGCCTGGGTTTGATGAGAGAACATAAAGTTTCCTAAATCCCACAAGCCCCTTGTATGTATTAAGAATAAAGCTTAGATGGAATTTTCCTGGTGGTCCAGTGGTTAAGAATCTGCCTGCCAATGCAGGGAACAAGGGTTCAATTCCTGCTCCAGGAAGATCCTACATGTCATGGAACAACTAAGCCTGTGCACCACAGCTACTGAAACCCACATACCCTAGAGCCCAGGCTGCAAAACCAGAAAACCAGCACAATAAGAAGCCCACCTCTGGCACCTGGAGAAAGTCCACGCACAGTAACAAAGACCCACTGCAGTCATAGATAAATAAATGTTGCTTTTTAAAAAAAGAATAAAGCTTAGAGGTCTAAAAATACAGTCACTATAAGGAATACTTTACTGAGATGTTAAGAAATGCCCTTCTACTTCTGATGTCGAATCCGGTCTCTGTCTAAGACACTGACCCAGATTAGCCTGTAACTGTCCCAGGGTCTCTGGTGGAAGCATGGGTTGACAGTGGGGGTTAAGAAGCACTGACTACAACAGTCCTGGAAGCCACAACATGCTGGCATAAGTCCTTTTGAAGGAGGACATTACCCCTACCATACTTTGGCCTCAGGCCAAACTACAGGGCAGGAGCACAACCCCACTGCATCAATAGAAAGTTAGATTAAAGACTTAGTGAGCAAGGCCTCACCCACCAGAGCAAGACCCAGTTTTCTCCATGTCCCTCCCATGAGGAAGCTTCCACAAGCCTCTTATCCTCATTCATCAGAGGGCAGACAGAATGAAAACCATAGTCACAGAAAACTAACCAAACTGATCACAGCCTTGTCTAACTCAATGAACCCATGAGCCATGCTGTGTAGGGCCACCCAAGACAGACAGGTCATGGTGAAGATTTCGGACAAAATGTGGTCCACTGTAGAAGGGAATGGCAAACCACTTCAGGATTCTTGCCTTGAGAGCCCCATGAACAGTATGAAAAGGTCCCTATACACCAACACCATATTAAATCTTGGATATAGAGTTTTGGATGAAGTAGAAAAAATAGCTTTATTGCTCTATAAGCAAAGGGAGCCACAGTGGGCTAATGCCCTCAAAACTGTGTGTCCTAACTGCCAGTCAGTGGTGAGGAGCTTTATAGTAATAGTGCAAAGAGGGTATGATCAGCTCATGAACATTCTTCTGATTGGTTGGTGGTAAGGTAAGTGGGAGTCAGCATCAACAACTTTCTGGACCCAACTAGTCTGGGCTCTACCTGCTAGTGGGTAGCACAGGGCTAAGTTCTCTCATCTGGTAGGGGGTTTCAGTACCTGAAAAACAGCTCACAGATATTGTTATATATATCGCTTGAGTAGACAGACCTTTGTTGGTAAAGTAATGTCTCTGCTTTTTAATATGCTGTCTAGGTTGGTCTTAACTTTTCTTCTGAGGAGCAAACATCTTTTAATTTCATGGCTATAGTCACCATCTGCAGTGATTTTGGAACTCCTCAAAATAAAATCTGTCACTGTTTCCACTGTTTCCTCATCTATTTGCCATGAAATGATGAGGCCAGATGCCATGATCTTAGTTTTGTGAACGTTGAGTTTTAAGCCAACTTTTTCACTCTCATCTTTCACTTTCACTTTCCTCTTCACTTTTGTCTGTCTAGTCAAAAATATGGTTTGAAGGTGGGAGGAAAAGGGGATGACAGAGGATGAGATGGTTGGATGGCATCACCCACTCAATGGGCATGAGTTTGAGTAAACTCTGGGAGTCGGTGATGGATATGGAGTTCTGGCATGCTGCAGTCTATGGGGTCACAAAGAGTCAGACATGGCTGAATGACTGAACTGAACTGATTTGAGAAAAAAGCACAGTGATAAGAGAACTGGACTAGATAGGTAAATCAAGTCACTTCCAAACCGTTTGTTAGACACAAACATTAACTGGCTTAATTCTTCACTCTATTCAAGTATACACTAAGAATTCTAAATTTACTTATACTATATGCAAATCATTTTATAACTATATACTGCCTTTATTCAGAGTTTGTACTGTTAATAATGTAAAAGCTTTTCTATTCTCTTATTGTGCTGCTGAGTCTTCCTCTTATTAAATTTATAAGACAAACCATTATTTAAGTGAAACAAAGGAAAATAGAATAGAAATTAAAGGTTAAAAAAGCAATTACAGATCAGGTGTTGTAATGTAAAATGCTGCTTGATGTTTAAAGTTTGTGAAATATATCAAAGTGTGAGTATTGACCTCCAAACCTTATCTTTTTAATCAATTATAGCAGAAGCTCTCCTAACTGACCAACTATTTAATTTGTCTTATCAGCTAATACTTTGTTTCTTCTGTAAAGCCTATATACAGATACTCACAACACATGAAAAACTCTTCAACATTAAATTATCCCTTTGTATGCTTGAATACGTCCTCTTACAGTTGAATTGTATGCATATTAAGAGTTTATGCAGTCCCAAACCATTTTGTCTGTTGTGCTAGCATTATGATTATGTTACTCAAGGAATTATTGCACATACAAGTTCAAAAATCAGGGAAGAATTTTTAGGAGGATCCTGCTCTGAGTCCATACTCATAGAAAATGCCTTTCAAAATACAATCAAACAAATTTGCACTTCTATGCTGTAAGTCAAAGCTTTTATTTGTGTGTTCCTCAGCTAGATGTCTAGGTTACACTGGAGTTACAATCTATAAATTTCAGTTATTTTAAACAACAGTTCTTCACACACTCTATATATACAATATGCCTAGAAGAAGTAGACTCTAAATATTTATGGATATCTCTGATGAACATGTGTCGAGTTTATCCAACTGCAAATTTACAGCACACTACAAGACTACACTCACTTCTAAAAATAATTGAAATTCAGTAGGAAAGAGAGTCCCCAACTGCTTTCATGTTAAATAACTTACTAGAAGGACTCACACAACTTATCAAAGCTGTTATAATCATGGTTATGGTTTATATCAGGAAAAGGGTACCAGTTAAAGTGAGTCAAGGATGCAGCATAGGAAAGAGTCCAAGAAAGGTAGCAAGTTGGGAGTTTTTCTGTCCTCTCCCCAAGAAATCAAGAACGTGGTATAGTTACGTATATCAATATGTATGCGCTCAGTCACTTAAGTCATGTCTGACTCTTTGCGACGCTATGGCTCCTCCATCCACGGGATTCTCCAGGCAAGAATACTGGAGTGGGTTGCCATGCCCTTCTCCAGGGAATCTTCCTGGCCCAGGGATTGAACTCGCATCTCCTGCATTGCAGGTAGATTCTTTACTGACTGAGCCACCAGGGGAGTCAGTGTGTACAGAGTATTGCCAATCAGGGAAGCTCATCCAAGCCTTTAGTGTCCAGAGCTTTTATTGGGACTCCATTACATAGTACCTAGGTGGCTGTCCTTTAGTCTCCAGTCCCTCCTAGAGGCTCAAGCTAATATCTTTAGTCTTCAGTCCCTTCCCCCAGACAGACTCTTATTAGGCAGAACATCCCAGGATACTAAAGATCACCTCCCAGTAGCCAAAGGCAAAGTCTCAACCTGTCTTTGAGTTAACTTAATTCTTCACTGCACAAAATTATATTGTAATTTCACATTTGACTGTGTTAATTGGCCAAATATATGATCCAATTTCTTTGAATAAGAGGACTCTTGCTAAAAATAATCCATTCTAATTGACTTTTTAATATCAGTTGCTTACTAATTGTCTCAACCATTTATGATCCACATAAAGTACATACAAAATATATTTCTCTACCCCAGATGGGGTAGATTGTTTGATAAAGGTAACTTCTACACAGAAAGGAACACTGTTCCAGGTAACACCCAATCTGGTAGTTGTCTCTAACTCTAAAATCTGTGATTATCTTTGTTACAATTTGTATTTCTTGACTTCAATTCAGGGAACACATTGCAGGGAAAGTAAAGTGATTTCTGAGTAAAAGTTATTTTAAAGATAATGCATTAAAAGAGATGGAACCTTTTAAATTGAGTATTGCATGAATCTGTGAAGTAAATTAGGGAGCATAAAGAATAATGGTGTATGAAAGCTCAGCATTCAAAATATGAGCATTTACAGAGAGAAAAACTGAGACCATTTTGTAATTCAAAGAAAAGCCTTGATAAAAGCATAGACAAATTGTCCACATATCAATGAAGATATATCTGTCTTTTCTGTAGCAGTTCATGGAAGTCAGGATTGGGACATTTGGAGAAAGCGTCATAAATCATGTGTGACACGAGTATAGATTTTGAAAGAAATTTATAATTAGACATACAGAAAGGAGGGGAAAAGACAACCCAAGACAAAGAGGTAAGTCATGTCCAGTAAAAGTGAAAGTGGAAGTGTCTGACTCTTTGCAACCCCATGGACTGTAGCCCACCAGGCTTCTCTGTCCATGGGATTCTCCCAGGCAAGAATACTGGAGTGAGTAACCATTTTCTTCTCCAGGGGATCTTCCCAACCCAGGGACTGAAACCCTGTCTCCTGCATTGCAGGCAGACTCTTACTGTTTGAGCCACCAGAGAAGCCTGGTGTCTGTAAGAAATCTAATAAATCTATTTGAGTAAAAGGGAGAATCCCTCTTGGGGTTGGAGGGAGAAACAGCAGTTAGGGTTAAAACCAGTTACACAGGAACCCATAAGTGGAAGGTTAAGTTAGCATAAAGTCTAGATTTTTATCTATAAAATAAAGAAGACACTGAAATTTGGGAAGATTAGGTAATGTGTGCAAAGAAATATTTTTAAAACCTTTCCAAACATTAGTATAAATGATACTAGGCGATCAAGCCAGGCAATCACATGCTTTTCTCTTGAAAATGTTATTGGCTTACATTTCTTATTTCTGTCTTCCATACATACATGTAGCAAAATTCAATTTCAAAGACATGAAATCTGGAATTCAAAGCTAAATTTATTTTCCTTTGCAAACTATTTTTATCATGTCTCTATCCCATTGTTGGAGGCATATTTAATCCCAGTTAGTGTTTATCCAGTTGGTGTTAAAAAAATAAAATTAAATTTAAGAAAGCCCCCCAAAACTCAAAATTAGAATGCCTGGGCTCCTTTCATCACAGCAGAGCTTAATTTACATTCCACAGCAGCCTAAAATGATAGCCTAACATGGCTGATATGTGTCATACTTAACCAAGGTCAGCTTTGATCCTTATAAAATGTAATGTTTGCTCATTGGCATCTATCTTTACTGCAATCTATGGCTGAGTACCAACTTCTTTATGGAGTCTGCCTCACAGGGTACATATGCCACATTTACATGTTATGTAACTCAGTTGTGTCCGGCTCTTTGTGACCCCATGGACTGTAGCCAGCCAGGGTCCTCTGTCCTTGGGATTTCACAGGCAAGAGTACTGGAATGGTTTGCTATTTCCTTCTCCAGGGGATCTTCCTGACCCAGAGATCAAACCCACTTCTCCTGCATTAGTAGGCGAGTTCTTTACCACTGAGCCACCAGGGAAGCCGTCTGAGTACACAAATGCAAAATAATAGTCTGAGATTTTAACATTTCTTTCTTAATAACCAAGGCAAGTGGACAGAATATCAATATATAGAAGACTTGACCAACTTTATCCTAAATAACGTTTGCATAATATTCACTCAACAACAGATTATGTATTCAAGTGCACACAGAACATCCACTAGATACATCATATACTGTGACACAAACATATTTGAATATACTTAAAAGGAATCAAATCATACCAAGCGTGTATCTAACTACAGTAGAATTTAATTTTCAATCAGTAACAGTAGCATACCTGGAAAAGTCCCAAATATTTGAAATGAAATTGCACGTTTCCAAATCTACACTGAGAAAGCATTTTGAATTGAATAAGAATAAAATCATAGCCTACCAAAATTTATGGGATGCAACTAAAGCAGTACTTGAAATAAGTACTGCAAGGAGATCAAATCAGTCAATCCTAAAGGAAATGAACCCTGAATATTCATTGGAAGAACTAATGCCAAAGCTCCAATACTTTGGCCACCTGATACAAAGAGCCAAATCACTGGAAAAGACACTAGTGATGAGAAAAACTGAAGGCAGGAGAAGAAGGGGATGACAGAGGATACTATAGCATCGCCAACTCAACAGACATGAATTTGAGCAAACTCTGGGAGATAATAGAAGACAGAGGAGCCTGGTGTGCTGCAGTCTATGTGGTCACAGAGTAGGACATGACTTAGCGATTGAACAACAACAAATGGAAATAAAACTAAAATACCTATGCTAGGAGAGAAAGGTCTTAAATCAATTATTTTAGCTTTCATCATAATAATCAAGGGGACAATAGGGACAAATGAAAACCAAAGCAAGCAGAAGGAAATAATAAAGATTATAGCAGATATATATAAAGTAGAGAACAGGAAACTGATAAAATGATTTTTTTTCCAAAATATTGAAGAGATAATAGCTACCAACTCAGTTTATAGTAACATTACTTTTATTCCAAAACCAGATAAATGCCTTACAACAAAACAAAACTATAGACACAAATCCCTCGTGGGCTTAGACGGTAACTCCTTAACAAAATGTCATCAAATTAAATCCATCATTATATATAAAAAGAAAAGCTACCACAAACAAACTAGGTTTACTTTAGAAATGCAGAGTTTATTAAAAGCTCAAAAGTCAAACAATATATAGTGTCAACAGACTAAAAATAAAATTTGATAAACCTAACATCAATCCCCAATAAAAATCTCTCAGCAAACTAGCAAGAGAAGAGAACTTACCCAAACAAAACTATCTTCAAAAACATTACATCTCACATCATACTTAATGATGATATATTAAAGCCACCGAAAAGAAAAATGGAGAGATGTCAGTTCTCACTACTCTGTTCATCACTGTGCTAGATACTATAGTCAGTGTGGCCAGGTGAGATAAAGGAATATAACATTTTAATAAAATAATTAAAACTGTCTCTATTAAGCAGTGTTAGTTCCTCGATCATGTCTGCTCCTGTGACCCCCATGAACTGTTGCCAGACAGGCTCCTCTGTCCGTGGAATTCTCCAGGCAAGGGTACCAGAGTGGGTAGCCATTCCCTTCTTCAGGGAATCTTCCCAAGTCAGGGATCAAACCCAGGTCTCTCACACTGCAAGCATATTCTTTACTATCTGAGCCACCATAAATATAATTACATAAGAAAACTTTGAGGGAGTAGATATGTCCACTATATGGATTGAATGATACCATAGGTATGTACAGATGTCAAAACTTGTAAAACTGCACATCTTAAAGCACAATTTATTGTATGTCAATTATACCTTGGGGCTTCCCAGGTGGCGCAGTGGTGAGGCATCCACCAATCAATGCAGAAGATGCAAGAGAAGAGGGTTCAATCCCTGTATTGGGAGGATCCCCTGGAGTAAGAAATGGCACCCTACTCCAATATTCTTGCCTGGAAAATTCCAAGGGCAGAGGGGCCTGGCTGGCTATAGTCTATAGGGCCACAAAGAGTCAGACACTACTGAGGAACTGAGCACACAAATACCTTAGTAAGACTGATTTAATGCTTTTGAACATAATAAAGTAAATTTGTTATCTCTTGTAATAAGAAGTCCCCAAAACAGAGCATCAGCTAAATCAGCATTTTAGTATCAAGGCTTCACTCTTCATTGTATCATAATGACGACAGTATCTCCGGGCATTGTGTGCCTATGCCACAAAGTTCAAATACAAGGGGAAAAAGGGCAAATGCTATTCTAAGTCATTCTTCAAAGAGTGAAGATAGCTTTCCTAGGAGAATTTCCTCAATTTTTATTGATCAGAATAACATGACATAAAATTCTAGCAACGATAGTGGATATATATATTAACAGTATTGACTTAGGGTATATATTTCACTCCATAAAATACATAGATCCAACAATATCTGAATAAGATTGGAGTTCTGATAAGAAGGAAGATGAATGTAAATAGTCATTGAGGAGAACTATCCCATCAGTGATAGACTCAATCATTAAGTGGCTTTTCAGCTACAATTATTGCATCAGCCCCTTCAGTTCAGTTCAGTGGCTCAATCCTATCTAGCTCTTTGTGACCTCATGGACGGCAGCATGCAAGATTTCCCTGTCCTTCATTAACTCCCAGAACTTACTCAAACTCATGTTCTTTGAGTTGGTGATGTCATCCAACCATCTCATCCTTTCTCATCCCTTCTCCTCCTGCCCTCAGTCTTTTCTAACATCAGGATCATTTCCAGTGAATCAGTTCTTTGCATCAGGTAGCCAAAGTATTGGAGTTTCAGCTTCAGCATCAGTCCTTTCAATGAATATTCAGGACTGATTTCCTTTAGGATGGACTGGTTGGATCTCCTTGCTGTCCAAGGAACTCTCAAGAGCTTTTTCCAACACCACAGTCCAAAAGTATCAATTCTTCAGGACTCAGCTTTCTTTACAGTCTAACTCTCACATCCGTACATGTCTACTGAAAAAACCATAGCCTTGACTATATGGACCTTTGCTGGCAAAGCATTGTCTCTGCTTTTTAATATGCTGTCTAGGTTGGTCATAACTTTTCTTCCAAGGAGTAAGCGTCTTTTAATTTCATGGCTGAAATCGCCATCTTTATGTTTTTGGGAGTCCAAAAACATAAAGTCTGTCACTGTTTCCATTGTTTCCCCATCTGTTTGCTGTAAAGTGATGGGACCAGATGCCATGATCTTAGTTTTCTGAATGTTGAGTTTTAAGCCAGTTTTTCACTCTCCTCTTTCACTTTCATCAAGAGACTCTTTAGTTCTTCTTCACTTTCTGCCATAAAGATGGTGTCCTCTGCATATCTGAGGTTATTGATATTTCTCCAAGAAATCTTTATTCCAGCTTGTGCTTCATCCAGGCTAGCATTTTTCATGATGTACTCTGCATATAAGTTAAGTATGCAGGGTGACAATATATAGCCTTGATGTACTCCTTCCCTGATTTGGAACCAGTCTGTTGTTCCATGTCCAGTTCTAACTGTTACTTCTGGATCTGCATACAGATTTCACAGGAGGCAAATCAGGTGATCTGGTATTCCCACCTCTTGAAGAATTTTCACAGTTTGTTGTGATCCACACAAAAGCTTTGGCATAGTCAATAAAGCAGAAGTAGATGTTTTTCTGGAACTCTTGCTTTTAGGATGATCCAATGGATGTTGGCAATTTGATTTCTAGTTCCTCTGCTTTTACTAAATCCAACTTGAACATCTGGAAGTTCACGGTTCACCTACTGTTGAAGCCTGGCTTGGAGAATTTTGAACATTACTTTGCTGGCGTGAGATGAGTGCAATTGTGCTGTTGTTTGAGCATTCTTTAGCATTGCCTTTCTTTGGGATTGGAATGAAAACTGATCTTTTCCAGTCCTGTGGCCACTGCTGAGTTTCCCAAATTTGCTGGCATATTGAGTGCAGCACTTACACAGCACCATTATTTAGGATTTGAAATAGCTCAACTGGAATTCTGTTACCTCCACTAGCTTTGACGCTTCCTGAGACCCACTTAACTTCCACATTCCAGGATGTCTGGCTCTAGGTGAGTGATCACACCATCGTAGTTATCTGTGTCATGAAGATCTTTTTTATATACTTCTTCTATGTATTCTTGCCACCTCTTCTTAATATCTCTGCTTCTGTTAGGTCCATACCATTTCTGTCCTTTCTTGTGCCCATCTTTGCATGAAATGTTCCCTTGGTATCTCTAATTTTCTTTAAGAGATCTCTGGTCTTTCCCATTCTCTTGTTTTCCTCTATTTCTTTGCATTGATCACTGAGGAAGGGTTTCTTATCTCTCCTTGCTATTCTTTGGAACTCTGAATTCAAATAGGTATTGCTTTCCTTTTCTCCTTTGCCTTTAGCTTCTCTTCTTTTCACAGCTATTTGTATGACTTCCCTTGTGGCTCAGCTGGTAAAGAATCAGCTCCTTGTTGGGACTAAAAGATTTCCTTATTGCTAATGAAAAATATATTTATTTTGAAACTCTGGGGGGAACTTTTGGGGTGAAACAGCCTTTGAAAACACGAAATTTATTCCAAATTATTTTTAATTGGATATAATGAATTTTACGTAGCTTTTTTCACACATCAAAGATGAATCAGTGCTTATACTGTTTGCATATCTTCTGATGTCTAATATTAATTGGAATTGTGTGATGTTTTAAAATATAAACAGGCATTAACCTGAGGTAAGTGAAAAATAAGCCAATGAAAATTCACTTTTGGAATATTCTTTTGTGGGTCGACTGCATCTATTAGGCCAAAGGTCACAGTCAGGGCAAACAGAAAGAGGGTTAAGAGAGACAAGTAAGTATATTTTGAAGGATATACATAAAAGTACAAAAATTCCCCACTGAGAACACTTGAAGGAAAAAAAAAGATTTGTCACACAGTTTTTACAAAAGAAATAAACTCGAAAAGTGAAAGGTCTGAGAAACACTAACAGCACTGATGGATATACTGTCAAACCTGGGACATTTCTCAGTTTCAGCACAAATCCTAAATTAAAAGGTAAGCAAATCTTTAATCCAGATTGCATCTCTGACATCAGTAGAGCAGAGGAAGATTGCAAAGTCTCTGTGCTGAACCAAGTGGGCAGAGCCAGATATTGGTATTTCACCCGCTTCTGGAGACTAGAGTCACAGCCGTCACCTCCCTTTCATTTTCTGAGGCAAATGTAACTCACATGCAGAGGACCTCATGAGAAACGCTGGGCTGGAGGAAGCACAAGCTGGAATCAAGATTGCTGGGAGAGATAGCAATAACCTCAGATATGAAGAGGACACCGCCCTTATGGCAGAAAGTGAAGACGAACTAAAGAGTCTCTTGAAGAAAGTGAAAAAGGAGAGTGAAAAACTGGCTTAAAACTCAACATTCAAAAAATGAAGATCATGGCATCCAGTCTCATCCCTTCATGGCAAATAGATGGGGAAACAGTGGCTGACTTTATTTTGAGGGGTCCAAAATCACTGCAGATGGTGACTGCAGCCATGAAGTTAAAAGACACTTGCTCCTTAGAAGAAAAGTTATGACCAACCTAGACAGTGTACTAAAAAGCAGAAACATTACTTTGCCAACAAAGGTCCTTCTAGTCAAAGCTATGGCTCTTCCAGTAGTCATGTATGGATGTGAGAGTTGGACTATAAAGAAAGCTTAGTGCCAAAGAATTGATGCTTTTGAGCTGTGGAGTTGGAGAAGACTCTTGAGAGTCCCTTGGACAGCAAGGAGATCCAACCAGTCCATCCTAAAGGAATTCAGTCCTGAATATTCATTGAAAGGACTGATGCTGAAGCTGAAACTCCAATATTTTGGCCCCCCGATGTGAAGACCTAAGTCACTGGAAAAGACCCTGATGCTGGGAAAGATTCAGGGCAGGAGGAGAAGGGGACGACAGAGGATGAGATGATTGGATGTCATCACCGACTCATTGGACATGAGTTTGAGTAAACTCCAGGAGTTAGTGAAGGTCAAGGAAGTCTGGTGTGCTTCACTTCATGGGGTTGCAAAGAGCCGGGCTCAACTGAGTGACTGAACTGATGAAGCAAATCATTTGGGAGATCCAAAACCCATCAGGTGACAAGAGGATGTAAGAAAAACTGTAAAAACTTCCAGATATAAAAAAGGTCATGGGGATGAAGTGTACAGCATAGAGAATATAGTTAACAATTTTGGAATAACTTTGTATGGTGACAGTTGATAATTAAACTTATCATAGTGATCATGTCATATTGTATATGAATATCAAATTGGGCTTCCAAGGTGGTTCAGTGGGTAAAGAATCCATGTGCAATACAGGAGACCTGGGTTCAGTCCCTGGGTTGGGAAGATCCCTTGGAGAATGGCATGGCAACCCATGCCAGTATTCTTGCCTGGAGAATCCTATAGACAGAGGAACCTGGTGGGTTATAGTCCGTAGGGTCACAAAAGAGTCAGACACACTGAAGTGACTGAGTGCACTCGCACACAGAATATCAAATCACTATGTTGTACACCAGAAACTATTTCTTTTTACAAATCAATTAATGTCAATAAAAAAGTAGGCTGCCTAAAGTTAAAAAATAAATAAAATTTTAAAGTAAAATAAAGAGACTAATGTCAACACCACTTCTTAGGTTAACAGATATGAAAACTTTGACCAGGTCCCCCCTGACTCTCTCTACCCAGAATAATAAATACTGAGGCATGGAGCTGGAAAGGAGGATGACATACAACATGTCCTGCTTGACCACAGTAGCCCAAACAAATGGAGTTCTCTTCTTTCATACTCTTGTACTTTATAAAATATGAGCTTCTCTTTTAATTCCCAAAGCAAAGCTGTTGAACTAGGATGCATGTGTCTGGATAACTGCTCCGAGGCGGCATCTCTTTTTGCACTGTGTTGTTCTTCACATTATGTGACTGAGTGCCTGTCTTTGCAGGGCACCATGATTGGTCTGATAGATGAGGCAGCAGGTAGAGGTAGGTGGGGAGTACTTGGTGTCTACCTTCAGGCAGCTTTAAATAATGAAAAACAATGTCTTAAGTTCCTGCTATCAAAAAGCTTTCCACAGAGGGGACAACACCTGAGTATCTCCAGGTTAATTTCAGATCAACCTTGAATGTGACTATGATGAGGTGTTGTACATCTGCTGCTGTTGCTGCGAAGTCGCTTCAGTCGTGTCCAACTCTTTGCGGCGCTATGGACCGTAGTCCACCAGGCTCCTCTGTCCATGGGATTCTCCAGGCAAGAATACTGGAGTGGGTAGCCCTTCTTCAGAGGATCTTCCCAACCCAGGGACTGAACCTGTGTCTCTTATGTCTCCTGCATTGGCAGGCAGGTTCTTTACCGCTAGCACCACCTGGAAAGCCCGGTCCACATCTACCTTTGTCCCAATAAGCACTATTCCTAAGTTTGGCCTATAGAGATTTTCTTTTCTGATTTATTGCTACTTTATCTCCTCTTTTGAAAAGAAACTTAAAAAGAACCAAATTATTTCTGAATTTTAAGAGATCTGGACTCAGATCCATTGAATTAATGTTCCCTTCAAGGTATAAGTACTTTAATTTGCTTGTTAATCATTATATAGCATTCTGAAATCACCGAGAAAACAAGAACTAGCAACTCTTGGCTGATGAGAGCTTGAAACCATCTGTTTCCCTGGATTCCCCATGTTGCTATCCTCCAGACACTTTCTAGTTTCCTGGTCATAGGGTACAAATTCTTCTTTATATTCCAGTATTCCTCCCACACAGTTCACATGTCTTCAAAGTGGCTTCTGTCAAATGCAGACATTACTGAAATGATTTGTCAAGTGGGAAAGGAAGGGGAGTGAACACCTCAGCTCTTGTGCCTGGTTAACAAAAGTGTGCACATCAATTCCACCCACTGCTGTAATAATAGACTTCACAATGTCCTCTCTCCTCATGCTTTACCCCACGCTCTCTATCTTGAGTTCATTGCTTCAGGAGAGAAGTCTATATATGTCTCACCCATTCATCCTTCATCCTCTTCAATGTCTTCTTTCCCTTACATATATGTGTTTGTGACAACATGCCTTCAAATCATTCCTTGACTCTCATTCCTTTTTAAAGGACATGCCATATAGTATGATGTGTGGATATTTATCATTAAACAATAAACCTGAGAAATTCTAAGAATTCTACAAGACTAGATGTAACCATGTGTAATAAAAATTTAACTTGTAACTTGTTTGGGAATCCACTGTTGAATTGGCCAAGACTGACATTCATTCTCCAGAGGTCATTTTGTCTGATTATAAATGATCATCAGTAGAACTTTCAGTGGAATACTCATCAAGCCGGCTCTCTCCAATTGTTTAAAAACTTTAGACAAAAAATTAAAAATAAACAAAAGGTAAAAAACTGAAATGTTTTGATCACATACATATTTAACACTAAGTTCATCCTAAAGAAAAGTGTGGTGCTATAAATCAATCCACAGTGATAATCAAACATGAACTACTCATGGAAACTACAACATCATAATTGTTTTACATATATTTTATAAAGAGAGCATGAGTAGTTAAGAACTCTCTGTTCACTTGCGCATGAGACAGTTTCTATAAAGTTGTGCAAGATATTTATTGCTACTGTTCTTATGAAAGCATAGGAAAATGATAAAGAAGAACCTTTTCCTGAAGACAATATACATTTGAGGGCCTTCTGTGTATCATGAAAAATGTTTTATATGCATTTTATATATGTTTGCACATGGCATTGGTGGTAAAGAACCTTTCTGCCAGTGTAGGAGACATAAGAAACACAGGTTTGATCTCTGGGTTGGGAAGAGCCCTGGAGAAGGAAATGACAACCCACTCCAGTATTCTTGACTGGGAAATTCCATGTACAGAGGAGCCTGGCAGGGTATATAGACCATGGAGTCACAAGGAGTTGGACGTGAATGGGTGAGCACCCATGCAAGCATGCAATCTTCTCTAATCTTTCTAAGAAGCCTGAAATGTAGGTAACATGCACATTTTACCCCTAGGAAGCCCAGGCTCAACAAGCTTAGGGAACATATTCAGGTCACACAAGAAGGTGTGGTGGAAGGATGCTTTCAGACTCTATCTCTTTCAAAATCTACAGGCTTTATATTACATCATGGAAGAAGAGATGATCCCTGGTGAAATTTATCTAGTGAAGATTATTTAAACCTCTGCCCTACCAAAGACATTTCAGGAGAACTTGGACAAAACCTGAGGTGACTCAGATCCGGGAGATATTCAGAAGACTTTTGTTTTCTGTCAAATGCATTTGAGTTAGAAACAACAAGAAAGAAAGAAAGAAAGATTCTCAAGTATAGGCACTGAAATAACATCTAACAGCTCTAAGAATGGGTTAACCTAACTACACATCAGGAGGTATGATACAAGATATTTACAAAAAGAAGCAGCCTAAACTCCAAATAAAAGGGGAAACATTGCCATTATTAGATGCATGCAGATGCTATCCAAAATGATGCTTTTTCTTGCAAAAGAGAGGCTTAGCAACCTCTGCAGTCTCTTGGGTGTTTACTCTCAATATGTTGGTGGAAGTAGGAGTTTGCATCCACACAAGCTAAATTGTTTCAGTCATGTCCAACTCTTTGTGGCCCTGTGGACTATAGCTTACCAGGCTCCTCTGTCCACGGGATTCTCCAGGCAAGAATACTGGAGTGGGTTGCCTTACCCTTCTCCAGGGGATTTTCCCAACCCAGGGATTGAATCCAGGTCTCCTGCATTGCAGGCAGATTCTTAACCAGCTGAGCTACTAAGGAATCCCAGGAGTTTAAATGTAAAACTCTTTAAATCATCTTTCCCCCAATGGCAAGCCGGAAGTTTAATTTACTCTCTTTCTGCCAACATAGATGGCCATCAACAACAAAATGCCAAGTAGTACAAAAAAAAAAAAAAAAACTCTGAAAGAAAGATATCATACAACATAGTTACTGCTAAAACCATAAGGAAAGCAACCACGATCAATGCAAAGAAATAATTAATTAAATAGTTAATTTCAAATCAGCATTAGTGACAGCAAACACAGCCTAGCCCCGTTAGTAAACCACGCGGTAGAATCCAACTAACGGGAGACCCTAGCAGCCTGCATAAATACTCCTTTTCTGAGAGCTTTTGGAGTGAAAGCAGCTTAAGGGTACAGGGGGAAGAGAAATGCCTAATCAATTTCATTTAAAGGCCCTTGCTGCGTATAAAATCATAAATCAGTCTTGTGTTTTGCTGAGGAGTCTAAGACAATGGAAGTAAGTGGGAGAAATCATTCTTTCAAAGACACTGCTATTGTTGACTTAAAACAACAGCTCGTAAAAGCAATCTGAATCACCGCAATTTTTTTCCAAATGCATAAAAACATCAGAACTAATCAACAATCATATTGTCAAGCTCACTCATACACAATCCTGTCTTCACTACTTTAGCACTTTTCTTCTTCTCTTTTTATTTCAAATGTTTATTTTGAAGTTGTAAAAAAAAGGGATAAAATCATTTTGAAGGGTGCTGAGTGAATGGGTCTTTGAACTAGAAGGATATTTGCAAAAGAAAAAAGCTTGTGGCATGATGAAGGTGAAATAACTGACTCACAATCTCTTACCAAGTTAGAGTTTTTAGAAGAAAAGTTTCAAAGTTATAGTGCTGTCGTTCAAATTACATTACATTCAAGTTCATTCTTCTTCTGAATCATCCAAAAAGATTTAAATCTGGTATCTATTCATCTTATGCTATGGTCTTCTGGAAAAGACAAAAATAAAGCTTTGCAATTAGTTTGAAAAATATGACTATCTCAATATCATGAAATATAAATGAGAGTGGAAACCAGGAAGGATATGGCAAAACAAAAACCTTTAAAGTCAAAAAGTCAACAGAAGGATAAGAATTCATCTTCTCACATCATCAGACATTAATTAGCTTTTCTGCTTTCCATGCCTTTCTGAAATACCCATTGTCTAGGTTGAAGTAGATCTGTGCTATTCATCAATCAAGAAGAAACCTACATCTTATTCTCTTTAGGTTTCTACTGATTCTGATTTTGGGGCCTCCCTGGTAACTCAGCTGATAAAGAATACACGTGCAATGCAAGAAACCCCAGTTCGATTCCTGGGTTGGTAAGATCCTCTGGAGAAGGGATGGGCTGGCTACCCATTCCAATATTCTTGGGCTTTTCTGGTGGCTAAGATGGTAAAAAATCTGCCTGCAATTTGGGAGACCTGGGTTCGATCCCTGGTTTGGGAAGATTTCCTGAAGAAGGGAACAGCTACCCACTCCAGTATTCTGGCCTGGAAAATGAATAAAAGGTGTTGCAAAAGACTTTTTTTCTTATACATAAAATGTTCTGAAATCACCAATACCTAGCAAGCTAGAAGGCTCAGAAATCTTCTCCCATATTTAGCAAACATAAAACATATGGTTTGTGAAGTCTCTTCTACAAAAGCTTTTAAAGAAATTAGCTTAAATACATTTTCTAAAATCACATTTTAAGCGATTCAGAAATCTAGGGAAAATAACCCAATTCTAGCTGACTTCAGACCTCAGAATTAATTTTAAATTAAGGAGTTTCATCAGACATGGAATAATCTCTTATTAAACTTTTCAATTCTGATTAAAGTTGGCCAAACCTACTATAATTTAAAACCAAGAATTTACATTTGGTTTTAGTTGGCTTCCAATACTGTTAGATTTTAAATTCATAGTAATGTTTGTGTAGAAGATGTGTTGGTTTTCTCTTGCTGTGTGACAAATTACCACAAATTCAGTATCTTATAATAATCTGCTTATTAACTTCCAGCTTGGGAAGACTGGGAATCTGCTCAGAGTTTTGCCAGACTGAAGCCAGGCCGTGAGTGGAGCTGTGGGCTTATCTAGAGCTCAGGGTGCTGTTGAAACCTTATTGAAGTTTTGGCCAGCATTTGGTCTGGTGTAGTTGTAGGACCAAGGTTCCTGCTGCCTAGCTGGCTATCAGCTTGGGACTACTCTCAGCCCCTGAAGGCTACTCGTTGTTCCCTACCACATGGCCTTCTCTACAACATGGCAGTTTACTCCATCAAGACCAGGACAAGAGTCTCCCTCACTTTGAGTCTCTTTACTTATTTTAAGCGTTCACCTGGTTAGCCCAGGTCCATCCCAATAATAACCCTTTTGGTCAACTCAAAGTCAACTGATTAAAGACCTTAATTATATCAGCAAAACTCCTTGTGCCTTATAATTATGGGGGTAATATGCCATCATATCCACAAGTCCCATTCAGAGCAAGGAGAAAATTTGTATAGACTGTGTACACAGTGGTGGGAATACTAAAATTCTATTATCCTAGTGGTGGTGGTTTAGTTGCTAAGTCTTGTCAGACTCTTGAGACCCCATGGACTGTAGGCCACCAAGCTCCTCTGTCTATGGGATTTCCAGGCAAGAATACTGGAGTGAGTCGCATTTCCTTCTCCAGGGGATCTTCCTGACTCAGAGATTGAACCTGCATCTCCTATGTTGCAAGTGGATTCTTCACTGCTGAGCCACCAATGAATTTTGTTGCCAGAGATGCTTATAAGAATAGCACTAACATAAAACGCTACTGTATTTTTTGAAAAGTTAGATGTTTTGCTTTTTGAAATAATATGGTTATTTCAGTAGAATTTATTTATATATACAAGCAGTGTAAAATATTATAATTCATTGCCATAAGGCTTTGGATATCAGATACTTTGGTGAAGCTCTGATGTAGTCCTGCTATGAAAATATATTTGTTCTCTCTCAAATGCAAAGCAATTTACTCAATCAAGACAAAAGAAATCAATTTTGGTCAGGTTAGCCTCTGTCTCCACAGTATAGCTCAACCACAGGTCCTAAAGCTGTATACTCAAAATATCTCGATCCTGTGTTAGTCTGGAAGTGGTTATGGAAACCATTAACAGGCTTAATCTATTATGAAATGGACACTGGAATTCATAATGCTGCTATAGATGTGGTATCTGATACATCAGTCATTGCATCCTGAGCACTGCAGAGGCTACTCATTTCCACAACTCCTTTATACTTGCCAGGTCCATGTAACTGGATTTCTAATACATTTCTTCAGTAGGATCTATGCCCTGCCTTTGAACAAGCTCACTGCTATGAATCTCTGACCACCTGTCTCAGACTCTGGCAGACCCGCTCAAGGAGAATTGGGCATTCTCCTCCATGTCCTTGGCAGCCGGCCACAGATGCTCCCTAGAGGTAGAATAAGTAGAATCTAACTTCAAGTACCACCTCTTTTCTGGATTTCTGTTAACTTGTTCTCTTGGAATTGAACCTTCTTAGTTGAAAATACCAATTAGAATAGCAAAAGTAGCTATGACTAATTGTCTACCATATGCCAGGTAGTCAGTTGGATATGTTACATTTACATGAGCCTTTCAACAACTCTTGACAGGATCATTATCTCTGTTTTACTTATAAAAAAGACTGCAACTAGAAGAGATTTTGTAACTTGCACTACCTACTTGGTTGACAAAAAAGCTGATATTAAAACCAAGGTCTAGCTAGTCCCAAACCCCATGTTCTTTCTTTTTTAATTAGAGGAAATATTTGTGGCCTCAACTAAGTCACTTGTGGGATTAAAAGAAAGTATTATCAATAATTATAACTAGTAAAATTATTTCAATTAATTATTATTATAAAAATCAATTCATAAACAAAAGACAAGCCTGTTCCAGGCCCATAAAAAGTATAATTTATTTAATTTTAGCTATAATATAGCACACTCTAGACCCTGATTCTACAGATAGTTGCCCCTTAGTAGCCAATCTAACAACTTGGGTGACTCCCCAAAGTGGATTTCAACTTTCTCTCCTCCATTGATCAATGATACGTGGGTCAGATCATATCTCAAGGATATGTTTCTTAAGCTGTTTCCTCTGAGTCCAGCAAAAAGAGACAAATTTGAATTTCCTGGTTGTAAAGTCTGACAAATCAGTTTTGCATTTGTCAATTTGTTTACATGTAGATCCTCTTTCCAATCATTAGCAAGCTTTCTCAATTGCATCTTAAAGACCGAGGAGGCATCAGAGTAATTAAGATTTTTTTCAATGAAATCTATATGACTAATTTTTAGCACAGTGATAAACACAAAAGAAATTTTCAAAATGTTTTTGAATGAAAAACATGGACATATATACAAATATACTATTTGAAAATATGCAGATGAAGGGACACACATGTAGATTTTTTCTGACAACTTTTTAAAATAATTTTTACTATTATTGAAGTATAGTTAATTTACAGTGTAGTGTTAGTTTCTGATATATAGCAAAGTGACTCAATTTTTCATATATATGTGTGTGTGCTTGGTCATATTTTTCCATTACAGTTTACTACAAGATATTTAATATAGCTCCCTGTTGCTATACAACATGACCTTGTTTTTATCTATTTTATATAAAATATTTTGCATCTGTTAATCTCAGACTCCTAATTTATCCCTCCCTTTACCCTGTCCCCTGTGGTAGCCATAAGCTTGTTTTGTCTTTGAGTCTGTTTCTGTTTTGCAAATAAATTCATTTATATCATTTGTTTTAGAAGTCACATATAAGTGATATTATATGACATTTGTCTTTCTCTTATCTACTTCACTTAGTAATGATAATCTCTAGGTCCATCTAAGTTGCTGAAAAGGACATTATTTCATTCTTTTTAAGGCTGAGTTAAATTCCATTGTATATAAATGCCACATTTTCTTTATCCATTCATCTGTCAATGAACATATAGCTTGCTTCTTTGTCCTGGCTATTGTGAATAATGCTGTCCCACATGGCTCAGTGGTAAAAGAATATGCCTGCCAAGTCAGGAGTTTTAAGAGACACTTGTTTAATCCTTGGATCCAGAAGAGTCCCTGGAGAAGGAAATGGCAACCCACTCCAGTATTCTTGCCTGGAGAATCCCCTGGACAGAGGAGCCTTGTGGGCCATAGTCCTCAGGGCTGCAAAGAGTGAGACGTGATTGAGCATGTACACACATGAACACTGGAGTACATTTATGTTTCTGAATTAGTTTTCTCCAGATATATGCCCAGGAGTGGGAAATTTTGGATCATAGGGTAACTCTAATTTTAGCTTTTTAAAGAACTTCCACACTTTTTGCATAGACAGCTATTGGAAAAAACATAGCTCTTTTGTCAATGGACCTTGGTCAACAAGGTGATATCTCTGCTTTTTAATATGCTGTCTAGGTTTGTCACAGCTTTTCTTCCAAGAAGCAAGCGTCTTTTAATTTCATGGCTGCAGTCACCATTCACAGTAATTTTGGAACCCAAGAAAATAGAATCTGTCACTGCTTCCACATTTTCCCATTCTATTTGCCATTAAGTGATGGAACCAGATGCCCTGAGTGTGTAGTCATGTCTCCCACTGTGAACAAGAAAAGCTAAAGACAGACAAATGCACAGATACAAGCAAAACTAAAAGAGCTCCTTGTAGCTAACCCCTAAAGGGAGAGGGTGAGCCATAGAAGGTGGATTGAGTGAGAGCAGGTTACTATCCTGAAGATGCTCTTACAGTGAAATATGAGTAATCCCATAATTAGAGATAATTCCCAGCTCACCTGGGGACTGATATCTTCAAGTAGGACACTTTAATATCAATGCACATTCTCTGGAATTAGAGATAGAACCAAAAATCCTGCATGGACAATCCCAGTTCTCTAAAAAGGATAGAAGGAACAACCCAGAAGAGTGGCCAGGGTAAGATTAACAGTCAACATCAGAGCTGGGACAATGTAGAGAAGTTAGTTTTTTAGAATAATGCTGAACAAAAAATTTTGTGTCAGCCAGCAGCGACAGTGATAAAGTAAATAGACATTGGTGAATGTTCATTGCAGCACTGTTTACAATACCTAGGACATGGAAGCAACCTAGATGTCCATTGACAGACAAATATATAAGGAAGTTGTGGTACATATACACAATGGAATATTACTCAGCTATAAAAAAAGAAGCACATTTGAGTCAGTTGTAAAGAGGTGGATAAAACTGGAGGCTATTATATAGAGTGAAGCAAGTCAGAAAGAGAAACACCAATACTGCATATTAATGTATATATATATGGAATTTAGAAAGACGATAAAGATGATCCTATGTGCAAGGCAACAGAAGAGATACAGATGTAAAGAATAGACTTTTGTAATCCATGGGAGAAGGCAAGGGTGTGATGAATTGAGAGAGTAACATTGAAACATGTATATTACCATATGTAAAATAGAAGACCAGTACAAGTTTGATGCATGAAGCAGGGCATACAAAGCTGGTGCTCTGGGCCACCCAGAGGGATGGAGTGGGAAGGGAGGTGGGTGGGAGGTTCAGGATGGGGGGATACATGTACACCCATGGCTGATTCATGTCAATGTATGACAAAAGCCATCACAATATTGTAATGTAATCACCCTCCAATTAAAAACAAATCAATTAATTTAAAAAATAGACATTAGACATTGGTGAAAGACAAATTGACTGGGCCAGAGCTTCTAGGTGTACTTTGATATACACCTTGCAAAAGTTCAAGAAAAACTTCAGCTGACAAACTCAGCAGCCAAGAGGTAAGAGTCCCCAAGGCAAAGTGGTAATAAGATGTCATCAGAAAGATAAATAAGAAGCTCACACTGGAAACTTTGGGGCTTAACGACAGTTTGTCACTTGGATGTCCATGATGACCCAGCAATCCCACTGCTGGGCATATACACCGAGGAAACCAGAATTGAAAGAGACACATGTACCCCAGTGTTCATCTCCACATTGTTTACAATAGTCAGGACATGGAAGCAACCTGGATGTCCATCAGCAGACTAATGGATAAGAAAGCTGTGGTACATATACACAATGGAATATTACTCAGCATTAAAAAAATACATTTGAATCAGTTCTACTGAGGTGGACAAAACTGGAGCCTATTATACAGAGTGAAGTAAGCCAGAAGGAAAAACAACAATACAGTATACTAATGCATATATATGGAATTTAGAAAGATGGTAACAATAATCCTGTATGCAAGATAGGGAAAGAGATGCAGATGTATAGAACAGTCTTTTGGACTCTATGGGAGAGGGCAAGGGTGGGATGATATGGGAGAACGGCATTGAAACATGCAAATTATCATACGTGAAATGAATCACCAGTGCAGGTTTGATGCATGATACAGGGTGCTCAGGGCTGGTGCACCAGGATGACCCAGAGGGGTGGAATCAGAAGAGAGGTGGGAGGGGGGTTCTGGAAGGGGAACACATGTATACCCATGGTGGATTCATGTCAGTGTATAGCAAAACCAACACAATAATGTAAAGAAAAAATAAATAAATAAATAAAATTTTTAAAAGACTGTTTAGAACAGAAAGAGATCAATATTCTTCTCTCTGTTTTTCCCAGCACTCCCCTATAGGAAGGACATATTAAAAATATAGACTATGAAATATGCTTTCCATGCCTGACACGGGTGCACATGCCTAAGACATAAATTGGCTTTTCAAAAGTGAAACTACTTGTTATTTAAAATGGAAAGGTCCAGAGCAGGATTTCTGATCTTTAGCACATTTATCATTTGGGGCCAAATAGTTCTTTGCTTTAGATATTCTGTACATCACAGGATGTTTATCAATGTCCCTAATTCCACCAACTAGATATGAATAGCACCTCCTAATGAAAAAATAAAAGAATAAAATACATATATTATGTATGGAAATATATATTTCCAGAAATTGCAAGGGGCTTACCTGGTAACTCAGATGGTAGCGAATCTGCCTGCAATGTGGGAGACCTGGGTTTGATCCCTGGCTCGGGAATATCCCCTAAAGAAGGGAATGGCCACCCACTCCAGTATTCTTGGGGCTTCCCTATTGCAAATGTCCCTATGAAGTTCTGGTCACCATTTCCAATGCATGTGGGAAGGGGAGCAGCAAGTTTCTCACTTCAACAAGCAATTTTCAAACACCAGTTTAGTTCAGTTCAGCTTAGTCACTCAGTCATGTATGACTCTTTGTGACCCCATGGACTGAAGCATACCAGGCCTCCCTGTCCATCACCAACTACCAGAGTTTACTCAAACTCATGCCCATTGAGTTGGTGATGCCATCCAATCACCTCATCCTCTGCCATCCCCTTCTCCTCCTGCCTTCAATCTTTCGCAACATCAGGGTCTTTTCCAATGAGTCAGTTCTTCACATCAGGTGGCCAAAGTATTGGAGTTTCAGCTTCAACATCAGTCCTTCCAATGAATATTCAGGACTGATTTCCTTTAGGATGGACTGGTTGGATCTCCTTGCAGTCCAAGGGACTCTCAAGTGTCTTCTCCAGCACCACAGTTCAAAAACATCAGTTCTTCGGCACTCAGCTTTCTTTATAGTCCAACTCTCACATCCATACATGACCACTGGAAAAACCATAGCCTTGACTAGATGGACCATTGTTGGCAAAGTAATGTCCCTGCTTTTTTAATATGTTGTCTACATTGGTCATAATTTTTCTTCCAAGGAGCAAGCGTCTTTTAATTTAATGGCTGCAGTCACCATCTGCGGTGATTTTGGAGCTCAAAAAAATAGAATTTGCCACTGTTTCCACTGCTTCCCCATCTATTTGCCATGAAATGATGGGACCAGGTGCCATGATCTTGGTTTTCTGAATGTTGAGCTTTAAGCCAACTTTTTCACCAGTAGGAGGTCTGAAAATTCAACTCAATTCTGATACCATATACCTGGGAAAAGCACAAAATTCCCTTACCACACTTAGGCAGCAGTCACAAGCCTAGGTTGTTGACTATACTTGGTCCATTGGCTATAAAATGAAAGATTCCAATGATACCCTCTGTGGAATCAACTAATTTGCTAGCATGGCTCAAAACTCAGAGAAACAATTTACTTACTAGATCACCAGTTTATTGTAAAAGAACAAAACGCAAAAACAGCCAGATGGAAGAGATGTATGGGGCAAGACATGGGGAAGGGCAGGAAAGTTTCATTCCCTCTCCAGGAAAGTCACTCTTTCAGCACCTTTAGGAGTTCATCAACCAATATATTCTTCAACCTAGTCCTTTGAGTTTTAAAGGAGGCTTCTTTTACAGAAAATTTTGATTAAATCATTAGCAATAGGAAAATGATTCAACTTTTCCCCCTCTCTGGATATGAGGAAGATGGGGATGAAAATTCCAATTCTCAACCCATGGTATGTTCCACTGATAACCAGTCCCTAACCTCAGATGCTCCCCAACAGTCACCCCATTAACACACAAAAAAGATACCTTTCTTAGACTTCCCTGTTGGTCCAGGGGTCAAGAATCCACCTGCTAATGCAGGGGATAGGGGTTCCATCCTTGGTTCAGGAAGATTCCACATGCCACAAGGCAATTAAGCCCACGTACCACAACTACTGAAGCCCGCGCGCTTTGGCGCTCATGCTCCCCAGAAAGAGATGACACTGCAGTGAGAAGCCCACACTACAACCAGAGAGTAGGTCTCACTTGCCACAAGTAAAAAAAGCTGTCATGAAGCAAAAAAGACCAGAGCAACCAAAATTAAAAATAAATAAAACTGGTTTTAAAAAGACACCTTTCTCAATCTCAAGTCCAAGGGGATTGAAAGCTGTGAGCCAAGAACCTTAGAAATGTAAATGACCAAAAACATATTTTTCTCATAAATCACATCACAGTCCCCTTGGATGCAAATTTGCCCCTGGTTGAAACTAAAGAAAGGAGCTGAAACAAAACTCAGTTACTACATAGAAGTAAAAATTGGATGGTATTCATAGCAGTAAGCATTAGCTAGAGACAGAGGTTGAGGTCAATAGAGTGGGAGGTGGCATTTTGAAATCCTCTTCCATATTCACCTGCTGTATCCCAAAAGTTAGCTACATCTGGGGAAATTCAGCCAAATGCTTATTATAATTGATATCAGTCACTGTATGTTCCTTTCCACTTCATATTCTTCTGTTGGCTTAGGTTTTGTTGTTCTTGTAGAATTTGCCAAATTCTGTGTGAGTGGTGCTAGGTACGTAAATTGGCCTGTTTCAGACTGGGCTAGTGTAAATCATTTCAATTCAGTGAGAAAAGGCATTTTTCTTTTACTAATATGCTAGAGCCCATTAGTGCTTATGGTTGAAGTAGGAATGGGGAGACATATATTAATACATACTTCATGGTCATCTGTTCTGGAAAATAAACCTGTGGTGATAAGTGTGAACTAACCATATTGTAGAGTGTAATAAGCTTTTTTATTTTTTATTTTAGTAGACTTACAGGGAGGGAGAATTCTGAAAGTTATTTTTTTCAGGTGGACTCAATAGACCTAAATTTGTTGAAGTTGGAGGGACGGTTTTATATCTGCCACTTCAGAGAACACAGACAGAAGGCAGGATCAAAAGAGACCAAAAACTACCAATTTGTGATAGGAATTCAAGGAGGACTCATGGCTATCCCAAAAACCTAAGCTGCATATATCCTAACCAGGCTTTAAGGTCATCTTTGCTGGCTATTAAAGCTTCCCAGATGGTGCTAGTGGTAAAGAATCTGCCTACCAGGCAGGAGATAGAAGAGACTCCAGTTTGATCCTGGGGTCAGGAAGATCCCCTGGAGAAGGAAATGGCAACCCACTCCAGTATTCTGCCTGGGAAATCCCATGGACAGATCCTTGGGGTCACAAAGAGTTGAACACAACTAAGCTTGCAGACTAACCTTGTATGTAGCTATTTTTGTTACATATATATAATATGTAATCTGCAACTATACATGACTCACAATAATATAATTATCTGGGATTTTATAGTGTTTTTACTCTTGAAATTCTGACCTGAATGTCAAGAATCATTGTAAGTTGATGATTATATATATATGGGAGCTTCTATAAACTTTTTCTATTACCTTGAAATTTTAATAATAACAAAATATTTTCAAAGAAAACTGATTAATATTTTTCTACAAAATGAGGGATTTTAGTTTGGTAATGTCTAGTATTTATACTGTTTAAGCAGAAAAAGAATGTATCATTTGTAAAGTCACATTCCTAGTTGTATCTTTTAGAAGGAATAAGTTTCAATAATGTTGTAACTATCTACTTATTCAAATTATATTTTGATCATGGTTATGAACTTTCTGAAGAAATTTTATTTCTCTTGAAGGCAATGTATTCAAGATTTGAAGCCTTCATTCTATTAAAATGCAAAGTAACTAAGCCATCTTTTTCTCTTGTAAAATTCAATTACAATGAAAATCACCTAGAGAATATTGTCCCTGAGTTGAGGTCTTTCAATGAGCAGATTATCATGGAAAAAAAAATAGACAATAATGGCAGCTGCAATTTGTTCATTACTTAGTATTTACAAACCACTTTCATGAACAAAATGTTCTTTTTTTCTACCCATTGTTCTATATCCACCCTCACTCCTGACCTCCCAACCTTTCAAGTGAGAGGAATTCACCAGTATAAGAATCAAGAAAAAAGAAACCTATTTAAAGTTGCTTGCTGGTAAAGTATTTTTACCCGTTTACATAATTTTGTCCCTATACTACATGATTCATCTGAAGAATGTGTGTGTCTTAGATTTCCTGCCCCAGGAACACTTCTATCCCACCTTTCAAATAATTAAGTCAAAGTTCAACAGTTCAAAAGACTGGTGTTTGATTCCATTGAATACCAGAGGCAGTGCTTTCTTAACTTCTCTCACATGGGACTCTTGCATGACTTCACTAACTGCCACAGTTAGACCACAGAAGTTGAATTTGTAGGCTCTCATCTCACTTCTCACTTTGAAAGGCATTTGGAGGAGCTACAGTAAGCCAAACTATAGTGAACAAACATGTGTCTGCAGGATGAAAATTCCATGATCACACTCTCTCCTCACATTCATAAAAAGACCCTTCAAGTTCCTGAATACTCCTTCTTGGCCTGTGAGTTGTAGGCAATTTTCAGGCATTTTATATTGTAAAAAAAATATAAATTCATGCAAATGAAAAACATCATATATTTCAATGATTGACTGAAAACTAAGTCTGCTAAATGATATTTTGTCAGATTAAATTTCTTTTTATTGAGGTAACATTGTCTTATAACATTTTATAAATTTCATGTGTAGCACATTATATTGCAGTCTTGTATACACTACAGCATGCTGCTGCTGCTAAGTTGCTTCAGTCATGTCCGACTCTGTGCAACCCCATAGAACAGCCCACCAGGCTCCCCATCCCTGGGATTCTCCAGGCAAAAACACTGGAGTGGACTGCCATTTCCTTCTCCAATGCAGGACAGTGAAAAATGAAAGTGAAGTCGCTCAATCATGTCCAGACTCTTCGCAACCCCATGGACTGTAGCCTTCCAGGCTCCTCCGTCCATGGGATTTTCCAGGCAAGAGTACTGGAGTGGGTTGCCATTGCCTTCTCCCACACTATAGCATGCTCATCACCAATAGCATAGATTCAATTCATCACCCTATGATGACACCGTTTACATACTTCACCCTCCGTCCACGCCACTTTCCCTCTGGTAAACACTACTCTGTTTTCCATATCAATTGACATTTTTACCTTTATTTGATTAGATGTGTTAATTTACTTTGTTTTATATACTATATGTGAGTGAAATCATACTGCATTTGCCTTTCTCCATCTGACTTTTTTCACCTAGCCTAATGCCCTCAATGTCCAAGTTCCAGCTAGGTTATCACAAATGGATAGAGTTCATCTACTTTTTATTGACTAAGCAGTATTCTATTATCTATAGATATATATTATTAAGCATATATATATATATATATATATAAAGTATAAAAAGGTATTAAGAAGCAGAGATACCACTTTGTCAACAAAGGCCCATATGTTCAAAGCTATTGCTTTTCCCAGTAGTCATATATGGATGTGAGAGCTGGACCACAGAGAAAGCTGAGTGCTAAAGAATTGACACTTTCACATTATGGTGCTGGAGAAGACTCTTGAGAGTTCCTTGAACTGAAGGGAGAACAAACCAGTCAATCCTGAAGGAATCAACTTTGAATATTCATTGGAAGGACTGATGCTGAAGCTGAAACTCCAATATTTTGGCCACCTGATACGAAGAGTCAGCTCATGGAAAAGACCGTGACATTGGCAAAGATTGAGGGCAGGAGAAGGGGGTGACAATGGATGAGATGCATGGATGGCATCATCAACTCAATGGACATGAGTCTGAGCAAACTCCAGGAAATAGTGAAGGACAGGGAAGTCTGGCATGCTGCTGTTCACGGAGTTGCAGAGTCACACAGAAAATATCTTGTTTATTCATCAATGGGCACTTTATTCATTCATCAGTGGGCACTTAGGCTTTTCCATGTCTTGGCTATTGTAAATAATGCTGCAATGAACATAGGGATTTATATACCTTTTTGAGTTAGTGTTTTTGTTTTCTTTGGATAAATATCCAGAAGTGGAATAGCTGGATTACATGATACTTCTATTCTTAATTTTTTGAGGAATCTCCATATTGTTTTCCATACTGGCTGTACCAATTTATATTCACACCAAGAATGAACAAGAATTTTTTTTTCTCCACATCGTCTTCAACACTTGTTATTTCTTGGCCTGTTGATAATAGATATTCTAACAGGTATGAAGTGACATTTCATTGTGTTTTTGATTTCCTTAGTGGTGATGTTGAATATCTTTTCATGAGTCTGTTGGTCAACTCTATGTATTCTTTGGAAAAGAAGGTCATCTGCCCATTTTTCATTTGGGTTATCAGTTTTTTGTTGTTGTATGAGTTGTGTTTATTTTGGATATTAATCCCTTAGAGGATAAGTATTTTTCAAATGTCTTCTCCCACTCAGTAGATTGTCTTTTCATTTTGTTGATAGCTTTGTTTTTCTTTCTTTTTTTTTTTTTTGCTGTGCAGAAGCTTTTTAGTTTAATGTAGTCCCATTTGTTTATTTGTATTTTGTTTCCATTGTTGACAAGACATATACAGAAAGATATTGCTAAGGCTGATTCAAAGTGCATACTGCCTATGTTTTTCTTCTAGGAGTTTTATGGTTTCAGGTATTATGTTTAAGTCTTAAATTCAAAATGAGTTTATTTTTGTGCATAGTATATGATAGCAGTCTAGATTCATTTTCTTGATGTAGCTGTCCAGTTTTTTTCAAAAGCATTTGTTGCAAAGAGTATCCTTTCTCTAATCAGATTAATTTTAAAAAAACAATTCATTTTTACAAAAAATAATTGTCCCCAGTATTCTGCTTACTTATTGACTAAGCTAACTTCAAGATGCTTGGGTTTAAGAATTATATTTGCAAATATTGGAGTCTTTTTCATAAAATTAAAAGGCATACTTAAAGTACCATGAAGAGTCCCTTCCATGAGCTAAGTGACCATATGACATGCATAGATGAAATTCTAGAGGTTTAGCAATTGATTTCCCTGAAAATTGTGAGTGTGAGTACAACACTAAAAATAACCAGTACCTTAAGATAAGGACCATAATTAACAAAGCAAACTTATGAAAAAAAATTTTTTGAAGATGAAAATACAGTCCTTGAAGAAAGCCCTTGAGTAACTATTTAATTTAATATTGTTGCTAAGGAAACATCAATTGCTTACAAAAGAGGATAAATGGCAAGAAAGAACTAGATTCAAATAACAGACTGATCTCATGTTTTCACTGTACAGGCAGGTAACAAGTTGATGAGGGCCTATCAACTGTATTTGTAATAGCCAAGTAGTGTCACATATAATTATATAATGTATATAATAGTTGTGGCTTCCCACTAAAGAAAAAAAAAAGCACTGAATACATGCAAAGAAAAATACTGGCTTAAAGGTACACAAAATGCTTGCTAAAATGATCTGGAAAATAAGGCCACATACCCAATATATATGAAATGAAAAATAAGTCTAAATAGAAGTTTTCCTAATGAAATTCTAACAGCTTGCACAAAATAGATTTTTTTTTCTAATTTTATCTTCTTATATTTTAGGATATTTTAAATTCTCATTTAGAAATGTCATTTCAGGGTATAATTTAGACTGAAAAAGAAAGGCTAATGCTCTCTTTAAGTTTCAGTTTCCTTGAAACTACAAGCAATAAAAATTCTGATGTGTGAATCCCTCGGGCCCATAAAATACCGTAGTCTTCAGCAAACAGAGTAGAAGATGGATTCCTAGGTACTAGAAGGTGCAGAGAACCCTGGTTTTATTTCTTAAAGATGGATTAATACATATCAACTGCCTGTTTTGGGAGGGGAAGTTTATAGAATGGGCTTTAAGAGCTCTCTGGGGTTATCTGCCCATCAGTATCTTATGTCTGGTAACCTATGAGGTGAGACGGCCAAGGGAAGATCCTCTGCCCTTGAGATCCAGCAGAGGTCTGAATAATCTTTTACAGAAGTATCGAGTGAGCATCAAAAAGGAGAACAATGCAGGACCAGGAGTCATAACCTAATTTAACTCATTTCCGTGAAAACACAGCTTCTCCATCCAAGCCCTTAGAGAAACCACCCCTCGTGGGAATTCCCTTGTGCCCTCACCTCATCTCCCTAGCAGTTCCTTCTCCTTGCACAGGGACCCGTTCATCCCCTCTCCCCTCGGAAAGCTCCCCATCCCCAGAAGCCCCTCCACTTCCGGAAAAATGCCGCCTCTCAGATGGAACAAGTCTGTTGATGTATTTACCTCATCTTGCGTCTTACAGACGCTGCCAGCTCAGACTTGAGCCAAATGTTAATGGAAGTTTTCTCTTGCTCAGGCTTCTGCTGATGCTGAGGAAAACCATGAGCTCTGCACCCAGGAGTAGAAGCCAGCAGAAGCTCTTTCCCAGGAGTGCAGCAGTCCAGATCCTCTACAATCACACGAGGGAAGGGAGTCCAATCTCCGAGGGGAAGAGCACACTCTTCCCTTCTGCAGGGTTTTCCTTCTGCTCAGTGAGGAGACCTTCGCATTGTTGTGTCCAACGACTGCTGCTTCCTCTTGCCCCGCGTTCGCCGCAAAGCCCTCTCCTCTCGCATGAAGGAATAATGGCTGCATCTGTCCCATCAGATCACAGAGACTGCGGTCACGGAATGAAACCTCTCCAACTCCGAATGCTTCCCTGTGGAGGAGAGGAAATGGGATTATCTTGCCATGTGTGCAGATTTCCTTTTCTAGGGCCTAAGAACATGCCCTCAGAAATACAAAAGCATTCACAGAGCAGCGCTGACATATATACACTACCGTGTGTTAAATGGGAAATTGCTGTCCAGCACAGGGAGCTCGGCTCAGTACTCCGTGATGACCTAGAAGGGGTGGGATGAGATGAAGGTAGGGCATGGAGGTTCAGGAAGGAGGGGGTATATGTATACATATGGCTGATGCACTTTGTTGTACAACAGAAGCTAAGACAACTTGTAATGCAATTATACTACAATAATTTAAAAAAAAAAGTTCACAGAGTTATTGGACCCATAGTTATTTTTATCAACCAGATTTTTATCAACTCAGACCATCATGGCTGAGTTATGGGTAAAATTGTTAGACAATTTGGTCATAAAAAAAATAAAAGAATTGCAGATGAAAAAAATAGATTGAATATTTATAGACCTATTATGAACAAGTATTTAATTATGAAAGTAACTAGAGTGCGCTCAGTTGGTCAGTTGGATTTTTTCGACCCCCATGGACTGTAGTCCACCAGGCTTCTCTGTTCGTGGAATTTTCCAGGCAAGAATACTTAGTGGTTTGCCATGTCCTACTTCAACTATAGAAGAATTAGCCATTTCACCCCAAACTATTGATTCATTCAACAAATGTGTAATGGACACTACATGTTCAGGGTGTGGTGACAGAAATTCAGCAAATAAAATAGAGCAGCATCTCCCAGGTCGACAGAGCCTCTTCTCTTCCCTCTCACCTCCACCCAAGCTCTCGGCTCAGCTGTATTGTTTTATTGCTCCCTAAAGTGAGAAACTCGATACCGGAGCTTGAGTCAGTGCCACCCTGCAGACAGTGCTGAGCTGGCTTCTCCACACAGGTTACAGCTGCAGCCAGAGGTCCCTGGAACACACACCTCTTCTCCTTCCTCACCATCTCCTCAGGGTTTGCCATCAAACACTCTAAACTGTTCTAAGTGGTGCTGTGGTTTTGGTTTCTAGACAAGCATCGACCTTAGACACTAACAAACCAAGGGTGATTCCCCCGCTAAATGTGAGTGCCATGGGAGGTTGTCCACAGTCCTTCTCTATGGCGTGTGGCCCTACCACACCCAGCACCCTGTCAAATTCAGTGGGGAAGTGGCAAACTGGAAGAGAGACGGGCGCGTTCCCAGTGTCATTACAATAATAGCTTCTGTTGCTCTGAGCACAGAAACAGTGCTCGTGTGTTGCTCTCGGGTTGTTGTTTAGTCGCTGAGTTGTGTCTGACACTTTTGAGACCCCATGCACAGTAGGCCACCAGGCTCCTCTCTCTGTTCATGAAAATTTCCAGGCAAGAATACTGAAGTGGGTTGCCATTTTCTCCTCCAGGGGATCTTCCCCACCCAGGAATCGAACCTGCGTCTGCTGCATGGCAGACAGATTCTTTACCACTGAGTTAATAGGGAGGCCCACACTATGATTACCATCTGACAAAAGAGCAGCCAAGCAGCCAGAGATGCAAGAGCAGAGCGGCATAATAAGGGTTCCATGCAACAACATCTACCTCAACAAAGGACAAAAGCTCTAAAAAGGCAAATAAGGGACTTCCCTGGAAGTCCAGTGTTTAAGACTTCGCCTTCCAATGCAGGAGGTGTAGGTTCGATCCCTGGCAGGGGACCTGGGGTCCCACATGCCTTGTGGCTGAGAAACCAAGACGTAAAACAGAAGCAATATTATAACAAATTTAACTGTAACAAATTTCAATAAACAAATTCAATAAATTCAATTGTAACAGTTCAAACACAACAATAAATAAATAAAGTTTAAAAGAAAAAGGCAAAGAGCACCCCCACCTCCCCAGAAGATTAAGCATCGCTCCTAAATGCTCCCATGTTCACACCAAAGCCTCTGCATATGGCATATACTTGACAGCACAATCACACCAAAAATATATTTCTTCTGGCAGGAAAAATGGTGAACAAACTAGTTTACATCCTCAACAAGAAAATCTGTGCTCATGTTTCTGCTTTCTCCCTTCTCTCCAGCTCAGTTCTTCCATCTTTTTTCATGTTTGCCTATATTTTCTCCATCTGTTTCCTTTCTATACATGTTTGGTATTCATTCCCTAAGCTAAAAAGTTTCTGCATCCTTGCCTCCAGAATAACTGGGACCTCAGAAAGGAAAGTAATTGGGTTTGGGAACTGATAGAACTGTTTCTACTGGCAGAATTCTGTGAGAAATGATATTATCTGAGATTGAAGGCGTCCTTGGACATTATTTCTAGGCAGTGGTCAGCAGTGGAGAAAGGAGAGTTGATGGACAAATTTGGAAAAGACTCAGTGTACCGCAGGAACAGAAATGGTTCCACTGTAGATAACACAATACCCTAAGTTAAGAAGGCAAGAGAAAAGAGACAACTCCTTTCTTCTCTAAATAAACATCATTCCCAAACTCAATCCCACATAAATGTTGAGAAAGCTACTGTGAAAAGCACAAACTTTAGGTATACTTTTGATCATGAAGAAATGTAACTATTTTTTAGTTACTGAATTATATACATTGTAAATGCTGTATATACCGAATTTATGCATTGAGTCCTCATTCTACTGAGTGAAGAAAACTAAATTTTAAGCAATTTAGTACCCTCTCTATTTTGAGATTACACACAAATTCCAGAGGGTCTGCAGAGTACTAAGGGTGAAATATGACCTGGGACCACATGCATCAGGCATCAGATGAGAGTCTGTTCCGATCGGATCACAGACCATCAGTCCACCAGGTGGGTCAATGTTAACCAGGCTTCCTGCCTGCAACTGCCTTTAGGTCCAGCTCATCCTCAACTGTCTAGGCGTTCCTATGGTTTCATACACTTATCCTAGAGCTTCCATACCAGTTCCCGCATAAAAATTAAAATACCTGCAGCACTGCCTAACTTCTATATCACTTTGGACAATCAGAATTATTCGTTTGTACTTTATTACACAGGGGAAGTGCAAGTCCCCTGGGCTGACTAAGGGCTCCCTGCCCAGACCCATTGTGAAGGCATTCCCTCTCTGGGGTTCTGCCACCTCCCCAACTCTGCCTGGGAATCAAGATCCAGGATGTTTTTGCTCTTGGCCCCCTAAACATATCTGGGATTTTTATTATCTGCCCAAGGCGTGGCCTTGTAGGAAGCACAGGAAATAGCCACTCACCCGCAGCCTTGTTCAGGACCCAGGGCACTTCTTACTTCTCTTTTGACTGTCTCACATACGAAGGACTTTCATCTACTTCAGTCATCAGGGAAGCCTGATGTGTTTTTTCTTTCTTTCTTTCTTTCTTTTTTTAATGAGAGCCTCTTAAACGTAATGTTTATGGCTTTTTCTTCTGAAAGTGAGGCTAGACTTTTGAAATTCAAAACCCAGAGGAAAACCCAGAGATTTTTTCTCTCTGCTGTCTACTCTTTCTCCAAGGAAATGATAAAATTGGAATGACAGAAGGACCACTGAGTAAAAGAAAACATCAGGAGAACACACACATACATTACTTATACATGTATGTATTATTTATACATTATTTATAATATATACATTATATAACATATATATAGCAATATGTTATATAATAGATTATATATAGTAATATATGTATACAGTATTTTCCTGACACCATTACATTGTTAATCCCTAATACCAGGCAGGGCAGTCTGAGTGCTTCCCTCCTCTTTTCTTGCCTCTCTGCCACAGTGATAATCTGGGAAAATAGCAGTAGTAGATAGAAGAGAATACATCTTTAAAAAATTAGCTTTGTTGTCATCATTTTTTCAAATAAAAGAAATTTGGGACTCCCCTGTGAGACCCTTGAGAAAGAGACAGAGTGGGAGCTTCCAGCTTTATGCACCAGGGAAGAAGTCTAGGGTTCAATTTATAATTAAACTAAAACTGCTTTGCTCATTTCACATACTAGCAAGGTTATTCTCAAAATCCTTCAAGCTAGTCTTCAGCAGGACCTGAACCAAGAACTTCCAGGTATACAAGCTGGGTTTCAAAGAGACAGAGGAACCACAGATCAGATTGCTAACATTTATTGGATAGTATAAAAAGCAAAGGGGTTCCAGAAAAATGTGTACTTCTGCTTCATTGACTACACTAAAACCTTTGACTGCATGGATGATGACAAACTATGGAAAATTCTTAAAGAGATGGGAGTACCAGACCATCTTATCCATTTCCTGAGAAACCTGAATACAGGTCAAGAAGCAACAGTTAGAGCCAGACATGAAACAATGGACTGGTTCAAAATTGGGAAAGGAGTACATCAAGGCTGTTTATACTCACCCTGCTTATTTAACTTCTATGAAAAATACATCACATGAAATGTCAGGCTGCATGAATCACTTGCTGGAATTGAGATTGCCAGAAGGAATATCAACAACCTCAGATATGCAGATAGCACCATTCTAATTGCAGAAAGTGAAAAGGAACTAAAGAACTTCTTGATGAAGGTGAAAGAGGATAGTGAAAAAGTTGACCTGAAATTCATCATTTAAAAAACTAAGATCACAGCAATGATCCCATTACTTCATAGCAAATAGATTGGGAAAAAGTAGAAGCAGTGACAGATTTTATTTTTGTGGGCTCCAAAATCACTGTAGACAGTGACTGAGGCCATGAAATTAAAAGGCACTTGCTCCTTGGCAGGAAAACCATGACAAACTAGACGGGTATTAAAAAGCAGAGACATTACTTTGCTGAGAAAGATTCATATAGTCGAAGCTATGGTTTTTCCAGAAGTCATATACAGATGTGAGAGTTGAACCATAAAGAAGGCCGAGCCCTGAAGAATTGATGCCTTCAAACTGTGGTGCTGGAGAAAACTCTTGAGAGTCTCTTGGATAGCAAGATCAAACAAATCCATCCTAAAGGAAATCAATCCTGAATAGTTAGTGGAAGGACTAATGCTGAAGCTGAATCTCCAATAGTTTGGCCACTTGATGCAAGGAGTCAACCCATTAGAAAAGATCCTGATGCTGGGAAAGACTAAAGGCAAAAGAGAAGGGGATGACAGAGGATGAGATGGTTAGATAGCATCACTGACTCAATGTACATGATTTTGAGCAAACTCTGGGAGGGAGTGAGGGACAGAGGAGCCTGGAATTCTGCAGTCCAGGGTGTCAAAAAGGGTCAGAAATGACTTAGCGGCTGAATGACAGCATAACTGCTTCTGAAAGACTCAGAAACTAAGTCTTGAGAAATCTGAATAATGTTTGAATCATAGTTCTCAAGAGCCAGTTCACAAATAACATACTGCTCTATTGAACTGTTACATCTAATCATAATAAATACATAGTTTTTAAAAAATCTGATATGTCTGGTGATCTTATTAAAGCCAATGCCCACAACGTTCTGCTGTCTGGTTCCTCTTTGCATCTGCATGTTCTAAGAATTTCACTTAAATCAGACATTTCTCTTCTAACTTTTCAAATGCTTCTAATCTCTGGATCTAGCACGCAGACTCCAGCAAGTACCTCTGCTGTATTTTCTCATTCTCTCTGTCTCTGGTTATCTTCTATTTATCAATCTACTATATATTATCTATCAGTCTATCATCTATCTGCTTTCTATCTATCTAGTGATTATCTATCTATCTGCCTAGCTAGCTTCGTAAGACTCATGCTTTTCTTCCCCTGAGATTCACTGACCAATCTCTTCTTAAATATCTACCTCCCTTAAGAAACTGTAACTGTAAGGCAGGCATTGTGTCTGTGCTGTTCCCCCACTGTTCTCTGGGAACAATGGCTTGTGTAAGGGATGAGCAAATATTTGTTCAATGAGGGAATGATTCTCTCTGAGAGCAGTTAGTCACTGGATTATTCATTCCATGGGATAACTCTACTATAGTCACCAACTTACTCTCCGATAGCCAGAGAGCACATGATTATCCCCACAGCCTTCCAAAACAATTACTGAGCTATTTGTAACATGGTGATGCCCACATCTCTATCTCTAGGGACCCATCTCAATTCTTAGCCTCCCACTCAGGAAATGCACATCAGTTTGTGTGATGGTACTGTGCGAAGTACTTCAAATTTGCTCTATTTTAAAATCTTTCCAAAAGTTGTGTCTTTATTTACTATCAGTAACAGCGTATTTGTATTCACGTCACAGCTGCTCATCAGGATCCATCAGTCTGCTGAGACACAGAAATTCAATGTAGCTGCTCTAGACCTGTGTTTTTCAAACTTTAATACACATATAAATCTTCTAGTGTTATCATTAAAATGCAGGTTCTAACTCAGTCAACCTAGAGTGGAACCTGAGATTCAGCATTTCTAACATACACTGTCCAAGGAGATTCCCTTGCTCTGGTCCATGGACCACAGTTTGAGTAGGAAGAGTGTGACTATGGTTCATTAAATTAATGGGAATAAAAGCCTAAAAAATGCTTGGCCTAACAAAATATTTGTAGTTGTTTTTCAATCGACCAGTCATGTCTGATTCTTTGCAACCCCATGGACTGCAGAATGCCAGGCCTCCCTGTCCCTCATCATCTCCCAGAGTTTGTTCAAGTTCATATTCATTGCATCAAATGATTAAAATACTGACGCTTCAGCATCAGTCCTTCCAGTGAATATTTAATTTTAATTTTCCTTAAGACTGACTGGTTTGATCTCCTTGCTGTCCAAGGGACTCTCAAGAGTTTTCTCCAGCGCCACAGTTCAAAGGCATCAATTCTTTGGCATTCTGCCTTCTTTACAGTCCAGCTCTCACATACATGACCACCAGGAAGACCATAACCTTCACTATATGAACCTTTGTCAGCAGAGTAATTTCTCTGCTTTTCAACACACTGTCTAGGTTTGTCATCACTTTCCTGCCAAGAAGCAATCATCTTCTGATTTCACGGCTGCAGTTACCATCCTCAGTGATTTTAGAGCCCAAGAAGAGGAAAGCTGTCACTGCTTCCACCTTTTCCCTTTCCGTTTGCCGTGCAGTAATGGGGCCCAGTGCCATGATCTTAGTTTTCTTTTATATTTAATCTTCAGCTGGCTCGTTCACTCTCCTCCTTCACCCTCGTCAAGAGGTATTTTAGTTTCTCTTCACTTTCTGCCAGTAGAGTTGTATCACCCACATATTCGAGGTTGTTGATGTTTCTCCCACCTATCTTGATTCCAGCTTGTAACTTCTCCAGCCCAGCATTTCTTATGATGTGCTCAGTAGATAGTTTAGACAAGCAGGGTGACAGCAGACAGCCCTGCCATACTCCTTTCTCAATCTTGAACCAACCAGTTGTTCCATACAGGGTTCTAACTATTGCTTCTTGACCTGTACAGAGGTTTCTCAGGAGACAGGTAACATGGTCTGGTATTCGCATCTAAGAGCTTTCCACAGTTTGTCACGATCCACACAGTCAAAGGCTTTAGTCCATGAAACAGAGATAGATGCTTTTCTGAAATTCCTTTGCTTTCTCTATAATCCAGCAGACATTGGCAATTTTATCTCTAGTTCCTCTTCCTTTTCTAAACTCTGCTTGGACAGTTGGAAGTTCTTGGTTCACATAATGCTGAAGCCTAGCATACAAGATTTTAAGCATGACCTTACTAGTGTGGGAGATGAGTACGATTGTCCGATGGTTAGCACATTCTTTAGTACTACCCTTCTTGGGAACTGGGATGAGGATTGACCTTTTCCAATCCTGTGGCCATTGCTGGGTCTCCCAGATTTGCTGACATAATGAATGCAAAACCTTGCTGGCAAAACCTATTCATCCTTTAAGGGATTTGAATAGTTCTGCTGGAACTGTTTTAGAAACAAAATGCTTATATCTATCTTAAAGATATTATTTTTTTTCTTGTCCTATTCAGTGGTTTACCTATTTATAAAATTAATGACAGTATGATTGAGATTCTCTTCACTCATAAAGTTCCTGCATGGGAACCTTAAACCTAATATTCAGGAGATTTGGCTTTATCCCTGTGGGGAGAGGAGGTGGGATTGCACACTTCCAACTTTGTTGAATAGATAAATCTCATGGTAAGTGCTCCAGAGTGAAGTAAGCCAGAAGCAAAAACAACAATACAGTATATTAACACATATATATGGAATTTAGAAAGACAGTAATGAGAATCCAACATGGGAGACAACAAAAGGAACGCAGATGTATAGAATAGACTTGTGGACTTTGTGGATGAGGGTAAGGGTGGGATGAGATGGGAGAAGGGCATTGAAGCATGTTAATTGTCATGTGTCTAATCAATCGCCAGCCCAGGATTGATGCTCGGGACTGGTGCAGCAAGATTTCCCGGGGGGGAGGGAGGAGGGAGGGGGGACCCGGAGGGGAAGCATATGTAAACGCATGGTGATATCATGACAATGTATGGCAAAAACAATAATTAAAAAAAAAAAAAAGAGAAACAAATAAACCCTTCAAAAATAAAGGGACACAGGTAACTTTAGAAGGTAATTGATATGTCTGTTACCTTCATTGTTTCTCATTTTGTTTTAAGAGCATTTAACATGAGATTTATCTGTTCAACAAAGTTGGAAGTGTGCAAATACCACACTGTTACTTTAGACACCATGTTGTAAACAGATCTCTAGAGTTTACTCATTTGGCGTAACTGAAACTTTATAACCATCAAACAATTCTCTGTTTCTCCTACCCTCTAGACTCTGTCAACCACTTTTGTGCTTGCTGCTTCTATGATTTTGGCTATTTTAAATACTTTCTATAAGAAGAATCATGTATGTGACCTCTGATAACTGGCTTATTTCACTTATCATAATGTCTCTAAGTTCAACAATGTGGTCACAAATAACAAGACGTCCTATTTTAAGGCTGAATAATATTCCATTGTGCCCATTTACCACATGTTTTCTATCCATTCATCTGTCTGTTAGTGGACCCTTAGGTTGTTTGCATATCTTATTTGTTGTGAATAATGCTACAATGAACATGGAAATTCAGATATTTCCCTAAGACCCAGATTTCATTTATTTGGATGTATATTCAAAAGTGAGATTGCTGGATCATATGGTAGATCTAGTTTTATTTTTTCAAGAAAATTCCTTTGTTTTCCAAGGTTGTTGCACCATTTTTTTTTTTTTTTTGGATATGATCCCAAAACCACAGGCAACAAACGCAGAACTAGACAAGTGAGACTACATCATCCTAAAAAGTTTCTGCACAGAAAAGAGTCAACAGAATGAAAGGCCATCTACAGAATGAAAACAAAATTTTGAAAATAATATATGTAATAAGGGATTAATTTCCAAAATACATAAGGAAATCTGACAAAAAAAGAATAAGTAAATAACCCAATCAAATATTTCACACAATTTTTAAAAGACTAAGACCACTACTGTACTGTAAATGAAGACATTGTGTTAATTTTTTATTTCTCTTGTTGAATGCCCTCGTTGAGATAAGAAACAAAGAAAGGAAGAAATCAGAGAAAAATAGAAATTTGTAAGTGAAAGAAAACCTATTACTTTCATATTTTTGCATCTATAATCAGCATTGGGGGGGTGGTAATTACCTTACATAGTTTAGATTTAATTTTCCCCAAGAATCTAGAAGTCCTCTACTCTAGAATGAAAAAAAAAATTGAGAGGGTGTATCTTTTTCACAAAGTGCCTTAATATGGATATTATTCCAGGAGGAAATTAGATTGAAGCCAAGGGAGCAAGGTGTCTTCTGGCAAACACTAAATTTAGAGCCCATTCTTATTACTAAACTCCAATTATGTTTTCAATGTCTTGCTTTTAGTATTGTGGGAAGAACTGATTTAATTTTAAGAGACTCCCTGAAGCTCACTACCAACTGACTCATCCTTCTTAATTCCACCTGCATGTTTCTCTTTTTCTTTCCCATCCCTATGTTTAGAAAACTCTGGTTATTTTTCCTATTTTCAAGATACTAGAAGACAAAATCTGCTCTCGCATAAGTTGAGCATCTAGAAGTCACATTATGTTTTCTTGCACTGAATTAAAATACATATAAATAAAAGGGAACTGAAATAGCTCCTACTTAAAGGCTATGAGTCACTTTTCCAGTTTGCACTGCTTCATCCAGGACAGGAATACCCTTTCTTCTAGTTATCTGCCATTTTCCAATAATCTCAAGCAGAGTTTATTTAGCAGGGGAACACATGGGGAATCTTTCTGCTAAATCCATGTTACATCGCTTCCTCTTTTTCACATTTCTAAATTTTAAATCCAAGTAATAAGAATGCAATATATAAAATTGATTCATATATATGTGTATACATAGAGAAAGGCAGTGAAGGACAGAGAAGCCTGGCATACGGCAGTCCATGGGGCTGCAGAGTCAGACATGACTTAGCGATCGAACTACAACAATAACAACTGAGGAGGGTAGGGAAGGCAGCTGCACCTTACTGTACCATCACTCTTCTCCCTACACCAGGCAGCCCAGAGAAACTCTTGCTGTGGAGGTAAGGGAAGTGAAGGGAGCACCACTCTTCATCGGGGACCTAGCACCAGATTCACTCCAGCTCTGACTGGCTCCCCCAGGGAACCATTACTGTGGCCCCAAGCTTTGGGCAGCTCCCACAAACTTAGGTTCCCAGCCCACCCCAGTACAGCCAGGCTCCAGGCAAGTGCCCCCAAGACCCAGCTCCCAGCCCACCTTGGTGCCAGGCAGTCCCTGAAGCCCCAGCCTCCAGGCCCATCTCAGTGGTCCCTCTGACCTTGCCAACTCCTGCCAACCCAGGTCCAGGCTTGCCATGCAGACCATTTGGATTTCAGATAAATGTTCCACCTAACAATGTACTGCTATGCTGACTTCCTTGGCCAAATATTTCTCTTGGAGACCTTGTGGGGAGTCATCACTATGTCCAGGAAAGAATTTTCATATTTTGGGCTTCCCTGGTCATAACACCACCATAATAGCATTGTTTGTTCCTGTTTAGTCGCTGAGTCTCTTTGAGACACCATGGATTTTAACCCATAGGCTTCTCCATCCATGAGATTTAACAGGTGAGAATACTGGAGTAGTTAGATATTTCTTTCCCCAGAGGATCTTCCTGAGCTAGGGATTGAACTTGCATCTCCTGCATTGGCAGGCGGATTCTCTACCACTGACCCTCTTGGGAAGCAATAGCACTTTTATCTCAATGCTAACCATGTCTTTCAGACACATTGTTTATTGTGTCATTAAACCAACTTACATTGAATTGTTCAAAACAGAAATTTGAGGATGGAAGTTTCCCCTGAAATCTAAGAGAAGGGAACTCTGGCAAATGGGACTGGGTACAGGAGGCAGCCAGTTTTCCTAAGTCATCTGATTTCTACTTCAGGGATTTTATCTCCTAAGTATAATTCAAACAATGTCCTGGAATATAACTCCCAAATCAGTATTTCTCCTCCTTGGAAAGAACAATGAAAATAACAACATGGAGAGTTTGATAATTTTGTTTCACTCAAGAATCTACAGAATTTTCTATTTGAAGTTTTATTTTTAAAAGAGAGGACAGTAATTACTTGAGAAGAATTCATCTGCATTATGGATTGAACTGTCTTCATTTACTGTCTGTTCATCCATCTAACTAGTCACCGTCTACTACTAAATCTGAGCCTATTTGTATTCTGGTTCCTTCTCTTCACTCTTGTTCTGAGTCATTGTTTTGATCTGCTTTCCATCCTGTGCTGATCTCTGTCCCAATCTGACCCATGTCCCGAACTGACCCATGCTGGGTCCATTTAATTGGATCAGAGCTGCTGGGTTTACTGCAAAGTTTTTATTCCTTCTCTTCCAATTGCTCAACATGCCATCTTTAAATTGTCATGTCTTGATCTTCATTATTCTGGCTCCATTTTTTTATGATCTATGGGCTGCTGAAATGATTGCAGTACATCCGCATCACTTTATGTTCCCCTCTGGCAATGTCTGCAACAAAATGCTATACATCCCACTGGAGGGAGGAGTAGGGGAGGATTATGAGCCTCTAGATATGGGGAAAGGAAAATTACTTTGGCATCTACTTATAAAATTTGCCATAGACTTTGGAGATAACTCCCTCCCTCCACTGATTCATTCTCTGGATAAGAAGCAAGGAAAGAAAAATGAACCAAAATAACTGGTACCCACTTTTTTTTTTTTTTACTTGAGCTCCTCTTAGTTCTGTGTAGGGGCATCTCTGGTAGCTCAGATGGTAAACAGCTTGCCTGCAGTGCAAGAGACCTGGGTTCGATTCCTGGGTCAAGAAGATCACTTGGAGAAAGGAATGGCTACCCAGTCTAGTATTAATGCCTGGAGAATTGCATAGACAGAGGGCTATAGTCCACAGGGGAGCAATAGGTCAGACACCACTGAGCCACTAACATTTTTGTGTTACTTATAACACATTTAGTGTACTCCTTATAGCACTTCTTGACCTTTTGCAGAGTGCTTGTCTGTGGGTTAAATAAGAAAACAGGAATAAATTAACCATTTCCACCCACTGGGTTTTCTATCTAAATGCACATATAAACATTGAAGTCTACAGCTTAAAACATTTTAAAGTTTCCCCATAACCACAGTGCAAGTCCTTTAAGGTGGTGATTTGTTGACTGGTCTTCATCTCTCAAAAGCCCTGCTTTAGCCACACCAAGCTTGCAGTTCTCCACATACGCCGTCCTGTTGCTTGTCATTGCTTTTTCTTATGGTGTTAGGGACTGACTACTTTTTCTCATTTTCACCCTAGAAACTCTGAGAAATATTTACTGCTCCTAAGGCATCAGGTAACTCTGTATACATCCTCTGGCCCTTGTGATTGGCAAATGGTTGATATTTACCAGTGAGCTAAAGATATTACTAGTGATACTGAGAAAAAAAATGACATCCTGAATTTAACAAGTTTAGAGGTCAAATGAAAGGCAAACACACTGCATACAAGACAGAGATGAATGACAACTATGGGCTTAATCAGAGTTTCAGAAAAGATTTTGTGTGACTTCTGACTCAGTCAACAGGAAGGTAGTTTACATTTCATATCTGAGATGGAGCAATCTGTCACTTAGAAAATATTTGGGTCAATAATATTAGCTGAGAATAAAATTATGTTGTGAACGTGAGAGTGATACTAAATAAGCTAGATAACCAGAAGGATTCCAAGGGCAGAAATTTTCCTTTCTTTTCTTCAAAATCAGATATAAATATCCTGTCACAATGAGATTGCAAGATTTACATGGTTTATGAATTTCATCTGGATTAGAAAATCATTAACTTCTTTGCATCTTTACAATATGATGAATTTTACTTTCAAACATTCAGAACTGTTAGCAGGAACAAAAAAAAATAATGATCTCTTAAGAAAGCATACTGTGAGATGGAGAAAAGATGATTTGAGCATATACCAGTATAAGGAAAAAGAGAGTAAATGGAACTATATCATTTTTCAACAAAATAGCTAAGGACTTGGATTCAAGTGATTTTCCCATTTAAACTTAGCTTTTAAAAAATAGCACACTGTATAAGTCTTTCTTTGGACTCAGAAACAAAGGCTGTGGCAATATATAAATATTTTGTGATAAAATAATTAAAATCACATACATGTGACTGTTTAAGGCAGAATTGTTTTACCATTCATCTTAGACTCGAATTCATTTGTTTTACAAAGGATGTCACATTTCAGTTGATGGTATACTCTCAGGATGGCAGACAGATTTTTGCTCACGCCCCAGACTCTACTGCATTGTCTAGGCAATGCTTTATGGTATCCTTAAGCATTCTTTGTGCAGAAAAAAACTGAGTTGCCTCGTTCTGGCTCCTCTCACAACTGCTTAGCTGTCCTGCAGGTTTCTATTTACACTCTTTAGGATGGGAGGTTGATACACAGAAAGCTGTGCACCCCTGCTCAGACACCTGCTTTGTATCAAGAGCTCCTTGATCTAGATTTCCTGTTTAGAGATAAAGGGATTTGATAAAGCAATATTGATCAAGCTTTCATTTTAAATCTGTCCCAAGCCCTTGATATAGTGGCCATTTCTGTCACAGCACTCCATTTGTCTTAGGATCATAAACATAGATTAGATTTCCAGTGCTATTCAATGATTACCCAATCCAACAGCCCCAACTTACAGATGAAGAAAATGAGGCTTAGAGAGATGAAGTGAAATTTCTTATTTCTGGGAAAATGAATTTATCATATTCCTGAGAACCCAACCTCCAAGTAAAGACTCTGCTGTCAAAAGGATCATCAGAGTGAGTGAGCTGTTGAAAGCAAGTCACTGTTGGATAAAGAATTCTCTTGGGAATAAAAGTTCTTCAAAATAACCCTTCCTTTTTATCCTGGTCCCAGCCTAAGGAATGGATGAATATTGGAATAACAAAAAAATGCACATATCACATATGCATTTAAATTCAGGGTACTAAGTTTCTCAAAAGTTCACCTATATATACTCTAGTTTAAGAATCCCTATTCTAAACCACTTAGACATCAAGAGCATCCATTATATTCTAAATTAATTATTGCTTTCTTCTGTTGATATTCACTGAGTACTTATTATGTTCTATGAGCTTTACAAATATTTAGATATTCAATCCTCTTAAAAATTCTGCAAATTAGATAACAACTATTATAATCCTCATACTACAGATGAAGAAATTGAAACACAGAGACATTAAAACTCCACTAAGGTCACAAAGCAAATAAGTGGTAGTATCAACATACCAAGATGCTAATTTAGGTTGCCTGGCTCCATGACTGAACATACTTTTAACCACTAAGTAATATGATTTATCAAGAATCTGTAATATATCAGTCTTTTGCTAACTATTTTAAGTTTTCCAAACCTTGTGAGGAGATTGTCATTATTAATCTCATTTTTTAGATGAGGAAATTGAGGTTTACAGATAGGAAATCCAATGTCAATAAATCTAGTAAATTATGGAACTGAGACATAGACACAGATCTTCTATCGTATAGTGCAGTGTTATTGTCTCTGTAAAAACCCATGTCCAGTAGAACTGTCCACATTGATGGAAACGTCCAATACGGTAGATACTACTCATATGTGGCTATTTAGTACTTGCATGGTAGCTAATGTTAACTGAAGAATTCATTTTAAATTTTATATTAATTTTAGCTTAAATAGTCATACCTGGCTAGGGGCTGCCATATTGGACATCAGGGCTCTTATTGACTTACTCTTCAAACTGTGGTCCATAAACTGGAACCATCAGCACCACTGGAGTATTATTAGAGATGCAGACTGTAAACTTCATCCCAGACCTATGGAGTCAGAGTATGAATTTCAATAAGACCTCCATCTATTTTGTACACAAATTAACATTTGAGAGTTGTGACTCTAGGTCACTCCACCACTCATATTATTTGTCAAGACCAAGAAAATAAACCACTTAGTCTCAAGAGTCATTACACTCCAATTATTTTCCAAATTAAGGATTTAGCACCTCTCCTCCCTGCAATATGAATATAAACTTCGAAAGGAAAAAGAGCATAGAAGATTGGGAGACCTGAGGCAAATTTATACCACTAAACAGTAAAGCATAACATGGAAACTGGTAATATTTATGGCTGGAGATGTAGGTAAAGGTCAGATCATGAAAAGTTTAAAGTCAGATCGTGAAAAGATATGTGTATCATGTAAGAAAGTAGGATTATCCTATTGGTAATAATCATCTTTAAGGAGCATTAAGTTTAAGAATTACATGTTACATGTAGGTGATCCTGATGGCAGCGTAAAGAAATGATTGGTGTAAAGATCAGTTAGGAAAGCTATTGATCAAACCAGGTAAGAAACAATGAGTGGAAAGTGTTAGGTGTAACAAGAGAAAAGGTAGTAGTAGCTAGAATGAGCGTAGGAAACAAATTCAAGAAATATTTAGAAGAGAAAAATGGACAGGATTACATAACTAAATGTGAAAGACAGGAAAGATAGAAGATAAAAATAAGGTTTATAGCTTGGGTGATTACCTAGGCCATTGCTTCCAGGTACCACACTTCAGTTCAGTCACTCAGTTGTGTCCAACTCCTTGTGACCACATGGACTGCAGCACGACAGGCCTCCCTGTCCATCACCAACTCCCGTGTTTATTCAAACTCATGTTCACTGAGTCAGTGATGCCATCCAACCATCTCATCCTCTGTCATCCCCTTGTTTTCCTGCCCTCAATCTTTCCCAGCATCAGGGTCTTTTCAAATGAGTCAGTTCTTCACATCAGGTGGCCAAACTGTTGGAGTTTCACCTTCAGCAGCAGTCCTTCCAATGAATATTCAGGACTGATTTCCTTTAGGATGGACTGGTTGGATCTCCTTGCAGTCCAAGGGACTCTCAAGAGTCTCCTCCAACACCACAGTTCAAAGCAGTAATTCTTTGATGATCAGCTTTCTTTATAGTCCAACTCTCACATCCATACTTGACCACTGGAAAAACCATAGCCTTGACTAGATGGACCTTTGTTGGAAAAGTAATGTCTCTGCTTTTTAATAGGCTATCTAGGTTGGTCATAACTTTTCTTTCAAGGAGTAAGTGTCTTAATTTCATGGCTGAAGTCACTATCTGCAGTGAGTTTGGAGCCCCAGAAAATAAAGTCCCATCTCTTTGCCATGAAGTGATGGGACCATATGCCATAATCTTAGTTTTCTGGATGTTGAGACTTAAGCCAACTTTTTCACTTTCCTCTTTCAATTTCATCAAGAAGTTCCTTAGATCTTCTTTGTTTTCTGCCATAAGAATGGTATCATCTGCATACCTGAGGTTATTGATATTTCTCCCAGCAATCTTGATTCCAGCTTGTGCTTTATCCAGCCCAGCATTTCTCATGATGTACTCTGAAGATAAGTTCAATAAGCAGGGTGACAATATACAGCCTTGACTACTCCTTTTCCTATTTGGAACCACTCTGTTGTTCCATGTCCAGTTCTAACTGTTGCTTCCTGACTTGCATACAGATTTCTCATGAGGCAGGTCAGGTGGTCTGGTATTCCCATCTCTTTCAGAATTTTCCACAGTTTATTGTGATCCACACAGTTAAAGGCTTTGGCATAGTCAATAAAGCAGAAATAGATAATTTTCTGGAACTCTCTTGCTTTTTCAATGATCCAAAGGATGTTGGCAATTTGATCTCTGGTTTCTCTGCCTTTTCTAAAACCAGCTTGAACATCTGGAAGTTCACAGTTCATGTACTCTTGAAGCCTGGCTTGGAGAATTTTGAGCGTTTCTTTGCTAGCATGTGAGATGAACTACTGCAATTGTGCAGTAGTTTGAGCATTCTCTGGTATTGCCTTTCTTTGGAATTGGAATGAAAACTGACCTTTTCCAGTCCTGTGGCCACTGCTGAGTTTTCCAAATTTGCTGACATATTGAGTGCAGCACTTTCACAGCATCATCTTTTAGATTTTGAAATAGCTCACCTGGAATTCCATCACCTTCACTAGCTTTGTTCGTAGTGATGCTTCCAAAGGCCCACTTGACTTCATATTCCAAGATGTTTGGCTCTAGGTGAGTGATCACATCATTGTGATTATCTGTGGAATCAACTATACTCCAATAAAAATCAATTAAAAATAAACAAACTTTTATTATGTAGCAAGTATCTGTATGTATAGTAGAAAGTTAAAGATACAAATACTGTAGAAAAGATTAAAAGAAGTTATGCCTAGTAGAGTCCAGTGATAAAAACCAATACTTAATTATAAATTCTTTCATATTTTTCTATTTGCATATATAAATATATGCATGTTTGCTGAGACAAGATCAAGCTTTAGGCTTATTTTTCCCATAGACAATTAACTCTTTAAGAGACCAACTTTTATAATTCTATCACACGAGTGTCTGGCTTGATATCTGACTTAGAATAAGACCTATTAAAGTATCCCTCATGGTGGATTCATGTCAGTGTATGGCAAAACCAACACGATAATATAAAGAAAATAAATAAAATAACAAATAAAAATAAATAAATAAAATAAAATATGCTAAAAAAATAAAGTATTTTTACATACATGCATGTATGTGCACATGAAAGAAATTAACAAGGGAGTTCTGCTTCTTGAAATTCACTGAAAAGATTTTTACCTTAAGAGCCATTTACAAGATCCCTCTTGTCTAAAGAATTAATGCTTACCATGTAGACCTGTATTAAGATAATGTGATTGAGTTCAAAGGGAAAAGAGTGATGGGTGATAGTTGAAGTTGTAACCAGGAGATGGAGCACCCATGAATGTGTTCTTGAATCCCTTCCTATATAAAAAGTGACCTCAGCAAGAATGTCCACAGGCTTGGGTGATATGGCCAAGCTGAACTTGAAGCCCATACAGAGACCTAGCATATGTCAGAAATTTCTCTGTTGCTTCATAATGAATGTTTATTTCTTTCCATAATCCCAAACAATATTCACTGAAATCTTTCTATATTTCAAGCTATCAATAGTGAGCATCCTTACTTTGCTCCGTGATCCTTATCTTTTCTTCAGAGACATCTGCACCTAAAGCGGTCTTAAGAAGAATCTACACATTATATGGAAAGGTAAAAATACAAGAGATTTTAGATTCTATTACTAATCAACATCACTAATTATTTGAGAAATGAAAATCAAAACTACAATGGGGTATCACCTCATACCAATCATAATGGCCATAATCAAAAAGTCTACAAATAATGAATACCAGAGAGGGAGATAAGGGAACCCTCCTACACTGTTAGTAGGAATGTAAATCGGTACAGCCACTATGAAGAACAGTATGGTGATTCCTTAAAGACTAAAAATAAACTTATCATATGATCCAACAATCCCACTCCTGAGCATACATCCGAAAAAGATGAATACTCTAATTTGAAAAGATACATGTACTCCAATGTTCTGAGCAGTGCGATTTACATAACTCTATTGTGGTCACAATGTTTCCATTATCAGGAAAACTCTCTTTAAATTTCTTTTTTTTTTAATTTATTTTATTGGAGTATAGTTGATTTACAATGTTGTGTTAATTTCTGCTGTACAGCAAACTCATTCCATTGTACATACACATTCTTTTTCATACTCTTTGCCATTATGATTTATCACAAGACATTGAATATATTTCCCTGTGCTATACAGTTAGGACCTTGTTGTTTATCCATTCTGTATATAATAGTGTGTATCTGCTAATCTCAAGCTCCTGCTCCATCCCTCCCCCAACCCCCATCCCCCTTGGCAACCACAAGTCTGTTCTCTAGATCTGTGAGTCTGCTTTGTAGATAAGTTCATTTGTGTCACATATGTTTTTTTTGAGAAACTGTCATAGCAGCACTTTTTACAATAGCCAAGGCATGGAAGCAACCTAAATGTTCATCAACATGTGAATGGATAAAGATGTGGTCCATATACACAGTAGAATATTACTCAGCCACAGGAAATGAAACAATGTCATCACAGCAGCCTGGGTGGAACTAGAGATTATCTAGTAAGTGAAGTAAATAGTGAAGTGAAGTGAAGTAAATGTAGTAAGTGAAGTAAATCAGACAATGACAAATGTCATATGTCACTTATATGAAGGATCTGTAAGTGATACAAATAAACTTATTTACAAAACAGAAATAGACTTGTAGATATTGAAAGCAAACTTATGGCTGCCAAAAGGGAAATTGGGGCAGGGCGATAAATTAGGAGTTTGGGATTAACACATACACACTACAATATATAAAATACATAAACAACAAGACCTCCTGCATAGCATAGGGAACTATATTCAATATCTTGTAAAAACCTGTAGCAGGGAAGAATTGATAAGAATATATAACTGAGAAAAACAATATGCTATTTAATTTCTTTGTGCCTTGGTTTCTTTACTTAAAAAACAGGAATAATAAAAACACCTACCCCATGAAGTTGTGGAAAAAAATTATTGAGAATATGAAATACTAAAATATGTTACATACAAAGAAATACAAAGATATTTCTCCAAAGAAAACATACAAGTGCTATAAAGCATATGAAAATATTCTTGACATAACTAATTACCACAAATCAAAAACACAATGAGATATCAGCTCATATCTGTCGGGATGATTGTTATTTTTTAAAAAAAATACAATAAATGTTGGAAAAGATGTGGAGAAATTGGAACCCTTTTTCACTGTTCACAGAAATGTAAAATGGTATAGCCACCATGGAAAGTAATATGGAAGGTGCTAAAAATTAAAAATAGAATTGCTATATGATTCATGAACTTCACTTTTGAGTAGATAGCCAAAAGAACTGAAAACAGAATCTCAAAAAGACATTTGAAAACATGTGGTTATTATTTACTATAAGCAAAAGGTAGTACCTAAATGTCCATCAGTGGATGAATGAAGAAAATGTATGTACTTACAATGGAATATTATTCAACATTTAAAAAGAAGGAAATCCAGTCATACGCTAAATGGACAAACCTGGAGGACATTATGCTAAGTGAAATAAGTCAGTCACAGAAGGACAAATACTGCATGATTCCACTTACACAAGGTATCTAAAGTAATCAAATTCGTAGAAACAGAAAATAGAAGGTATACCAGGGGCTGGAAGAAGGGGCAGGTGAGGAGTGATGTGCAGTGGGTGTGGAGGTTCACTCAGGCAGGAGAGGGAAGGGTGTGCTTCCCAGTGATCTGTTGCAGAACAATGTACCTATGGTTGACAATATTAATCTGCAGTCTTGAAAATTATTCAAAGGGTGAATTTTATGCTTTTCTTTTCACACACACACACACACACACACATATATACCAAAAGAAAAAAAGTTAGAAGGAAAAAACTCTGTAGCAGAGATTGACATTTGATTATATCTAAATCCCCAGAGCCTAGCCTAAGATTGGGCAAAGAGCAAGGGTTTAAAAAATTGTTTCTCAGAGGAGAAAAGCCTGAATGAATGCAAGAGTAAACCTGAGATTAAAATTTTCAACGAATTCAGCTACTGAATATTTGCTGAGGACCCTTGCCTCTCTTGGGCTTCCCAGTGACTCAGATGGCAAAGAATCTGCCTGCAGTATGGGAGATCTGGGTTCAGTCTTTGGGTCGGGAAGACCCCCTGGAGAAGAGAAGGGCTACGACTCCAGTATTCATGCCTGGAGATGCCAAGGACAGAGGAGCCCAGTGGGTTACAGTCCATGGGGTTGCAAAAATGTGGGACACAACTGAGAGACTAACACTTTTAGTTTTCACTTTTACTTACTTGCCTCTCTCACTCTTGGGCTTGGTGTCCATGCTGGTGACTGGAGGATTAATGATCACCAGGGAATATCCTTGTGATGGTCAAAAAGATTCAATGGTGTCATTTGTCAGATAATGAGCTTTGCAAGAAAAGTAGAAAATTTCAGAGTCACCAAGTGCCTTTTTCCTTCAAGAAACTTTCTCTAAATCATCCTGCTTTCTGAGTCGTTATTGTCAGCAATTCTTGCTTCTTCAATTTTTCATTTTTATTATCTTGGAATTCTAAAAAGTGATATTTCTCTATATTGGTTAGATATGATATGAAGTTCCCCTCCTGTCATACATTTAAACTTAATCCTTGAATTATAAAGTCTGCATGTAGGTCATGCCTTTCCTGTACTGCAGAAGCTGGAAGGATCTGAAGCAAAGATGATCAGAAGCTGAGTCATGCAAAGCTGGCCTTCTTGATGCAGGAAGATTTCCCTAGCAAATTCATCCAGCGTTCTTGAACCAAGAGCTCAGGGGACAACCCTATCTTAAACCTATTCTAAGGGAAGCAAGAGGCAAAATACATTCATTCATTTAGAGACCTCAGCATCAGGCACTCAAGTACTAAGATAGGATTCTTGTCCTAAAGCTACCTAGAATCTGGTCAGAGAGACAGACAAGAAAATCAACGATTAATCCCAGAGGATAAGCATAGGAGGGTAGATATAGGCTGTGAAACAAAGAAGAATTACCACTGTCTTAGCTAAGGATAGCTGAGGCTAGCTCAGTTAATGCTCTCAATAACAGAACTAATCTATGAGAGATTAACAGGATTAGGCACTGACAGGGCTGGAGGTTGGGTGGGGATCAGGGAAGGAGGCAAGTATGGAGGCAGCAGCTTGCTTACATCATTTGTGCTCTAAGATTGGTAGGCCTGGAGAAATGAGTCAAGATGGAGAGTTACAGGAGATGGAAAGCAAGGGACTCATGCCAAAATCTGGTGTTCAAGTGCTTCCTGATAAATTTTAACTTGATCTTGAAGATTATTGAAAGTGAAGTGATGTGAAGAGATGAGCTCTTTGAAATGCAGCAGGAGTGTGCAGAATGAATTAGAAGGAAATAGAAATGAGGAGCCTGGTTGCATGGTTATGTTACTCTTTAGGAGAGATATTATTAAAGGGAGAAGGAGGTAGGGATGAAGAAGATAGATAAGATTCAAAAACCTTTCACTAAGGAGATGCTTCCCTGGTGGCTCAGATGGTGAAGAATCCACCTGCCAGTGCAGGAGACCCAAGTTCGAGGAAGATCCCTAAAGAAGGAAATGGCAACCCTATCCAGTATTCTTGCCTGGAGAATTCCATGGAGAGAGGAACCTGGCAGGCTATCTGTATTCCATGGGGTCAAAAGAGTCAGACACGACTGAGCAAATAACACACACAGACAAGGAGATGCTAAAAAGTGACAATTAAGGTAATCCTGATGAGATACTATCCTGTAACTATTTGGTGCAGGATTTTTATCATGTTGGTTTATAGCAGCAGTACCCAATCTTTTTGGCACCAAGGACTGATTTCTTGGAAGACAATTTTTCTGTGAACCTGCAGGGACGGGGGCGTTGAGGGGTAGGGAATAGCTTTGGTGATGATTCAAACACATAACATTTGTTGTGCACTTTATTTCTATTATTATAATATTGTGATATATAATGAAATAATTATACAACTCACCATATGCAGAATCAGCAGGAGCCCTGAGCTTGTTTCCCTACAACTAGAGGATCTCATCTAGGGGTGATGGGAGACAGCAACACCCAAAGTGTTGCTAACAATGGGGAGTGGCTGTAAATACAAATGAAGGTTTTCTCACTCGACCACCACTCACTCCTGCTGTGTGACCAGTTCCCAACAGGCCATGAACCTAGGGGCTAAGGACCCCTGGTTTACAGCAGAGTAAAATCCCTAATAGTATATATAAAATTGTGAATGTATTTAGGCAAATCTTTTGCTAAGAAGAGGCATCTTCATTTCCATCAGACTCTCAAAACAGTCCCTGCCCCAATAGGTTAAAAGTCAAATTATTAAGTTAAATATTGGCAGCGGCCCACTGTACTGCTGGGAAAGAACCAGAATTTTTGGTTTCACGAGGTGTATAGACAAGACACAGCCTGCAGGGCCAGGCAGAAGAGCAAGTTGGTCTTTTAATGACATTAATCATCTTGGATTTTATGCAAGTCTACTCTTGTATTTCAGAATTCTTTATTGCTCTGACCTTCTCAGAACTTTGTCATGTAGCATGGAAACCATCTTTTATATTCTCAAAAATCTTTTTTAAAAGTAAAATCCATGACTTTCCCGCAAAACTTGAGCCAAACTTAGTCCATCTAAGGAGCCCAAAAAGGGGCTGCTCATTTACACATGGCCATACATCCACCTAGACAACATTTGTATCTTTTCTATAAGCATTCATACATTTATCTATTTATCCTTATAGTTGGAGAAATGGAAGCAAAGATAAATAAGATATGACCTTTGTTACAAAATTGTCAGTCACTCAATTTAATAAATGGACTCCATAATAGTTGTTCAAAGCAGGCAGCAATAAACTTTGTTATGAGAAGGAGTGGAGACATTGCCAAAGAGAAATGCCAGGGCAGCATCTCAAACAGACTGTAGTTGACCAGACTGCAGGAGCACACGAGGCCAGCTGAGAACCATTCCAAATTCAGTGTGTAATTTGGCTTTATCCTGAACAAGTCATGTTGGTCTGTGTCTTTTTAACTATAGATCATGAAATAATTTTAGTGAGAAATATTTGGATATACCACAGATATGTTTATCTCCTCACATACTGATGGATTTTAGGGTTATATCCACTTTTTTATTTATTACAAATGAAGCTGGTAGGAATAGTTAGGTACAAATCTTTGAATAATTGTTTGAATCTCTCTCGGATAAATACATAAGAGTGGAATGACTGGGTGTATGTTTAACATTTAAGGACATTGCCAACTTATTTTCCAAAGTGGCTTTATCATTTTGCATTCCCATCAACAGTGTGAAAGAGTTCCAAATATACCTCAATCTTTTGTATTGTCAATCTTTTTCATTTTATATAATTTAATCAAAAGGTACTTGTATTTCTTTATGGTTTTAATTTGCATTTCCCTAATGCATCCATCCTAAAGGAGATCAGTCCTGGGTGTTCATTGGAAGGACTGATGTTGAAGCTGAAACTCCAATACTTTGGCCACCTGATGCAAAGAGCTGACTCATTGGAAAAGACCCTGATGCTGGGAAAGACTGAGGGCAGGAGAAGGGGATGACAGAGGATGAGATGGTTGGATGGCATCACCGACTCAATGGACATGGGTTTGGGTGGACTCTGAGAGTTGGTGATGATCAGGGAGGCCTGGTGTGCTGCAATTCATGGGGTCGCAAGGAGTCAGACAAGACTCAGTAACTGAACTGAATGCATAAAGAAGGGGCAATGGACAATGAGATAGTTGGATGTCATCAATGAGCCAAAGGATATGAACTTGGGCAAATTCCAGGAGAAGGTGAGGGATAGGGAAGCCTGGTGTGCTGCAGTCCATGTGGTGGCAAACACTCAGACATGACTTAGCAACTGAACAACAACAATGCATAAAGAAGTTGAGCATTTTTAAGTGTTTATTATATATGTATATACACACACACATTTATAGATTCATATATATACTGTATATAGAATTTGTATACATACTACAGAATAAATGCATATATTATATATGCCATATTTATCATATTTATTACATATACATATATTCTGTAACAGAATGTTCAAATCCTTTTTCCTCTTTCTCAAATCTTTCTGTTCCTTGGGATCTTTATATCCATTAGTAAGCAGTTACCTGTTCTTCATATATTCTAAAAGGCCTGTTAGATGTATGCTTTGCATGTATTTTTCCATTATGTAGTTTATCTTTTTATTTTCTTAAGAGTGTCTTTTGAGACGAAAAACTTTTAAATTTTGATGAAATCTAATTTGTGTGTGTGTGCATGTGTGTGCTTTAGAGGTACTGGGAATGAGGCAGGTTAGATCATCTCTTCTTCAACTCAGGAGAGAAGGTGGTAAAATAGAAGGCAAATATGAATGATTGCATTTAAATATAAGGAAGAGAACTAAAACAAACATGAATTATAACCCAAATTGTCCCAGTGCAATAGTGTAATATGATATGTAATTGTCCTGCTATACAGGGGAGAGGGATGTAGACAAAGTTATAGCTGCCTTAAGATAGCATTGATAACTGGCATTTATATACATATTTTATATATATATATATATATATCTTCCTTTGACACCATTCTTCTGAGAAAATTGATCATTTTCACTAAACTATCTTTTTGTAAGTTGGTAAGTAAAAATATGGTTAGTGCAAAATGAGGAACCAGAAAACTCTAGGTTAAAAACCTAACCTTCTCTGTAGCCTTGAGAATTTTACTTAATATCTCATTGATTACCAAATGGTGAATTGAACAATAGAAACAGAGTCTATAACAAAAAGGATTCATTAGAATTTCTCATTGAGATATAATTGACATATACTATTATACAAGTTTCAAGTGTACAATATAATGATCCAATGTTTGTATATATTGTAAAATGATTCTTACAATGTCTAGTTAACATATGTCACCATACATTAGGATTTTTTAAGTGTCTGTGGATGCAGACTTTCTCAGTAAAAATTCCACAAAGATCTTCTTTTATAAATGGAAAAATTAACTCTAAAATTTACATTAAAATGCAAAACAATGGCTTAAAAAAATTGATGAATGTACTACAGAGGGTGCTAGTGATAAAAAAGAAAACCCACCTGCCAATAAAGGAGATGTTAAGAAATGCAGGTTCGATTCCTGAGTCAGGGAAATCCCCTGGAAAAGGAAATAGCAATCCATTCTAATATTCCTGCCTGGGAAATCCCACGGACAGAGGAGCTTGGTTGGGCTACAGTCCATAAGTTGTAAAGAGTCAGAAGAGACTGAAGTGACTTAGCACTAGATTCTAAGACATAGATATAAGCCTACAGTAACCAAGTCAAAATTGTATTTGCATATAAAGACAGGGAATAAATCAATGGAACAAAATAGAAGGTTCAGAAACAGAGTAATACACAGTAAATTGTTTTTGATAAGATGATTTAATGATAGTGGAACAAGTGAATAAACAAATGAAGAGAAAGATGACATTCTGCCAGTATCTCAAATAATAAAATCAACAGTATAATAATTTGAGATGAGTTGTAGATATCAATATAAAAGTTAAAACTATAGAGCTTTAAAACTTTATATAGCTTTATAGAATTTTATAGAGCTTTATGTATTGTATAATACAATAGCCATTAACCACATGTAGCCATATAAAATTGAATTTCAACTGATTTGAGGATGTATGATGATGAGAGTTGTACAACAATGTTGTGTCTTAGTGCCACCAAACTGTACATTTAAATATGGTTAAAATAATATGTCTTATATTATGTAACTTTTACCACAATTTAAAAAACATCAAAGAAAAGACTAAATGAAAGTGTGATTTCTCAGCCACAGTAGCCATATTTCAAATGCTTAATAATCAGTGTAGCTAAAGTTAATATATTGGACAGGGCAAATAGAAATTTTAATGGAAAGTGCTCTTCTAAAAGACAATATAGGAGAATGTCTTCATAAGCCCATTAACAGGTAAAGATTTCTTAACTGGGGTTCAGAAGTTGCCAGCAACAAAATTTAAAAAGTGATAAATTGGACTTCCTCAAAACTTAAGCATCCATCCATCAAAAGACATTGTCAAGAAAACGAACAGACATGACACAGACTGGAAGACAATATTCATAACACATATATCTGAAGAACTGCTCTGTCTGCAGAACATGTAAAGAACTCCTACAACTTTAGAGGGAAAAAAGAACAAAAAAAGCCAATTAAGTGGAGAAAAATTGGAGAAAAAAAACTGTAAATCAATTATACTTCAATAAATTTTTTTTTAATTAACAAATGACTCACTAGAGAAAGCATGCAAATGACCAATAAGTAGACCAAAAAGTTCTCAGTATCACTGGTCATCAAAAAAATGCAAATGAAAACCACAGACATTACTAGACACCTGCTACTGTGGCTAAATTTTAAAAGAATGATGCACTTTATATTAATGAGGCTGTGAAACATTCAAAAATCTCAAATATCGCCACTGAAAATGTAACATAGTACAATCATTTTGGAAAACTGCTTGGCAGTATCTTATAAAGTTACACACATGGGTATAAAATTGCTCTGGCTTGGCAACTGCACTTGGGTGAAAGCGAAACAAAAGCACATTTCCACACAATATTGGCACATAAATGCCCCTTAGCAACTTTATTATTGTTAACCTCAAACTTGAAATAATCCAAATGTCCTTCAGCTGAAGAGTTATAGAATTTTGATCTATACAATGAAATACTATTTAGCAATTTTATGGAACAAACTGCCCATAGAGAGAACAGCAAAATGAACCTCAAAACTTTTTCGCTGAGATAAACAAGCCACATCTAATACATAAATACTACACAAATACATTTAGATAAAGCTCTAGAAGACGTAAAACTATTCTACGTCTTTAGAAGGAGGACATTTACTGGGAAGGAGCATGAGCTAATTTTTTGGAACAATAACAATTTTCTATATCTTGTTTGAAATATGGGTAGATGTATTTGTCAAAACTTACTGAACTACACTTATCATATGTACCTTTCACTGTGTGTATACTATCTCTTGATTAAAAATAAAAAGTTCTGCAGCATTTATTGCTTGTAGACTTTTGGATGGCAGCCATTCTGACTGGTGTAAAGTGGTACCTCATTGTGGTTTTGATTTGCATTTCTCTGATAATGAGTGATGTTGAGCATCTTTTCATGTGTTTGTAGCCATTTTTATGTCTTCTTTGGAGAAATGTCTGTTGAGTTCTTTGGCCCACTTTTTGATTGGGTTGTTTATTTTTCTAGAATGGAGCTGCAGGAGTTGCTTGTATATTTTTGAGATTAACTGTTTGTCCTTTGCTTCATTGGCTATTATTTTCTCCCATTCTGAAGGCTGTGTTTTCACCTTGCTTATAGTTTCCTTTGTTGTGCAGAAGCTTTTAATTTTAATTAGGTCCCATTTGTTTATTCGTGCTTTTATTTCCAATATTCTGGGAGGTGGGTCATAGAGGATCCTGCTTTGGTTTAGGTCGGAGAGTGTTTTGCCTATGTTTTCCTCTAGGAGTTTTATAGTTTCTGGTCTTATGCTTAGATCTTTGATCCATTTCGAGTTTATTTTTGTGTATGGTGTTAGAAAGTGTTCTAGTTTCATTCTTTTACAAGTGGCTGTCCAGTTTTCCCAGCACCACTTGTTAAAGAGGTTGTCTTTTCTCCATTGTATATTTTTGCCTCCTTTGTCAAAGATAAGGTGTCCATAGATACGTGGATTTATCTCTGGGCTTTCTATTTTGTTCCATTGATCTATATTTCTGTCTTTGTGCCAGTACCATACTGTCTTGATGACTGTGGCTTTGTAGTACAGCCTAAAGTCAGGTAGGTTGATTCTTCCAGTTCCATACTTCTTTCTCAAGATTGCTTTGGCTTGAGAGGTTTTTTGTATTTCCATACAAATTGTGAAATTATTTGTTCTAATTCTTTGAAAAAGACCTCTGGTAGTTTGATAGGAATTGCATTGAATCTATAGATTGCTCTGGGTAGTACACTCATTTTCACTATATTGATTCTTCCAATCCACGAACACAGTATATTTCTCCATCTATTTGTGTCCTCTTTGATTTCTTTCATCAGTGTTTTATAGTTTTCTATATACAAGTCTTTTGTTTCTTTAGGTAGAACTACTCCTAAGTATTTTATTCTTTTTGTTTCGATGGTGAGTGGAATTGTTTCCTTAATTTCTCTTTCTGTTTTCTCATTGTTAGTGTATAGGAATGCCAGAGATTTCTGTGTGTTGATGTTGTATCCTGAAACTTTACTATATTCACTGATTAGCTCTAGTAATTTTCCAGAAAAGTGTCGGGGATTGGAAGTCAAGGGCAGTGTTCCTTGACTGACTGATATACAGGGAAAAGAGAAGAGATTGGTGGTAGAAATTCTTGAAACAGGAAATTCAAAATGTTATCACAGTGTTTTGAGATTTCTCAGACTCTGGCATAAATGTACATGATAGAATCTGCATATATTCCTGGTTGATTAATGTTAGCATAATAAAATTGTTATGAATCTACTTCAGTTAAGATAAGCATTTATAAATCAACTATATTCCAATAAAAGTGCTTAACAGGCAAAAAAAAAAAAAAGCAAGCTACAGGACAAAGGACTCGTGGCTATAAATGAAATACACTTCAGAACATACTGCCTGCTACATTATTTAGAATACATTATGAACAATAAACTGTTTTTCCAAAAAATAAAAAAATAAAAATAAAAAGTTCTGGAAGGATTAAGAGTCCTTGTGTAAATATGTAAATGTGTGTAAATACGTGTAAAACTATATTCTAAATGGGGCTTCCCAGGTGGCGCTAGTGGTAAAGATCCCAGCTTGCCAATGCAGAGGAGCTAGAGACATGGGTTCAATCCCCTGAAAGGAAGACATGGCAACCCACTCCAGTATTCTTGCTTGGAGGCCTGGCAGCCTACATTCCAGAGGATCACAAAGAGTCGGAAGCCACTGAAGTGATTTAGCACACACACAAGCATATTCTATGTGCCTTTCCTCTCAGTATCTACAGTAGCTGCAGGTCTAGATACGCGTGTCTCCTGCTCACCCAAACTCTTATGGAACACCCTTATTCAGCAAGGAATGTCTGCAAGTTCCAGTGCAGAAATAGAGACTTCACCTCTCGTGGTTTACATAGTCTCAGCTAGCAGAGCCCAGCTTTGTTCTTCATGTATCTGCCTTTGGTTTATTGATCATAACTCTTCACAGAGTCTGACAAACTCAGTATGTTATGGACAGCTAGAGCTTTTCTTTTTCCATCAGTAGCTGATCCAACTATTAGTCATCTAAGAGATCAAAAATCTACCGTCTCATTCTAGGCTTGTAAACCTGAGCCCAGACCTCTGGAGACATTTTAAAGCCTGCTGTCAATTGAATTTTTTGATTTTATATTCTGTAAATCTAACAATAAATAATGTTCAAACATCCAATTTGCATTTTCTTTATTAATTGCATGTTTTAGGCACATCTTTTGGTTTTCAAGTGACCCAAATATGCTCAAATATTGTTGACATCAAGTTGGTTGCCATGGTAACTGAATGCAGCTGTACATTGAGATTTACAGGTAGGTAATCTAAGAAACCCTAAAGCAAAGAATGAGTGCTTGATAGTGTCCTAGGAGCCCCCAGGGCATATCAAAACTAAATAAAGCACTAAGTCTTGAAGTAAGGGGTGGTTATTATACAGTAAACAGTAGCTGAAAGTAGAAAGCATAGTCCCCTAAATATCAGGTTGTCAAAATATGCATTATGATATTAATTTGTTTGATAGAAAAAATTAGGTCTGGATTCACTCTGTATTTACTAACTAGATCAAAAAACATAATATTTTGAAAATCATTGAGTATATGCCTTATTGATAATGTTGGTGGTCCTCAAAAATGGATCAATGGTGAATATAGAGAGAGAACACAGATTTAGAATTAAAAGAATTTTTAAAAGCAACTTTCACTTTAGGGTCCAGCAACCCCCTGATTCTGGGAAAGGGCTAAATCATGTAAACTAAAGAAACCCAGTTTGGAGACTACCGATATTGTCATTCTCTCAAAATACACAAAGACATCCATACCAAATCATGGAAAAGTGGTTTTCTGACCTCTTTATAAACACATCCAATGGCATGAAGCTCACAGCCTCAAAAATAATAATAATTGTAAAGTGTGACTGTTGTAAGAGACCTAAACATCAGGAGGTTTGATCATCATTGCCATCTCCTCTGCAGATGAGCAAAACTGAAGGAAAGGTGAATTTCACCTTCTAAGTCTTCCTTCCTACCTACAAGCACGGCTATTTCCATAGTATTAGCTTAAAATACTGTCACTGTCAAAGTGAAATTCTTTAAGAAGGCATAGCTCCTCATACTCTATAAAATACTTCCAATAAGTTGTCTAATTTCTAGACAAAATAGTGCTCAATTTTAAAATGTACCATTAGAACCCCAGTTCTATGAAAAAGTTAATACCTTCTACAAGTAAATCCATAATTACATAATATCCCAGGAAGAACACAAGATTTAGAGTCAAAAGAACTCACCTTGAGTACTCAGTTTTCTATGTACCAACTGTGTGATATTAGGCAAGACATTTAATTTCTCTAAGTCTAAATTTCTTTCTTTATAAAGTGAGGATGATAATCAGGCCAAGGGCCCAGAGTTGTTGGTTAGATTTTAAATGATAGTGTGTAAAAACATTTTAAAATCATAAAAATAATAGGCAATTACAATGTTCAATATTTTGATGCTGAAAAATTATCATGTTTGCACTTTGTTCACTAACAATGAAGAGTAATCTTAAAAGACATAATTAAATGGGATTATAGAAATAAGTATCACAATTTGGTGATGAAGGAAATTTGCACAGTTAATTCAGATCAAATAATAATAATGGCTATCAATTACTGAGTGCCAATAAAATTCCAAAAAGTCAACATTGTGTCATTTATCAACAACACTGTGAGGCAGAATTTGGCTCCGTTTTAGAAATATTAAAACTAAGTATTATGAGCGGATTGTTTTTATCCATATGCATCATGTCCTGGAAGGAACAACTTGTCGCCATTTCATACCTTAGTGAATCTTTCCATCACAGCTTCCTGACTTCCCCTGACCATAGGAGTAGAAATACACAAAACTGGACAAATAAGTCATCTTTTTGTGGATTTTTTTCATAAACTCTGGGAGAAAATCCCTTTCTGATTTGCTAAGAGAAGATTAGTGTCTGAAGCTATCGGTGATCATCTTACCTGCTCTGCACAACCAACCACCATACAGAACGAAGTGGAGCAGAGTGGGCAAGTGCTGAGTGAGATGGAGCCCCAGTAACATCTTTGAAACCTAAGTCAATCAAACCCAAGCCTGGATGGATATTCTCTCTGACCCAAGTTATAAGAGCAACAAATCCCTTTTTGATTACACTTATTTGAGTTACTGTGAGAGGGTCACAGAAGGAAATATTAATGTTAGACCTTCAGACTTTCTTGTGCCAGAGTAACAAGAGTAAATCATGACTGAAGTTCTGAACAACTGAGGAAGTAGCCACTGATCTCTGCTATCTAACACTTTCCTGGGCTTTGTGATGTTCTGTCATCCTGGCTTCATTTTGGAAATGACACCATGCAACTAATTGTTGTAAGTGAGTCGGTCTGATGACAATACTTGATACAAGTGACACATGTCATTCAATTTCACATTCTTGCTTTTTTTTCTCTTTTTCATATTCTTACCCATTGTGACTAGGAGAGTGAAATGAGGGGCCACTAAGTCCCCCTAGTAATTTAGGGGCTAAAAGAGGAAGGTATAGGCAATACGGGCCAAAGAGACTTTTAAAGCGCACATTGAATATCAGAATCAGATGAGACATACAGTTATAAGAGGCTCAAACTGAATCTTGTGGCTGTGAAAATACATTTGAGTTTAAGACTTCTGGGATAGAGCTTTGAAGTAAAGGATGCCTATTTTTGAGCCGAAGCACTAAAATGTCATCTTATAGGCAAGACTAGGCTCTGTGGCTTCAGAGAAACGAAGGATGGTCATAGTCTCTCATTTAATTCATACAACAAAGGTTTTTTGAAACAGCAGCCCACACCAGTATTTTTGCCATGTCCTATCCCACGGACAGAGGAGCCTGACAGGCTATGTAGTCCACGGGGTCTCAAAGAGTCAGACACGACTGTGTGCTAGGCTTGTTTCCAAGCAAACCTCAGATTTCATGAAACTCACATTCTAGTGGGGATGTCAGACATAAACAAGATAAAAGTGCAAACTAGGTAGTACACCAGATGTTGATACATGCTGAGGAGACAATTAAAGCAGAAGTACTGGCAAAATCACTGCCTGTTAGAAACCAAGGAAGGCTTCCCTAGAATGGCGACATTTAAACAAGATGTGGGAGAGAGAGTAAATTATGTGAATATTAGCAGGGAAGCACTTCAAACAAAGGAAAAACAGGTACAAACATTCAGAACTGATAAAACACCCCTTCAGGCAAGTTTTAGAAAAATCTCATGACAAAGTAAGTATATTCACAAAACAATAAATAATCCCAGACAATTATACAGTAACATGCACACAGAATTCAATTACATATAATATGTACACAGAATTCTGTATGTAATTTATTTGAAAAGTTTAAACAATATTAAAACCACTACAGACACAAAAACACTATTTGGAAATTGCACAAACATATTTGGTTTTCATCCAGTAGGCAAGAAGAGCTCTATACAGAGCAAACAGCAACATTCGTGGGTAATGGTAGAACAAAGAGAGAGACACGTGCTTCTGTCCTCATTACAGCTCTTTGCAATTCAAAGCAGGATTAACTAAGATACATCTTCTGAGGATTTGTGAGTCTTCATTCAAACCTTGTACAGCTATCCGCATGGCAATTCTGTTTTCAGCAAGATGTCCTAGATGTACAGAGTAACAATATGACAGAACACCAAAAAATGCTGGATACCATGTCTTAAAAGAAAAAAAAAAAATTTTAATCACAGCTGAGCTAGTAGTTGAGAAAACAGTTTAGGTTTAGAATGAGAAAGCAATTCTATAGGTATGAGCTAGTCCTGGAAACATTTGCCCTGGGAACATTGGATAATTCTTGTTAGACTAGGATATGAATTTTAACAATTTGAGGATAACAGATGAAGTAACAGCTAGTGGGTAGATGTGAGGCTCCACATAAACTAAGACTGCTGAAGGGTGACATGTCAGTGAGTGAATCAGAAAGCCCCACATCACAGAGATTCATCTGTGGCCTTGACGAAATGTCTAAGGGCAAGAAAAGGAAAAATGATTCTGCTCTGAAAATCTTTAGTGATAATACTATTTATATAATCACACTGTATGTGTGGCCCAGAAAATTCCAGTCTAAAAACTACTCAGCAGTGATCCTAGATTTCTGTACTCTTCCAACCTGTGTAAAAAGTAAGCTTTATCTCTCAAGAAGGAATCTACCTTCAATGGCAAACCTCAAAGAATTTGCACATTATAAAGTTCTAAGCAATATAAGCTCATAATCAAAACTCAGCAAACTCACAAAGAGAACTTGTGACTAAGAGTCTGGAGGGATAGTAAATTGCAGAATCAGACCTTCAAAAACTATGATTACTGGCCATGTCAGATACAGAAGCTAAATCAAGCATATTTAATATGTTTACAGAAATAAAAAGGAGAGTTGAAAGTTGTGATAAGGAAACAACTATTCAACTGATCAAGCAATGTGAAAAAGAACCACATAGAACCTTTAAAAATGAAACATACAATAACTGAAATTGAAAGTTCAATGGATTGGTTAAACACTAGTTAGGAAGCTAAAGGTGGAATTCTGAACTAGAAAATACTTCTGAAGAAATTTCTCAGAATACAATAGAGAGATACAAAAAGATATAAAATATTAAAAAGATTACAGACAGAGAAAGACCAAATTATGTTTAATCAGATTTCAACATGGAAGAGGTTGAAAGAAAAGCAAAGAGGTAATATTCAAAGAAATCACGTCTGGGGTATTTCAGAACTGATCAAAGAAGCCAATTCCTTAAGCATGGAAGACCTAGGAATTATAAATAGGATAAAGAATAAAGAAACAGAAATCATAAATAGGATAAAGAAAATGTAGTCCACCCCTAGACTTTTGTAGTACCAAATACTGAAAAAGACAAGGAAAAAATATTTAGTACAGTAACAAAGAAAAGAGAAATTTCCTACAAAGTACTGTTAACTGACTTCGTATCACCAAAACTGTGAGCCAGCAGACAGTGGGGAAAACATGATCCAAGAAAAATAAAAAGTAAAATAATTGTCATTCAGAATTATACAAGCAAAACATTTCAATAACTAAAGTAAAATAAGGACAGATTTAGAAAATCAAAAGCTAAGAAGGTATAAAATGCATAGACCTTTAAAAAAAACCAATTTCTAAATCTGTAGAATGTTCCTCAAGAAGAAAAGGATGTCAGAAAGTTTGGAAAAGCAAGAGGGAATGATGAGCAAAGATAATAGTACTGTGTTAGGTAAATCCAAATAAATAGCAATATAGAATAGTAAAACTACTCTTCTGTTAGAGCTGAAAGAGTGTCAAAAAAAAATGACAGAGAGAGATAGTTTAAATCTTGAATATCAGCAGCACATATGTTAGAATGATGATGATAGGGTAAAAGTGATCTAAAAGTCCTGGCATTGTTCTGAAGAAGGCAAGTGTTGTTGACTGACCTTAAACCATGTCATTGAAATAGAAATGTTACAATTTCTAAGGAAGTTACTAAAGTATAAGGTAAAAGAATGTATAATTTCAAACTAGCACACAGGCTGGTGGGAGGGAGAAATTAAGCAAAGAAACTCAATTTAAAATAAGGAAGAAATGGAGTTTAAAAATAGGAAATGTGGGACATAGAGTACGAAACATGATTTTTGACATTAATCCAAATATGTCAGTAATCCTGTTAAATGAAAATAGATTAAATGTTCTCTTTCTAAATATTATCAGAATTTTTAAACACAATGCAGTTGAAAGCCATTATAAGAGAAATATCTAAAACATACAAATGTAGAAGATTTGAGAGAAAAGGCATATAAAAAAATTGAAAATAATGCTGGTTTAACTATGAAGTGCAGTGAAAGTGTTACTCAGGAGTGTCTGACTCTTTGAGACCCCATAGACTACAGCCCACCAGGCTCCTCTGTCCACGGAATTCTCCAGTCAAGAATACTGGAGTAGGTAACCATTCCCTCTCCAGGGGATCTTTCCAACCTAGGAACCAAACCCAGGTCTCCTAGAGAGACAGCAGGCAGATTCTTGGTTGTCTGAGCCACCAGGGAAGCCCGATTTAACTATATTGCTATCAAAACTGGATTCTCAAAACAGTTTAAGAGGGCCAATACACAGGTAACATATAATAACATAAAGTTTTAAGTTAACATCTAACCCTTAAAAGCAAGACCTTAGAGAATGACAAGAAAGGAGTAAATCTAACAAAATAGTGAAGATTTTAATCCAACAAACTATACAAGCAAATATCAATAAAGATAATGAGGTTTAAAAAACTGAAAAAAAGTGGTCTCATAAACATACAAGCACAAATGAAGGTTTGTGGCAGTCCTTTGTCAAGCAAGTCTATCAGTGCAGTTTTTCAACAGTATCATTTTTTAATTAAAGGGTATACTTTTTTTAGATATGCAATATCATATTTAACTGACTACAGTGTAGTGTAAACATAATTTTAACATGCACTAAGAAACCAAAAAGTTCATGTGACTCGCTTTATTGTGGTAGCCTGGAACCAAAGCCACAATATGTCTAAAGTACACCTGTGTAAAATAAAGGTAGATTGGGTTGTAGATTGCAGAATTATTTATATGACAAGATTATACACAGCCATGAAACATTCAATATAACAATATGTATCAAAAGGGTTGAATATAAAGAAAAAACAAAAATAATGCAGAGACTTCCCAGAGAGTCCAGTGGTTAAGACTCTGCCTTCCAACACAAAGGGTACAGGCTTGATCCCTTGAGGAACTAAGAGCCTGCATGCCATGCAGTATGGCCAAAAAGTGAAGAAACAAATAAAGCAAATTCCAGGGGAATAGACATGTTATAATGCAATGTGTGTATATATATAGTGAAAAAATGAACATTTAGAGACATAAACATATGTGATAAAATTAAAGAAAAAATGAATAGCATGTTTAACACAAAACTCAGAGGAGTGAGTGGCTCATTTTGGATAAGACAGACATGCATTCAGGGGGGAACTGAAGCTTCAAAAGAATTGGTATGATTCCTTTTTTAAAAATGAATGATGTCCAAATATTCACTCTTTTTGTAATCATTTCTGTTTAAAATGTGGTTGCATGTTATGTATGCTTCTGTGTCTAACATACAACAAATTAAGACATTTAAGAACATGTACATATAGAGACTAAAGGGGAAATTGAAAAGCATTAAGTGACTTTCCAGAAGCTGCGTGCAAGTCCGTGAAACAGTCACACAGTCCAGTCACTGACTTTCCTTGCCTGCACTACCTGCCTCATCCGGCAGATTACTTTCTTCGCATCAGACTTCCAGAAAATGAGGTCATTTTTTAAATAGTTTGCTGACAAAACGACAGAATCAAAAAATTGAATAATTTTAAAGGACTCTAAATTATTTCTCAAACTTAAGACAGGACATATTCCATGAATTTTATAAGCAGTTTTGATAACACTCCGTGTGCTCAGTCACTTCAGTCATGGCCGACTCCTTACTATGGACTGTAATCTGCAAAGCTCCTCTGTCCCTGAGATTCTCTAGGCAAGAATACTGGAGGGGGCGGTCATTTTCTCTTCCAGAGGGAATCTTCCTGACCCTGGGATCAAACCTGCATCTCTTATGTCTCCTGCATTGGCAGGCAGGTTCTTTACCACTCACACCACACAACAACATGCCATCTTTCTCCTTAATGCTTCAGTGTGTACCTAGACAAGAAAACTAGAAATGGAAATTTCATTGAAAAGTCAGATTATACAAATATTGACATCATTAAGAGTTCTAGACAGGGCTTAAAAATGTTAAACTGGAGATGTTCAAAGAGTGTTAGAACTCTGGCTGATCTGAGTGACCAAGGGCAGAATCCATGAATAAATTTCAGAACATAAGCAGGAACTTGGTGGAGGTAGGGAGAGCAGGCAATTATTAAAATGTGTGAAGCTGTTTCAGTTTAGAAAACATTTTAATCCTCAAGTCTTTGTAAGTCAGTATAAATTTAGCCTTATTTTATAGGAGAGAAAATTTGTATTAAAATATATTGAACATTTTTAAGCTGTTCAATAAAACCTGTATCCTTCAGTGTTTACCAACAGTAACACTGATCAGAGTCACTGAATGACAAACAGCTGGGTCTCAAGCATTAAACATTTAGTATCCTATTTCTATGCACACAACTTTTGCCCTAATTTCTAAGTATAGTTGAGAAATCTACTCTAATTATCTCAGCTCTCCTGTCTGTTGTTCTCAGCCCCATGCTACTCTGTGGTGTGAAACTGATAATGAGAAGAAAGCTGATAAAATGTGTAGGAGCAGAAGCTGAAGATGGTGAACTATTTTTGCAAAAAAAAAAAAAAATATATATATATATATATATATATATTAGTGAATCTGTTTGTCTTATTTTTAAGATTTTTTAAAATAAATCTCTGTTCATGTTAAAATCCAAACATGGAGCCATATTTAGATAACAGTCAAACCTGAACCAACAAGAGCTGCAGGTCAATGGAAGTCAATAAATGGCATCCTGCTACCCCTACCTAGTTACCATGGCAATTTGTGCCTAAAATGGCCTGGAAAGATGTGCTCTCCTCTTACGTGAATTTGAAACAAAACTTTTTAGATTATTTAACTCCCAAATAAGCATCATTTTTACATCATGCTCATGATTTCTCTTGGGCACATAATTTTTTTCTCAGTAAAGTCAGTCCCTACATACGACCTTTCCAGTTGCAAACTTTCAAAGATGCAAATATGCATTGGCACATTGAAGTACAGAAGTTAGTTCACATGTCCCGTGTACATTGTCACCTGTGTGCATCCTGTACAAATGGTTGTGCTTCTGTATAATTTAGTGTACAGTACTGTGTAGAGTGGGGATTCCCAGGTGGCGCTAGTGGTAAAAAATTCCCCTGCCAATGCAGGAGACATAAGAGACGCTGGTTCCACCCCGAGTATGGCTACTTGCTCCAGTATTCTTACTTGGAGACTCCCATGGACGGAGAAGCCTGGTGGGCTACAGTCGATAGGGTCTCAAAGAATTGGACATGACTGGAGCTACTTAGCCCGCACACACGTACACAGTGTATAGAGTACAGTAATGCAGTATTTTTATTTCCAGCCCAGGATGTCCAGAAGCAGGCTTAGAAACAGTGATGATGTAGCTGGTACTGCTAAGAAGTGCCAAGTGACAACAATGAAAACAAAAGTGAAAATAATTGAGAATGGAGCAAGATGAAAAAAGTGGTATTTTAAACCTATTGCAGTATAGTACTATACAGATAATTGTGTTACTTGGGTACCTAGGCTAACTTTGTTGGACTTACAATTTGGCTTATGAACATGCTCTGAGAACATGCTCTCCTACTGCATTTGTTTGAGCCCATGCCTTAGAAATTGACAAAACTAAGGGCTGGATTCCAACCCTGAGGCATAAGATTAAAAGCTGTCTTAGAAGTGGGGAAAGGATTAACATGAATTATTCTAGGGGTCCTCCAAAGTCTGCCACAATAAACAATTCCAAATGTGCATGTGGCAGGATTATTTTTTTAAATATTAACATATTTTCCTAAGTGTATTTTCCCTATTTGACTTTCAGATTCTCTCCAAATACTTTCAAGCATTTGGGCACTTCTGCATGATTATCTTAGACCATCAGGACTACTAAATAGAATGCCATAGACTGTGTGGCTTGTAAACAACAATCTATAATTCACAGCTCTGGAGACTGAGTAGTTCAAGATCAAGGTACCAGCAGATTTGGTTTTTTAGGAGGGCCTGCTTCCTGACTCATAGGTAGTCATCTTCTCACTGTGTGCTCAAATGGCAGAAGAGATAAGGGAACTCTTTAGGGCCCTTTTATAAAGGCACTAATTTTATTCTTGAAGCCTTCACCTTCATGAGCTAATCACTTCCCAATACCCTACCTCTTAATACCATCAAATTGATAGATAGGATTTCAACATATGAATTTTGGTGGGACATAAACATTCAGTCCATTGCAATGATTGTCTCAGAAGCAAAATGTGTCAAGGCAAAACATCTGAACAAGTCTTCCTGGTTTTGCTTTCCAAAAGAAAAATGGAGAGAATTTGGGACTTAATCCAAATTCTTGAAAAAAAAATAATAATGAATATTAGAGTGAATCTTACCTTTGAGTCTCCACAATGTTTGCCCAGGCTGAGAAGGAAATTAGAGAAAAGCAACAGGAAGAGAGGTAATGGAAATAAATATATTAGATCAGAGGATGGAGAAATCACTAAAGTGAAGGGCTACTCCTAAAAATATATCCAAACAAACAGGAGCAATGCAGGACAAGTCAGTCATCATATCCGTGCCTTCAGTTGCTGTGCAACTGAGTGTGAATGTAAAAAATAACTGACCTTCTCACTGGACTCCTGATGGGACTTCCCCCTGGTAACAGCCAGTATTTCAGCAGCAGGAGCAATGCCCTCCATGTCTTGAGAATTTGCCCAATTCCCATCTCACTTATTCCAAATGAATTCCAAACACTAAACATGTGCCTTGCTATAGATAGAGAAGAGTAAATCACAGAGGAAAACGGAGGGTGGTGTCCTAGACGCATAATGATCTAGTGACCAGACTGTTACGGAAAATACCATTCAATACTTGTCTACTAGGAGCAGGGACTAGGAAAAGTTCCATTCTCCCTAGACTAGGATCCCTGTAAACCCTCCTCCTCGTCTCCAACTATTCTCATCGCTTCTCCCCTCCCTGTCCTTGCTTACCTGTGCCAAGAAAAAATGTTATAACAACAAGCACTTATTATGCTTTATAATATGCAAAAGTATCTCTCACACATAGCTTCATTCATCTTCAAACAATTCTGTGAAATTAGCAAGTCAGTTTCCATTGTTATCCCCAATTTACAGATAGCGAAACTGAGGCTCTGAGAGATTGTGTAAATTACCCAAGGGTACACTGGCACTGGGAGGTGTCACTAGTCTGTGTCCGTTATCTGCGGTTCTGTTGCTCCTTCACTACCATTTTGGCCCTGCTCCAAAATACAGCAGGCTGTTCCCTATGGTTTGAGAGGCCATGACCTCTTTCCTCACAAAAGGTTTCCTCCTAGCTTTTCTTACTTCCAGAATACCCTGCCTTAAAGACATTACAGTTAAATCTCCTACATACAAATATTCAAGTTGAGAACTTTCAATGATGTGAACATGTGTTCCATTCATGTCAGGCATAAGTGTAATTGCAGCTTGCTCTCCATCTCCTCTTGCTGAAGATCCTTCAGCTCTACCATCTCCTACCTCCTCTCCCTCCTCCAGTCAGTATCTCTTCTTGCCTGTTCCTCCATGCTAGCCCCTGTGTGTCAGCTGCTGTACTGTGCTACCATACTTTTCAAGGTACTGTACCGTAAGATTAAAAACATTTTATTTTGTGTTTGTTTTTTATGTATTATTTGTGTGAAAAGTATGATAAACCTATTATAATCCTATACTATGTACTCAACTGTGATAGTTGGTACCCAGGCTAAGTTTGTTGGACTTATGAACGTGCTCTTAGAACAGAATTCATTCATCTATAGGGGACTTACTGTACTCTAATTTTAGGCAAAGTCTCCAGGAGCCCCTTGGTAACCCATTCATTCAACCTGAGCTCCCTTGACTGAGACATCTTTGGACCAGGACTACTACTTAAGAAATTTAAATGAAAGAACAAAGTGACTATCATGAAGTAAAGGCTCAACAAACACTGGGTTTCTTTTCACTAGTTAAAAAACATTTTCAGGAACTTTCTGACCCCATGGCATAATTCTTTCCAAGTAAATAAATAAATAACATAGCCATGAATAATACACCTTCATCTAATTCTAATGGTAAAATAAAATCTCAAAGTACATTTTAACTCTCAACAAATATGAGTCTCTCCAAAAATAATAAGCCTCCCAAAATCAGTATCCCAAAGGAAAACAATTTGCTTACCTTAACTCTACTCTCAGTACAAAAATAATAAAAATTATTTTCACTAAAATTATTAAATTGATCAGGGCCCTTCACCCTATGGCATAGGAGCATAAAGAATAACACACACTGGAACAATGTAAAAGCCTAGATTAATATTGAATGAACAGCAAAGGATAAATAGGACTTTCTGCTCTGCTCTCACTGAAGACAAACACAAACAGTAAACAAAGAAGCAGGCATGAATCAACTCCATGAATGCAGCCTTGGTTACTGCAGTATCAACAGGGCTTTTAAAATGTCAAAGGAAAAGTATATTCTAATAAAAATACACGAAAACTATGCTGAAAAATTAATGTAGCACACAGTGTGCAAATACACCCCTACATGAATAGAAAGTTGAGATTAACTCTTTGCATCAGTAAACCTCAGGTGATAAATCACTGGTGACAATTTCTCTCCCCCTTTAAATATGATTAGAAGTCTTTGGAGAATTGTCGATACATAACTGGGGTCAAAAATTTTAACTCAAACCACTTGGATAAGCAGAGAAAATGTTTTCTTGTTGTTGTTTATAGTTTTCTACATGAGCTCCCATCCTCTGGTTAGAAGGAAAAATGTTAAATGAATCTCTAACCCAGTTTACACCTAGACTGATTTGATAACTTAAATGGTCCCTTCAGGCACTATTTTTCTTAATAGTGAGGAGGGAAGTCACTCAGATTTCTTCTGCCTCCCCTAACTCATCTCTGAAAGAAGGCAGTTGGGTGTACACATGGAGAGAGAGGAAGAATGAGAAATGGCGAGATTAGTGACTTTGAGCACAGTGTTCTGGTCTTCCAGATGGTATTGTCTTAACCATCTGGTTACTGTCTTGGCATTCATGGCTGGAGACTATAACTGATCTCATTCTCCCAACTTGGTCATAACCCGGTTCATTCTCTGGCCAGTTTGGTCTCACTTTGGCACCTCCTGGCTCCAAAACCCGGAGACTCCCTGCCTACCTAAACAGAGCCCAAGGCCAACTCTGAGGCCCAGTACTCCCTCTCGCTGGGAACTGAGGGTCCGTCAGGACAGCTAACCCTTGGAGCTGCTGGTTCCTCTGACAACACTACAAAATCCAACCAATGGAAGTGTGTTTGGTGCTGGAAAAGTTAGAGAAAGTCTCTCTTCTAAGAGCCCAAAAAGGGAGGTAGGACCTACAGCCTCCTCCTTTCACCTCCCTGACAACCCAAGCCCTAAATCTATGCTACAGTCCACAGGGGGGAAGAGGGACACAGGTCTGAGAAATGGGCTCCTTCCTTCTTTTCCTCTCTCACCCCTCCCATCTTCCTCCTCCAGGGAAAGAGATGGGTTTTGCCTTTTATTCTACATTCTGGTTTTATCAGGCATAGGGCTTTGCTATTGTGAATGGAAGGGTGCTTTCTCTGCAGGCTATCTTCACAGTTTAGTACCTGATATGTTACAGGGAAAAATAAAGAGAACTGGAAAACCATCTCTCAAGATCATGCATGCTCGTGTTCAGTCACTTCAGTTGCTGTCTGACTCTTTGTGACCCCATGGACTGTAGCCCGCCAGGCTCCTCTGTCCATGCGATTCTCCAGGCAAGAATCCTAGATTGTAGCCATTTCCTCCTCTGGGGGACCTTCCCAACCCAAGGATTGAACCGGCGTCTCCTGTGTCTTCTGCATTGCCAGCAGATTCTTTACGTTGAGCCACCAGAGAAGTCCCTCAAGATCATAGTCTGCTTTCTAACACTTTTACCTTACTATGTCCTTGTTTTTCATGTCAGAAATTTTATATTATTCTGTTTTTGTCTTCATGATTCTTTACAATAAATTCTCTTTCCCATCAGGTAAATAGCAGCTCAGATAGACTGGAGCAAATAGCATGGACACCAAAAGATAAAGACACATTACTAATTTCTAAAATCCTGCATCTCACCACCTTGTACACAGTCTACTGTTCCTACATATTATGTGTTTAAATCAATATAGACGAGTGTGCAAAGCTATCATCTCATATAAACGTTCTGTTACATGGCATTTATCAAAACACATTTCTTTATGTTGTTTATTTCTAACACAGAACATCTTCTGGGGATTTGTAATCTGGAGATTATTTTGATGAACATCATTTCTGTGGAATTACAATATAGAAAGATAAATCCCAAACTTTATGGCAAATGTGATAAATAAAACTGTTAACAAACATTTGTTTTACAGATATTTGGAGTAAATAGAAACATTAGTGCAAAAAAGCAAAAAGTCTATCTGAGGAGGCCTTACAAATAACTGTGAAAAGACAGGAAGTGAACTGGAGCCCATTATCCAGAGTGAAGTAAGCCAGAAAGAAAAACAACAATACAGTATACTAACGCATATATATGGAATTTAGAAAGACGGTAACGAGAACTCAGCATGCGAGACAGCAAAAGGAACGCAGATGTATAGAACAGACTCGTGGACTCTGTGGATGAGGGCAAGGGTGGGATGATATGGGAGAATGACATTGAAACATGTTAATTATCATATGTGTAATCAATCGCCAGCCCAGGATTGATGCTCGGGGCTGGTGCATAGAGATTTCCTGGGGGGAGGGAGGAGGGAGGGAGGAGGGAGGGGGGTTCTGGAGGGGGAGCATATGTAAACCCATGGCGATATCATGTCATTGTATGGCAAAACTAATAAAAAAAAAAGAAAGAAAAGCAAAGGAGGAAAAGAAAGATATACCCATTTGAATGCAGAGTTCCAAAGAATAGCAAAGAGAGATAAGAAAGCGTTCTTCAGCCATCAATGCAAAGAAATAGAGGAAAATAATAGACTGGGAAAGACTAGAGATCTCTTCAAGAAAATTAGAGATACCAAGGGAACATTTCATGAAAAGATGGGCTCAATAAAGGACAGAAATGGTAGGGACCTAACAGAATCTGATAAAGAATTCCGAATAATGATAGTGAAAATGATTCAAAACCTGGAAAATAAGTTGGAGTTGCAGTTCAATAACCTGCAGGCAAGGATCGAGAAGATGCAGGTAAGCTTTAACAAGGACTTAGAAGAAATGAAAAAGAGTCAAAATACAATAAATAATGCAATAAATGAGATCAAAAACACCTTGGAGGGAACCAACAGTAGAATAACAGAGATAGAAGACAGGATGAATGAGATAGAAGATAGAATGGCAGAAATAAATGAAACAGAAAGGAATAATGAAAAAAGAATTAAAAGAAATGAGGACAATCTCAGAGACCTCTGGGACAGTATTAAATGCACCAATATTCGAATCATAGGAATCCCAGAAGAAGAAGACAAAAAGAAAGACCATCAAAAAATTCTTGAAGAAATAATTGTTGAAAATTTCCCTAAATTGGGAAAGCAAATAACTTCTCAGATCCAAGAAACACAGAGGGTCCCAAATAGAATCAACCCCAAGCGGAACACCCCAAGACACATATTAATCAAATTAACAAATATCAAATACAAAGACCAAATATTAAAAGCAGCGAGGGAGAAGCAAAAAATAACCCACAAGGGGAATCCCATCAGGATAACAGCTGATCTCTCAATAGAAACCCTTCAGGCCAGAAGGGAATGGCAGAGCATTCTTAAAGTCATGGAAGAAAACAAGCTACAACCCCGATTACTGTACCCAGCAAGGATCTCATTCAAATTTGAAGGAGAACTCAAAAGTTTTTCAGACAAGCAGAAACTGAGAGAATTCAGCAGCACTAAACCAGCCCTCCAACAAATGCTAAGGATCTTGCCTAGATAGGAAACACGGATGGGATATATAATCTCGAACCCAAAACAATAGAATAGAAGAAATGGCAACAGGATCATATTTATCAATAATTACCTTAAATGTAAACGGGTTGAATGCCCCAACCAAAAGACAAAGACTGGCCAATTGGATACAGAAACAGGACCCGTATATATGTTGTCTACAAGAGACCCACCTCAAACCTAGGGACACATATAGTCTGAAAGTTAAAGGCTGGAAAAAGATATTCCATGCAAATAAAGACCAAAAGAAAGCAGGAGTAGCAATACTCATATCAGATAAAGGTAGACTTTAAAATAAAGGCGGTGAAAAAAGATAAAGATGGACATTACATAATGCTCAAAGGATCAATCCAAGAAGAAGAAATAACAATTATAAATATTTATGCACCTAACATAGGAGCACCACAATATGTAAGGCAAATGCTAACAAGTATGAAAGGGAAAAACAACAACACAATAATAGTGGGAGACTTTAATACACCACTCACACCAATGGGTAGATCAACTACACAGAAAAGTAACAAGGAAATTCAAACTTTAAATGATACACTAGACCAACTAGACCTAATTGATATCTATGGATCACTCCACCCCAAAACAAGGAATTTCACCTTTTTCTCAAGCACACACGGGACCTTCTCCAGGATAGATCACATCCTGGGCCATAAATCTAGCCTTGGTAAATTCAAAACTATTGAAATCATCCCAAGCATCTTTTCTGATCACAATGCAGTGAGATTAGATACCAATTACAGGAGAAAACCATTCAAAACCTCCAACATATGGAGGCTCAACAACGCACTGCTGAATAACCAACAAATCACAGAAGAAATCAAAAATGAAATTCAGTTATGCATAGAAACCAATGAAAATGAAAACACAACAGCCCCAAACCTATGGGATGCTGTGAAAGCAGTGCTAAGGGGAAGGTTCATAGCAATACAAGCTCACCTCAGGAAACAAGAAAAAAATCAAATAAATAACCTTACTTTACACCTAAAGCAACTAGAAATGGAAGAAATGCAGAAGCCCAGGTCTAGTAGAAGGAAAGAAATCTTAAAGATCAGGGCAGAAATAAATGCAAAGGAAACAAAAGAGACCATAGCAAAAATCAACCAATCCAAAAGCTGGTTCTTTGAGAAGATAAATAAAATTGACAAACCATTACCCAGACTCATCAAGAAACAAAGGGAGAAGAACCAAATCAACAGAATTAGAAATGAAAACGGAGAGATCACAACAGAAAACACAGAAATACAAAGGATCATAAGAGACTATTATCAGCAACTATATGCAAATAAACTGGACAATTTGGATGAAATGGACAAATTCCTAGAAAAGTACAACTTTCCAAGACTAAACCAGGAAGAGATAGATAATCTTAATAGACCCATCACAAGCATGGAAATTGAAACTGTAATCAGAAATCTTCCAAAAAACAAAAGCCCAGGACCAGATGGCTTCACAGCTGAATTCTACCAAAAATTTAGAGAAGAGCTAACACCTATTCTACTCAAACTCTTCCAGAAAATTGCAGAGGAAGGTAAACTTCCAAACTCATTCTACGAGGCCACCATCACCCTAATTCCAAAACCCGACAAAGATGCCACAAAAAAAGAAAACTGCAGGCCAATATCACTGATGAACTTAGATGCAAAAATCCTTAACAAAATTCTAGCAAAAATAATCCAACAACACATTAAAAAAATCATACATCATGATCAAGTAGGCTTTATCCCAGGGATGCAAGGATTCTTCAATATTCGCAAATCAATCAATGTAATACACCACATTAACAAATTGAAAAATAAAAATCACATGATTATCTCAATAGATGCAGAGAAATCCTTTGACAAAATTCAACATCCATTTATGATAAAAACCCTCCAGAAAGCAGGAATAGAAGGAACATTCCTCAACATAATAAAAGCTATATATGACAAACCCACAGCAAACATTATCCTCAATGGTGAAAAACTGAAATCATTCCCCCTGAAGTCAGGAACAAGACAAGGGTGCCCATTCTCACCACTACTTTTCAACATAGTTTTGGAAGTCTTGGCCACAGCAATCAGAGCAGATAAAGAAATCAAAGGAATACAGATTGGAAAAGAAGAAGTAAAACTCTCTCTGTTTGCAGATGACATGATCCTCTATACTGAAAACCTTAAAGATTCTACTAGAAAATTACTAGAGCTAATCAGTGAATATAGCAAAGTTTCAGGATACAAAATCAACACACAGAAATCCCTGGCATTTCTATACACTAACAATGAGAAAACAGAAAGAGAAATTATGGAAACAATTCCATTCACCATCGAAACAAAAAGAATAAAATACTTAGGAGTAGTTCTACCTAAAGAAACAAAAGACTTGTATATAGAAAACTATAAAACACTGATGAAAGAAATCAAAGAGGACACAAACAGATGGAGAAATGTGCCGTGTTCATGGATTGGAAGAATCAATATAGTGAAAATGAGTATACTACCCAAAGCAATCTATAGATTCAATGCAATTCCTATCAAACTACCAGAGGTCCTTTTCAGAGAATTAGAACAAATAAGTTCACAATTTGTATGGAAATACAAAAAACCTCGTATAGCCAAAGCAATCTTGAGAAAGAAGAATGGAACTGGAGGAATCAACCTACCCGACTTTAGGTTATACTACAAATCCACAGTCATTAAGACAGTATGGTACTGGCACAAAGACAGAAATATAGATCAATGGAACAAAATAGAAAGCCCAGAGATAAATCCACACATCTATGGACACCTTATCTTTGACAAAGGAGGCAAGAATATACAATGGAGAAAAGACAACCTCTTTAACAAGTGGTGCTGGGAAAACTGGACAGCCACTTGTAAAAGAATGAAACTAGAACACTTTCTAACACCATACACAAAGATAAACTCAAAATGGATCAAAGATCTAAGCATAAGACCAGAAACTATAAAATTCCTAGAGGATAACATTGGGAAAACACTCTCTGACATAAACCAAAGCAGGATCCTACATGACCCACCTCCCAGAATATTGGAAATAAAAGCACGAATAAACAAATGGGACCTAATTAAAATTAAAAGCTTCTGCACAGCAAAGGAAACTATAAGCAAGGTGAAAAGACAGCCTTCAGAATGGGAGAAAATAATAGCCAATGAAGCAACGGACAAACAATTAATCTCAAAAATATACAAGCAACTCCTGCAGCTCCATTCTAGAAAAATAAACGACCCAATCAAAAAGTGGGCCAAAGAACTTAACAGACATTTCTCCAAAGAAGACATAAAAGTGGCTAACAAACACGTGAAAAGATGCTCAACATCACTATCAGAGAAATGCAAATCAAAACCACAATGAGATATCACTTTACACCAGTCAGAATGGCTGCCATCCAAAAGTCTACAAGTAATAAATGCTGGAGAGGATGTGGAGAAAAGGGAACTCTCTTACACTGTTGGTGGGATTGCAAGCTAGTACAGCCACTGTGGAAAACAGTGTGGAGATTCCTTAAAAAACTGCAAATAGACCTGCCATATGACCCAGCAATCCCACTGCTGGGCATACACACCGAGGAAACCAGAATTGAAAGAGCCACGTGTACCCCAATGCTCATCGCTGCTTTATTTACAATAGCCAGGACATGGAAGCAACCTAGATGCCCATCAACTGACGAATGGATAAGAAAGCTGTAGTACATATACACAATGGAATATTACTCAGCATTAAAAAAAAAATCATTTGAATCAGTTCTACTCAGATGGACGAAGCTGGAGCCCATTATCCAGAGTGAAGTAAGCCAGAAGCAAAAACAACAATACAGTATATTAACTCATATATATGGAATTTAGAAAGACGGTAACGAGAACACAGCATGCGAGACAGAAAAAGGAACGCAGATGTATAGAATAGACTTGTGGACTCTGTGGATGAGGGAAAGGGTGGGATGATATGGGAGAATGGCATTGAAACATGTTAATTATCATATGTGTAATCAATCGCCAGCCCAGGATTGATGCTCGGGGCTGGTGCAACTAGATTTCCTGGGGGGGAGGGAGGAGGGAGGGGTGTTCTGGAGGGGGAGCATATGTAAACCCATGGTGATATCATGTCATTGTTTGGCAAAACTAATAAAAATAATATATCTCAAAAGAAACAGACTTATTTCCCTAACACAGAGCACACATTTCTATTTCCATACATGTGAAACAGTCTCCATTTATTTTAACACATTGCTTCCAATAATTAGACTTCTTTTTCTTTGGATTCTGTTTCTAAGGGTGAAATTTTTGATAGTTATCATATCTTAGACAAACCTGGACAGCATATTAAAAAGCAGAGACGTCACTTTGCCGAAGAAGGTCCATATAGTCAAACTATGGTTTTTTCCAGTAATCATGTATGGATGTGAGAACTGCACCATAATGAAGGCTGAGCACTAAAGAACTGATGCTTTCAAACTGTGGTGCTGGGAAATATTCTTGAGAGTCCCTTGGACTGCAAGGCGATCAAACCAGTCAATCCTAAAGAAGCCAACTCTGATTATTCATTGGAAAGGCTGATGCTGAAGCTGAAGCTCCAATACTTTGGCCACCTGATGCAAAGAGTTGACACATTGAAACAGACTCTGATGCTGGGAAAGATTGAGGGCAGGAGGAGAAGGGGATGATAGAGGATGAGGTGGTTGGATGGCATCACCAACTCAAAGGACATGAATCTGAGCAAAGTCTGGGAGATAGAGAAGGACAGGGAAGCCTGGTGTGCTACGGTCCATAGGGCCACAAAGAGTCAGACATGACTTAGGACCAAACAAACACTGTATCTTATTACAATCTAAATAAAACTCATTTACAAGATGGGCATTGCTGAGAGAGTAATATCACCCATTAGAAATTGTTTTGCTTGCCCAGGTGGTTAAAATATAGTATATACTGAGACATGCAATCCACATGCTCCTTGACCTTTTTAAGGCCACACTAACTCTTGAAACAAAGACGTCTAGGTACATATGTATGCAAAAACACATGCATACATACACACACACACACACACATTTTGTCTCTCGGGAAATCTAGGGCATCTTTTACTAGGTAACTTTGTAATTGAATGGCGTATGATTGAAATATAAATTCACCATTGCAAAAACCTCTCACAGACACCCTTCTAAGCTTCAGAATAAGGGCCCTGTGGCATTTTTGTTGTTCAGTCCCTGGGTCAGGAAGATCCCCTGGAGAAGGGAACAGCGACCCACTCCAGCATATTTGTGCAGATTTTACTCTGTTGGCTTTTCACAAATGGCTCTGTCAAAGCATAATATGTGACTTCCATAATCAAATGTTATTTCCATCTTAATGAAAAGAAACAGTATCCATTGCAGTGTGAGGTCCATGATTTTTGCACTACTGACTAGAGAAATATCTTCTGTTCCCAGGAAAATCACTTCCTGGTTTGTCCTTGTGTGCTTACTCCCTCAGTCATGTCCAACTCTTTGAGACCCCATGGACTGTAGCCCATCAGGCACCTCTGTCCATGGGGATTCTCCAGCCAAAAATACTGAAGTAGTTTGCCATGCCCCCTTTCAAGGGATCTTCCTAACCCAGGGATCAAACCCAAGGATTGCAGGGGGGATTCTTTACCATCTGAGTCACCAGGGAAGCCCAGTTTATCCTACATTTGGTTAGTAATCTCACTTGGGGTGGGTGGGGTCAGAGGGCCTTCCCTGAGCCCAAGTACGTTCAGCATTTACAATACAGGGAGGAAAGAAGACTGTTGGGGGGCTTGGCCCTGCCAACTTCTGCATCCTACTCCTGCCTGGAGAGGGAGGGACTGCTCTGTGAGTGCTCACAGCATGAGACCCCTGCACAGAGCGGGTACCAGGAGAATAGTATCTTGTAGCATGGCATCTCATTGTGACTGCTTCTCAATGGATGCAAAAGAAAATTCCATCTCTAGGCCAGAGCCTCTCCTCTCCCAAATTCCCAGACTCATCTTGAGCACACAGTGCCACAGAAGAGGAATGCTGATTTAAAATAAAATAAAAATTTTTAAAAACTGAGGAATATTAAAGAAACAATTCCCTTATGTTCACAGAAGGCCAGCACCTCCTAAGAAGAACCCAGTGTGCCCAGAATTCAGGATGTTACTCGAAGATTGGAACTACAGCTTCTCAGTAGTTGCAGCAAATTGAAAAATGTGTGTTTCCTTCAGAACTTCCCTGGAGCCTCTTCCTTTGCATTATCCACTGTACATATCCTTGTCTGCCTCCTACTGTAATTCAACAAGTGTTTGTGAAACAACCTACATGTATCTCCACTTGGCATTCCAAGAACATGCCAGATGAACAAAACCTAGTTTCTGACTTCAAAGAGTAGATGGTCTAGTAAGAGAGACAATCTTATTGTAAAGAATCTGTGTGTCCAGTCTAGTAAAGGAGAGAGAGATTTTCATAATTACTTATAATACAAATAATTACTTATAATTACAAATAATTACAGTATGGGAGACCTGGGTTCAATCCCTGGGTTGGGAAGATCCCCTGGAGAAGGGAAAGGCTACCCACTCCAGTATTCTTGCCTGGAGAATCCCCATGGGCAGAGGAACCTGGAAGGCTACAGTCCATTGGGTCAAAAAGAGTCAGACATGACTGAGTAACTAAGCACAGTACATAGTACAATATGGGGCTTCCCTGGTGGCTCAGAGAGTGAAGAACCCACCTGCAATGCAGGAGAATAGAGCTCAATCCCTAGGTTGGGAAGATCCCCTGGAAAAGGAAACAGCAACCTACTCCAGTATTCTTGCCTGGGAAATCCCATGAACAGAGGACCCTGGGGGCTTCAGTCCATGGGGTCATAAAGAATCAGACATGACTGAGTGACTAAGTATGTGTGCATAGTACAATAAGGAGCAGTTTGGTTGAATGGCAATAGCCAAGGGAAATAGATATCAAGTTATTAGCTCACAGCTCATACCTTGATGTATTATCAGGGAAAACACTAATATCTCTGGATTGTTTATTCTTCTCTAAAATGAGAACAAACACTCCCACCTTCTCCTTCACAGTATTGCCTTTGGAATCAAATAAACTATACATATAGAACCTTTAGAGACTGGATGATGATTCATAGGTGTAACAGCTATTAAGAATTAACACTAATCAAGTAGTCTTGATGTTTTCTTTTTTAATCTTCATAACTCTAGAAGATTAGGGGACTTGCCTGAGATCATAGACTGACTACTCACCACACTGTCACACTCTTAATTCTTTGCCACTTATAAGGTCAATGACTTTGGACAAGTCCTTTAATCCCTTTTGAACCTCAATGTTTTCATTAGGAAAATTAAAATAGTCTCAATGAAATTTGTTTCAATTGTGGTAACATATAACATGAGATCTATTCTCATGACTCATTTTTAAGTGCTCAATACAGTGTGTGTTAGTCACTCAGTCGTGTCCAACTCTTTGTGACCCCATGGGCTATAGCTTGCCAGGCTCCTCTGTCCATGGAATTCTCCAGGCAAGACTACTGGAATGGGTAACCATTCCCTTCTCCAGGGGATCTTCCCAACCCAGGAACCAAATCTGGGTCTCCCACATTGCAAGCAGATTCTTTACCATCCAAGATCACTAAAGTTACAATGCGGTATAGCAGGTCTCCAGAACTTTTCATCGGCATGTTGATTATCAGCTCCACATTTCATCCTCTCTGCAGCTCCTGACTACCAACATTCCACTGCAATTCTATAAATTTGACTATTTTAGCGACCTCATATGAGTGGAATTCCTTCCCATATGGCTCAGTGGTAAAGAGTCCTTCTGCCAGTGGGTTTAATCCATGGGTAGAGAAGATTCCCTGGAGAAGGAAATGGCAACCCACTCCAGGATTCTTGCCTGGGAAATCCCAGGTACAGAGGAGATAGGTGAACTCCAGTACATGGGGTCAAAAAGAGTCAGACATGACTTAGCAACTAAACAGCAGCTAGCAGCATAAGTAGAATAAGTATTTGTCCTTCTGTGACTTATTTCTCTAGCTTAGCATAAGGTTCACTCATGTTATGCTTATGGCAGGATTTTCTTCTTTTTTAAACCTGAATGATAGTTTATTGTATGTATATAGCACATTTTCAATGAAATTTCTTAGGTCAAACAGTAGTAAATGCTACAGTAGAGGTATGAACTCTTCCAAAAACACAAAGGAAAAGCAATTAACTCTCAGTAGTCAGAAATTTATTGGTGCAGCATAAACTCCAGTTCATTACTCAACTTTGGGTGTGTCTGCTTCATTAGATCATCTTTGTGTATTTTTATTAAAACTCTTAGTCCTACTGACAACTGAGACTTATTCATTTTTATCATCTTCCTGTTGTTGTTCAGTCACCAAGTCATGTCCGACTCTTTGAGACCCCAAGGACTGCAGCACACCAGGCTTCCTTGTCCCTCATCATCTCCTGGAGCCTGCCCAAGTTCATGTCCATTGAGTCAGTGATATTCAATCATTTCATCCTCTGTTGCCTTCTTCTCTGACTTCAATCTTTCCTGCATCAGGGTCTTTTCCAATGAGTCAACTGTTAACATCAGGTGACCAAAGTATTGGAGCATCAGCCTCTGTCCTTGCAAAGAGTATTCAGATTGACTTAAAGATTGAATGGTTTTATCTCCTTGTTTTCCAAGGGACTCTCAAGAGTCTTCCTCAACACCATAGTTTGTAAGCATCAGCTCTTCAGTGCTCTGCCTTCTTTATTGTCCAGCTCTCACAACCAGACATGACACTAGAAAGACCATAGCCTTGACTATATGGACCTTACAAATGTTTGTAGAAATGACTGGATGGATGAGCGGATAGATGGCTCTTATCTGATAATCTGGACCAATTTTGGTCTTCACTATCTTCTGATCACTTTATTATGTTCCCAAAGATCCAGAAGAGGACAAGTTTCTGTCCTCTGCATCCCCAGAACTTCCTCTGTATTATTGGGATTGTCTGTGGATGTCTGCCTTTCCCACCAGATGCTAAGTTTACTGTGGTGAACAGTTTCTATTGTTCATCACTGTGTCTCCAGTTCCTAGCTCATAGCAGGTGATCATTAAATATTTAAAGAATGGTAAATAACTAAATGAATTTTCTAAAGCCTGTGTTTAGATGACCTAGTTTTGGGCAATCCTGAGGAAAATAAATTTTTCTCCTGAGAAACCTTACTGACCTGGCATTGCTGCTCTATTTAAGTTAAGATACTTAGTGTATTTGATTCAATATTTGTAAATAGCAAAAACCTAGCTAGCTTTTAATATTTATATGTATATGACAACCATTCACATGCACATACACACAGCCTGATAAAAGGGTGGTTTTAAAAAACAGCTTCAAAGTTACATACTAAAGTGAAAGTGAAAATAGTAGTCACTCAGTCATGTCCAACTCTTTGGGACCCCATGAATTGTAGCCAGCCAGGCTCCTCTGTCCATGGCAAGAATACCAGAGTGGGCTGCCATTTCCTTCTCCAGGGAGTCTTCCCAACCCAGGGATCGAACCCGGGTCTCCTGCATTGAAGGCAAATTCTTTACAGACTGAGCCTCCAGGGAAGCCTAAAGAGAATCATATTTAGTTATTGCATCTATAAATTCTGCTTTAATATCAAAGCCCTAGATACCTTGAAGAAATACTACAAGAATCTTAAGCATCAGAAAGACTAAACAAATCATGGTCTTACTAATGTAGAGGGGAAAAAGATATTTCTGAAAGATTTTAAAGATTTGCATGTTTTCTGATTACCCTTGATTTAGGCAGAATGGAATCTGAACATATTTCAGTATTCTCCAAGCTTTATGCTTTGACCAGAGAAACCAAGCAGCATAAATATTTGAATCGTACAACCAATTTTCCTTTATCTCATTCCCTGCATACTAGAGCATTCAAGGGTCATCCAGGGAAACAGAAAACAGTACAAAGTACTTCATGGAGAAAACTGGTTGTACAGATATTGGGGATGCAAACACAGGGATTAGCAAACAGCAGGAGCTACAAACACCACTGGGCTAGAAGGACAAAGGGAGGAGGGAGTGTTTCTGGAGCCCATGGGCCCAGGGCACTTGATGGAAACCAGAACTAGGCAGGAGGCTTAGCCACCACCAAAGAAACCGCATAAGGCAGAGATGAATGAGAAAGCATACCCCACTGTTTTTCCTTCTGTCCACTAATCTGAGGAGCACAGATTGCAGGAATCTGCTCCCTTGTGATACAGAGAAAAGAAACGGAAGGCCAAGGAACTGAAGGAACTGCTATGAGGGCACACAGGCCCAGCATCAGCATACCTACCTACCAGCCTACTGATCTGCCTACTCACATAGCTGCAGGTCACTAAAGCAAGTATCTGACTGCTTTGAAACCTGATTTCCTATTGTGTGCATGCTAAGTCACTTCACTCATGTCCAACTCTTTGCAACCCCAATGACCATAGCTCACCAGGCTCCTCTACCCATGGAATTCTCCAAGCAAGGATGCTGGAGTGGGTTGCCATTTCCTACTCCAGGGGATCTTCCCAGTCCAGGGATCAAACCAGAGTCTCTTATGTCTCCTGCATTAGCAAGAGGGTTTTTTTACCACTAGAGCCACCTGAGAAGCCTAATTTCCTATTGTATATGAATAAATTGATGTTTTGATTTGAAATATTTTAGTCTTTTTTAAAGATTTTTTTATGTGAACCATTTTTAAAGTCTTTGTTTAAATTGTTAAAATATTGCTTTTCTTTTGTGTTTTAGCTACTTGGCCTTGAGGCATGTGGGATTTCAGCTCCCCAACCAGGGATCAAACCCACATACCCTGCATTGGAAGACAAAGTCTTAACCACTGGGCCACCAGGGAAGTACTTATTTTATTGTTGTTTAAAAAAAGTTCTATTATTTTATATTTATTTCACAAGTAAACTTTGTGTTTTAAAAGACAACCTTAACCAGTATGTTATTATTATGTAGAAGACATGTTATTTTAAAAAAATAGTTCAGTGTTAAGGATTATTCAAATTGATAGTTAACAGCCAAGGAATTGGTACTGCCTATCATTTTGCTTCTTCAAAGTGGAAAGTGTGGGTAAAACTAAGATTTAAGGGGAAAATAAACAAAGAAGATGCATAATAAAATTCAAATACTAGCATGCTAAAAATTTGCTGACAAAGTTCTGATGACAAGAAAAGAATCCTTTTGGAAAACAAATTTTTTAAAGCATGCTTAAAATCACTGTTTTCAGGAAAATCTTACAGGAATTTAAATCACTTGATTTTTCAGAAAGCTTGTCTTGAAATATACACACACAAGACCTGCCCACCTCACATTAAATATTCATTTTGATTGACCAACTCAGTCTCTCCACTACAAAGCTCTGGCTTGCTCATGGCATTATTTCTTTGGTCTGTAACCTCATCAGATGGAACAGGCCAAATAACCTCCAGGCATGAGCACTGGTGTTTGAATGGAGCCTTTTCTACTTGCAATAAATAATGGTGTAGGGAATCGATACTAGCAGATGTGGTTTTCATGCTTTGTCCTTCCCCACTACAGTGGATCCTTCCAATCTCAAGGGTCGTTTTCTTTTCAAAGACATCGGACAGTATAGGTTGTTGTTAAAATTGCCAAGAAGCCCTCTTAGGCATGCCTTGTCCTGACTCTCTGCTGAGACAAGCCCAGTCTTGTGAGGCATGTGAAATTCAGAGCTCTATCCACTAATGCCCATGAAGGATCCTCTGGCAGTTTTCATATGATTAAAAATGGCCAAATGGTAACCGGGGAAATTACACTCTTACAGCCTTCACACCCCCTGCAGTTTTAAATGCATTACATCTTTCTGACTTTTCCTGCTTTAAAAAGCAAATTAAATAAGTGCAGTTGTGTCCTACTAACCAGCTACAGTGTTCCTTCCCAGGAAAGCAGACTTGAGGGAAAAGAGCTTCATTAATTCAGCAGAATTCTTAGACCTCAATTGTCCCTAAACTAACCGAACAAATCCAGAAACAATGTTTACCTTCTTAGGACTAGTTAACCTATCTCCAGTTTTAACATGCCAGTCAGGCCAAATGAGGAAGAGGAAATAGAATTGAGAATAAGAAAGAAACATTTTATCCTAGAAATAAATAGACCTGCCTATCAAAAGTCCTTGTCTCTACTAGTTTCAGAATAGCCCCTAAAAATCTCAACAAACCTGCTCCCATTTTCCTGCTTTGAAAAATAAAACTTAAAATTTGTATTTATGTCATAGTTACTATTTATTTAGCTATACCATTTGTAGTATCAGGCAACATTAAATTGCTTGAAACTGGTTTAGAAAAAAACAAAAAGCAGGGTACTAAATTGAGAAAACCTCAGATCTCACAACATTTTAGTTCTTATGCCACCTGAAATGTCATTGACCAAAAATTCTTTGCCCTAACACCTCAATTAGAAGTGTCCCACATTGCGTCACACACACACAAATACATTTATTCTTCAAACTCTCTTCCTTTAAAAGATTATTACAAAATGATGAGTTTAGCTCCATTTACTATGCAGTAAGGTATTATCAGTTATCTATTTTATATATAGCAGTGTGTATGTTAATCCCAAACTCCTAATTTATCCCCTCTATCCCTTCTTTTGATAAAGGACAGTCTCTCAAACATCCAAACAGGCCAGCCTAGAACTGTAGTCTATTGCCATTATTTCACTTTGGAATGGTTTAAATGGAAGAACTTGTAAAAGCCCAAAATCTGTCTTCTAAAGTACTCACCAATTCAATTCCTAGATATTTTCTTAGGCCTCACAGATTCACCATATGTATATTCAAATTAACTAATCTCCTTTTAGATTAGAAACCACAGAAGAAAATTTAGTGGAGAGGTATCTTCAAAGCTTCCTCTTTCATTAAAATTAAGATGATATTTTTTAAAGAACTTCTTTTAAAAATGAACTGCCTACCTTAGGAGTAGACACTACGAAATTTAGTTTATTCATCTTCATGGTCTTTAGGAAACCAAAACACCCTGATAAGAAATGAACAAATTAGTTCTTCAACTCTAACAAACCTTATATATTTTTTTCAAAATATCTGGAATGCTATTATCTTAGGAAAATAGAAAAATCTTTTCAGTTCAGTTCAGTCACACAGTCGTGTCTGACTCTTTGTGATCCCATGAACAGCAGCACTCCAGGTCTCCCTGTCGATCACCAACTCCCAGAGTCCACCCAAATCCATGTCCATCGAGTTGGTGATGCAATCCAGCCATCTCATCCCCTGTCGTCCCCTTCTCACCCTGCCCTCAATCTTTCCCAGCATCAGGGTCTTTACCAATGAGTCAGCTCTTCACATCAGGTGGCCAAAGTATTGAGTTTCAGCTTCAACATCAGTCCTTCCAGTAAACATCCAGGACTGATCTCCTTCAGGATGGACTGGTTGGATCCCCATGCAGTTCAAGGGACTCTCAAGAGTCTTCTCCAACATCACAGTTCAAAAACATCAATTCTTTGGAGCTCAGTTTTCTTTATAGTCCAACTGTCACATCCATACATGACTACTGGGAAAACCATAGCCTTGACTAGGTGGATCTTTGTTGGAAAAGTAATATCTCTGCTTTTCAATATGCCGTCTAGGTTGGTCATAACTTTCCTTCTAAGGAGTAAGCGTCTTTTAATTTCATGGCTGCAATCACCATATGTAGTGATTTTGGAGCCAAGAAAAATCGTCAGCCATTGTTTCCCCATCTTTCTGCCATGAAGTGATGGAACCAGATGCCATGATCTCAGTTTTCTGGATGTTGAGCTTTAAGCCAATTTTTTCACTCTCCTCTTTCACTTCCATCAAGAGGCTCTTTAGTTCTTCTTTACTTTCTGCCATAAAGGTGGTGTCATCTGCATATCTGAGGTTATTAATGTTTCTCCCGGCAATCTTGATTCCAGCTTGTGCTTCCTCCAGACCAGCATCTCTCATGATGTACTCTGCATATCAGTTAAATAAGCAGGGTAACAATATACAGCCTTGACTACTCCTTTTCCTATTTGGAACCAGTCTGCTGTTCCATGTCCAGTTCTAACTGTTGCTTCCTGACCTATATACAGGTTTCTCGAGAAGCAGGTCAGGTGATCTGGTATTTCCATCTCTTTCAGAATTTTCCACAGTTTATTGTGATCCACACAGTCAAAGGCTTTCACATAGTCAATAAAGCAGAAATAGATGTTTTTCTGGAACTCACTTGCTTTTGCAACGATCCATCGGATGTTGGCAATTTGATCTCTGGTTTCTCTGCCTTTTCTAAAACCAGCTTGAACATCTGGAAGTTCACAGTTCACATATTGCTGAAGCCTGGCTTGGAGAACTTTAAGCGTTACTTTACTAGTATGTGAGATGAATGCAATTGTGCAGTAGTTTGAGAGCATTCTTTGGCATTGCCTTTCTTTGGGATTGGAATGAAAACGACCTTTTCCAGTCCTGTGTCCACTGCTGAGTTTTCCAAATTTGCTGGCATATTGAGTATGGCACTTTCACAGCATCATCTCTCAGGATTTGAAATAGCTCACCTGGAATTCCATCACCTCCACTACCTTTGTTTGTAGTGATACTTCCTAGGATCCACTTGACTTCACATTCCAGGATGTCTGGCTCTAGGTGAGTGATCACACCATCGTGATTATCTGGGTCGTGAGAATCTTTTTTGTACAATTGTTCTGTGTATTCTTGCCACCTCTTCATAAAATCTTCTGCTTCTGTTAGGTCCCTACCATTTCTGTCCTTTATTGAGCCCATCTTTGCATGAAATGTTCCCTTGGTATCTCTAATTTTCTTGAAGAGATCTCTAGTCTTTCCCATTCTATTGTTTTCCTCTATTTCTTTGCGTTGATGACTGAGGAAGGCTTTCTTATCTCTCCTTGCTATTCTTTGGAACTCTGCATTCAAATGGGTATATCTTTCCTTTTCTCCTTTGCTTTTTGCTTCCCATATTTTCACGGCTGTTTTTAAGGCCTCTCAGACAGCCATTTTGCTTTTTTGCATTTCTTTTTCTTGGGGGTGGTCTTGATTCCTGTCTCCTGTACAATGTCACAAACCTCCATCCATAGTTCATCAGGCATTCTGTCTATCAGATCTAGTCCTTTAAATCTATTTCTCACTTCCACTGTATAGTCACAAAGGATTTGATTTAGGTCATATCTGAATGGTCTAGTGGTTTTCTCCACTTTCTTCAATTTTAGTCTGAATTTGGCAATAAGGAGTTCATGATCTGAGCCACAATCAGCTCCTGGTCTTGTTTTTTCTGACTGTATAGAGCTTCTCCATCTTTGGCTTCAAAGAATATAATCAATCTGATTTTGATGTCAACCATCTGGTGATGTCCATGTGTAGAGTCTTCTCTTTTGTTGTTGGAAGAGGGTGTTTGCTATTACCAGTGTGTTCTCTTGACAAAACTCTATTAGCCTTTGTCCTGCTTCATTCTGTACTGCGAGGCCAAATTTGCCTGTTACTCCAGGTGTTTCTTTACTTTCTACTTTTGCATTCCAGTCCCCTATAATGAAAAGGACATCTTTTTTGGGTGTTGGTTCTAGAAGGTCTTGTATGTCTTCAAAGAACTGTAAAAAATCTTTTAAATGCCTTATTTTTAAATAAAGAAATAAAGGAAATATATAAAATAAATGAAAGTAAAAAAATCTTTTAAGTGCTTTATTTTTACTTTTTAAAAAAGTGATTTATTTTTCCTTCAATAGAAGCTTCAGGGGACTTCCTTAGTCAGCCAGTGGTTAAGAATCTGCCTTGAAGTGTAGGGGATGTAGATTTGATCCCTGGTGGGGGAATTAAGATCCTACATGCCACAGAGCACAACTAAGCCCAGATACCACAACTAGAGAATCTGTTCGGTGAAACAGAAGTTCCTGCATGATGCATGGAAGATCCTGTGTGTTGCAACTAAATGCAGCCAAATGAATTAATTAATTAGCTTTTTAAAAGAGCAGCACCAGGATATTATAGGCATTGTCATGCATCAGAGTATCTTCTTACTGAAATGCTCTGTGTTTTAGGGTTTCTTGCTGCAGAATGTACTCTCCATGGTGGCTGGTTTTTCTATTGCTCTGTCATCATGATAACTCTTTTCTCCACTGCTTCCAAATGTGATCACCAGCATGGCTGAAATAACAATGTGTCTGAAACAGTCTGTTGAATGCAGGAGACCATTTTGAAAGTTTCACAATTTGCCTAAATTTTAGCTTAAGTAAAAAATTATTTAGACATTGAAATGGCTTTCTTCTTAACTGTTTGAGGCTCCAGCTATACCAGACTATAAAATAATTAAGGATCAAAATGCTAAAGGAAGCCCACATTTTCTGACAGGGAGAAAGATGAAGAGGTTGGATTGTATACACAACAGGGTCAAGGGAGCATGACGAGTGATGATGATGAATTTGCATTCCTTATTCCTGCTTCCAAACAAATAAGTATAAAAGGAAACAGTTTTGGTTAGAAATTCAATATCACCTAAGGAGACTTAAGACAAGCAATTTGTACCATACCATAAAAAAATGGAAAAAAGATTATAAAAGGCTATTAAATGAAAATGATTTGACAGTCAGAGAGCAAGAAATGGTGCTTTTACAATTCCAGGATGTTTGAATTATTCATCTCCGCCTTGAAAATGTGTCAATTTTAATAAAGTTCACCAGAGCTTTCCACACTAAAATAATTAGTAGAGCATTATGCTGAGGATAAAAACCAAAACAGTATCCTTGATTCAAAAGTATTTTTCCTTTAAGTTTCTTTAATTAAAAAAAAGAAAAAAATTATGTTTTTGAAATAACAATTCTAACATCTTTAACAACTTAAACACCAATAGAGCTAAGAATTATCGCTCTATCAGCAGTTTTTTAATAAGACATGGAAGTGAACATGCTATTTAATAACAAAAAGGAGTCTAAGTGGGAAAGTATAGGCTAGGCTGCAAACAAATAGCCTGAATCTAAAACTGTTCCCCTGCAAAATTCAGAAGCTGGCAAAACATCTGTTTGGCTGTCTGGCAATCATCCTAAGCAATGATCCATGCATTTTACTTCCTGGAAAAATAATTAAGCAGTATGTTTAACAGTTTCTTCCAGCTCCTTCAAAAATTGGAAGTACTAAGGAAACATTATTAAATAAAAAAAATTTAACCTGAGACCTTAGATAGCCAGAATGCTCAAAACCAAACTAAGACAGAGATGTGGGTGTGTCATAGAGCCCTGCTCAGTGAGTTAGGGCTCCCGTTTCAGTGATCTAGTTGTCACAAAGCCACCCTGAGTCCTGCACAAATGACCCAACATCACAGGCTTATCTCCATCCTCTTCCCTTCCTCTCTTCCAAAGGGACATGGATAAAGCACAGACCTGGATGGACCAGTCCTGGCACTATGAGGCCCAGTTTCCTCTATGAAAATAAAACATATATTCAAACTATATGAGCTGAAGAAGTAAGAAGAGAAAATATGTCTGATTTTGCTTTGATTGCCATAACTGATGAGACAAAACACAAGTAAATAGCTCTAGTTCATGAGGCAGGCTAAGGAGAGGAAGGGTACCATTCCATGGCACCAAATCAAGTTTTAGTGGATGCTGTCACTCAGTCTCTAACTCATGTCTAACTCTTTGCAACCCCGTGAACTGAAGCATGCCAGGCTTCCCTGTCCTTCACTATCCCCTGGAGTTTGTTCAAACTCATGTCCATCGAGTAGGTGATACCATCCAACCATCCCATCCTCTATTACCTCTTTCTCTTCCTGCCCTCAATCTTTCCCAACATCAAAGTATTTTCCTTTTTTTTTTTTAAGTATGCAGCATGGTTCTTTGATATATTTATATGTTGTATAACAGTATGATTGCCATTGAAGCGGTATTTATCCCACTACATCAATATAGTGCAATGTATTGTTCAGTCGCTCAGTCGTGTCCGACTCTTTGCAACCCCATGGACTTTACCAATGAGTCGGTTCTTCCCATCAGGTGGCCAAAGTATTGGATCTTCAGCTTCAACATCAGTCCTTCCAATGAATTTTCAGGGTTGATTTCCTTTAGCATTGACTGGTTTGATCTCTTTGCAGTCCAAGGGACTTTCAAGAGTCTTATCTAGCATCCCAATTTAAAATGATCCAACTCTCACTTTCATATATGACTACTGGAAAAATCATAGCTTTGACTATAATACATCTTTTAGGTAAATCATCGTATCTCTGCTATACGCTAATATATGGGGGGAAAGGGGAACTCCATTAATGCATAATGTACAAACAGAATTAAACTTATTAAGTGAAAGATTTATTCCACATTATCAGTTAATTACCAACATGTCTCTATATTCAATTATACTACTACCGTTTCATTAGACATTTGCACTGAGACTTTCTAATTAAAACTCTCCTAGGTAACTGATGCTCACAGATTTGATTAGCGTTTTTATCTTTCTTTTTCTCATTGAAAGTAAAATAACCTATCTTGGCACTTAAGTCAAAAATAGCAGTCTCCTCCCTTGGTCTCCTTTGCACAGATACTAGTCACAATTTCCTGCTGATTGCCTCAGGGGAGAATTTCACCACACACAATTCTACTAAAAGAGTCTGTGGCTTACTATTGAGCAGAATATTGAAACTCCCTGCACAGACACAGTTTAGGAATTAAGAGGCTTTGGAGTCAGATTAACCTGGTTTCCAACTTCAGCTCCTCAACGAACTAGTTGTACCTCTGGCAAATTACTTGGCTTCTGTGACTATTTTACATTTGCAAAATGGGGACTGTTATGAGACAGAAATGACAAAATGTGTGAAGTGTTTAGCACAGAATCTGGTACATAGTAAGTGGTAATTGTTATTGTCACTATTGTCATTTTTGCTGCTGTTGTTACAGGGTGTGGATAAGAGAAATATTTTGAGATTTTAATGAAGGTATGTGTTCCCACGCAACTTAGTTCTTGGAGGCTGTGTCATAAGCATTTTGCTCCAGAGACTGGTTGGCACCTATAATTTAATATTAAGGATGGAGCAAGTTTCCTATTCTGTTTATTCTCTGATGGTACTGCCCTTTCCGTTCTCTACCCTTCCTAGCTCAGTTTTGGGTCCTGAGCCTCTGTCCCACACAGGCTATCCTCAGAGCTCCCCTGTTCTCTGGCTTCCGGTTGGGCTCAGCCAATGGAAATCTGAGTCTGAGAGAAGCTGGGTTAGGAATGCCCCCTCACTTCCACCTGCTCCTGGGCCACAGTTCTGGCCATGGTCAGATGTCATTGCAGCTACCCAGGAGGTCCCTTGACACCTCCAGCTTTTACTGGCCTCTCTTAACAGCTCTACTTTCTCCCCTCATCCCTTCAGACCTAGGAGTGTTGTTAGCACCTTCTTTTGCTAGTACCTAGAGCCTAAACATCCCTCATTAGTTTGCTTGTCTATACTTTGTAAATAGTCCCGTCTCTAAATACTCATCAGAATTTCATCCAAGTGCACCTCTGTTTCTCATCAGACCCTGAGTAATGTACCCCTTTGGATCAACACAGTCCCCTGTAGCCAACTGGGTCAGTGTTCATTTTACAATTTTTATTAAGTCCTTACTATGCACTAAACAGTAGACTAAGTGCAAAGGGCAAGGAAAAAAAAAATATATATATACATACACATTATATCTATAACTTCGTATATACATTTGTGGATCACAGTCCTTTTCTTCAAAGACATCAGTCTTCCCAAGGAGTTAAATCTGCAAAACACGATAATCAAGTGTAATAAATGTGGTATATGTATGTGCAAAGTACACAAAGATTTACACTCTAACTTATTTGTGGGAGTGGAGGACAGTCATAAAGAGATGTCAAGGATAATCAGGAAAATCTTTTAGTGTGGCCACAAATGAGAGGAGAAATTTAAGAGGCAGAATTGTAAGAAAGTGGCATTTCAGGCATAGAAGGAATGTTTAAAAGTCATGATGACCTGAAGATACACAGCATGCTTAGTAAACAGCAAAGTCATTTGGGGTTAGTAGAACATAGCACTAAGATTAGAATAATGAGGCCACCATGAAGTGTTGCTAAGTGGCTGGAGATTGGGCAGGTTTTGAAGGATGTTACTGGAACTTGTGCAAAAGGGTTCAGGCTGTGGAATGATTTGATCCCAACTCAACTTTGATGGGTATTTCTGGCAGGAACAAGGTTATGTTACCAGTTCAATGGATTGCAGTAATACAGAAGAAATACAAGGGTCTAAACCAAAGCAGTGGTATTTGGAGTTGAAAGCAAGGGACATATTGAATAAATATTTCACGGAGAATTAGCAAAACTTCAAGAACTTTGGATGTAGAAAGAGTATTAGCTATGGTTTCAATTTGTAGTATCTACTTAGACCCTATCATAAATGGCTTGTTAATTGAGAAAGCAAATAGAGGGAAGGAGCAGATGAGGTAAGGATAAACCAACTCCTTTTGGGAAAAAAATAATCAACTTCTGGTGTTACAATAATTGACTTATAAAAAAGACATGTGACCATAATTTTGAGAAATATGGAAATAATCTCACAATTTTAAAAAATAGAAGTCATGCTAGAATAGCACCAGTTGACTAAAATTAGTGATGCTTCTAAAATGCAAGAAATTTCAAAAGTAAATGCCTCAGAAGTTTCCAGCTGGACATTTATATCTACTTTGGCATCCTCCCTTTATCATCAAGCATGGCTATACTGTCCTTGCAGTGTCTGTCTATACTGCACTTGCACAGCATCACCTCTTCATAGTCTTGTTCGTTACCTGTCTTTGTCTCCTTAACTTACTTTGATGTAGATCCATAAAAACCTATGCAGCACTTGGCATATGATAAATGTACTTAATAGTCAGTGTTTAGTATCATAAAATCTTTGGTAAAATGCCAAAATTATGATACTACTTCTGTGCTTCAACATCCCAGTCCAAAATAATAAAAGATATGTTACCTTTTTCTCAAGTGATATAGTTATTGGTTTCTTTTTTTAACCCGGATAGCTGGGAGGAAGTATCCTTCCTCCCACTCATCACAAAAATAGTGATATCAGACAGATATTGCACTCAAGTACAATCAAGCTTTTAAAAACAGGATCACCTATTACAGGAATGCTCAATCTAAAAACCCAGTAGTTCCTTAGCATAATTCTTTGCAGCTAAAACTGTCAGACTTTAGGATCTCCTCACATTATAATTATTGTTTTCTTCCCTAAGATTACCGTGTTATGAAGTATTATTGAATTTTTGAGACTGACAACAAAAACATTAAATCTCACTGTATTCTAGTGAGTAGTGGTGAAGAATATGTGTCCATACACACACACACTCCAACACATTTCAACACAGCAAGCAGGTCACCACGCTTTGGATCTTACACAAAAATATCCAGGGCTTTACCATCAGGTGTTAGAAGGGTGTTAACTCTAATAAATATTAATTATTCAACTGTTTTCAAGCAAAAAGTATCTCTCTGTATTCTATTAGGGATAATCAAGGGATCCACATGATGGAAATTTGGATTACTAAATCAGGATAATCCATCACTTCTCTAAAGGAAAACATTCCCTTAAGCTAAATGGACTCAATTTATGCTTAATTTTTCTTAGTCTTTTAATTAAAACAAATACCAGAACAAAATTATTCTTGACCTTGTTTGTCCACGAGATTCTTTCATAGGTCTACTTTCTTATTTTCTTATTTAAGAGTCTAAACATTCTGTTTTTGGGACACCCTACTAAGTAGAATCTACTAAGTAGAGTCTACTAAAAAGACAGTAAATTGAATTCTGTGTTCAAAGACCTTCATTCACTTGAAAAGGAAGAGCAACAGTGGGGGAAGGGGGTTGCTGGCTCATTCAGAAATATAAGCATATTCTAAGCCCTCCATAATTTTTTTTTTTTTTTTGCCATGCCATGCCTTTTTAAAAATTGTATTTATTTTTTTAATTGGTGGGAAATTGCTTTACAATTTTGTGTTTATTTCTGTCATACAACAGTGTGAGTCATGTGAATCAGTCATAATTATATATGTGTGTATATAATGTATATATGCACGCATGCTAAATCACTTCAGTCATGTCCTACGCTTTGCAAACCTATGGACCATAGCCCACCAGGCTACTCTGTCTGTGGGACTCTCCAGGCAAAAATACTGGAGTGGGTTGCCATACCCTCTTCCAGGGGATCTTCCTGACCCAGGGATCAAACCCACGTCCCTTATGTCTCCTGCATTGGCAGACAGGTTCTTTACCACTAGCGCCACCTGGGATATATATACATATATATATCCATATATCCATACAATATATATATGTCCCTTCCCTCCCTCCTCTCCTTCCCTTCCCCCGACCCCACTCCTCTAGGTCATCATGGAGCATGAGCTGGGCTCCCTGTGTTATTTAGCAACTTCCCACTAACTATTTCATACAGGATAGTGTATATATGTCAATCTAAGGCCTCCATAATTAGTGTGATGTTAGCACATGCATAGTCAGGCAGATCAATAAGAAGAGAGAATCCAGAAATATAGCAATTGCATGTAGTATTCAACAAAGGTGGAGTTCAAATCAAGCCCACTCATTGGAAAAGACTTTGATGATAGAAAAGATTGAAGGCAAAAGGAGAAAAGGGTGGCAGAGGATAAGATGGTTAGACAGCACCACTAACTCGATGGACATGAATCTGAGCGCACTCCTGGTGTTAGTGGAGAACAGAGGAGACTGGCATGCTATAGTCCATGTGGTCACAGAGTCAGACACGACGGAGCAACCGAACAAAAACAACAAATCAAGTGGGAAATGTGGGTACTTTAATAAATGATTCTGGGATAACTGAATAATAACATGAAAATAATAGAAACTGAATTCACTTCTGATACCAAAAATCAATGAAATTTCTAAAAGAATTAGAAATTAAAACTAAAAAATGAACTTGTTCAAGTACAAATATTTCTGAATTTCTCTATAACCAAGAAGTGAGGAAAACTCTCTTCCCACTCAAAATCTTGAAGCAATAGGGAAAATTATTAATAAATTTGACTACATAGAGGTTAATCACACATGGAAGATATAACTTCATATGCAAAATTAAAATATTGACAGCGCTATTTAAATAACAGACTAGAGACGTGACTAGATAGTTTCTGTAAAAGGTAAATCAGGCAATAAAGTTCCTCATATGTTTAGGACTCTTTAATATGTGAATCTTATAACTGAAAAAAATAGTTCATAATAAGAGAAATGCAAAAATATTACATAGATATACTATATTTTATTTATTACATTGACCAAAAAAGCAAGAGTGTGACCACATATTTAATTGGTAAAGCCAAGAGGAAACAGACCCATATGCATGACTAAAAAGAATGCAAAATTTTACAGACACTATGAAGGGTAATTTGACATTATTTAATGATTTTTACATATGTTTTCATGTTTTCTCCTTCTCTAGGAATCTATTAAAAGATAACCATGAAAACACATATACACATGGATATTTATTGCATGATTTAAAAAGGTAAAGACCAGAAACAACTTAAATGTCCATCAATACAAGACTAATCAAATTAACTCTAAAATACTTAAAATAGAACACAATACAGCTGGTTAAATAAAATGATTGCTTTCTCTTATGTGATCTCCAGGGTATATTGTTAAATGAAAACAAGTCATGGAAGCAATATGCATATATACACTGCATAACTATTTATCTAAGAAAGGGAATGTGTGTGTATGTGTGCGTATATATATATGCACATACAATGGGAAATTAGATTGTAATTAAATAAAATTATTAATTACATGTGATGACAACATGTAAGGAAGATAGATATAAAAGTCAGAGCAGGAAATTTATAAGACAAATCTGAATAACTTGTCATTTCAGAAAGCAAGGAATTTATTGAAAATTATTGGAATACTGTCAACGGCCTCATGAAACATCTTGAAATGGTTCCCACTGCACAAAGATGAGTCATTCTCAGCACCACTAAGAATTATAACATCAGTGGATTAAAATCCATCAAATATGTTAAAAATCGAGGAATTCATTGATCTTTAAAAAAAATTGGCTTTGGAAGATGCTAGGAAACGAACTCATTACTCTTAAAACTGGTAAATAAAGGGAAAGAATCATCCCTGGTGGCTCAGAGGGTAAAGCGTCTGCCTGCAATGCAGGAGACCCAGGTTTGATCAGTGGGTCAGGAAGATCCCCTGGAGAAGGAAATGGCAACCCACTCCAGTAGTCTTGCCTGGAGAATCCCATGGACAGAGGAGCCTGGTAGGCTACAGTCCATGGGGTTTCAAAGAGTCAGACACAACTGAGCGACTTCACTTTGACTTTCAATCAGATACCTTGCTTTTTCAGTAAGAACTGTACTTGAGGATATTCAAAAGTTGGGGAGAAAAAAATCTCTCTATGGATGTATTCCAACTAGCATATAAATATGTAATCAAATAATTGAAATACTACCATTTTGCAAATCCCTAAGTAAAGTTTGTATCTAGAAAATGACTCTCAGTAGCACCTAACATCACAGCAATAGACAACTGGACATTATGACTCTCTTGAAGGAAGTTTAGAGCACCATTTATGAAGTAGCCTTGCCAAAAATATAGCCTAAATATGGATCAAGCTTCTTGATCTAGCCACCAGTACAGGAGATACACAAGGAATAGAAGACACAGGTTTTCTTTAAAAAATGAGACTGCAGTCAGCAAAATCCAGAAAGCAGGAAAGTTCACAAGACAAATTACTCAACTTTTTCAACAAACCAATTTCAAAATTTTCTTAATATTTAAATTAAGGTAGCCTGTGAAATAAAAAATATATAAGACTTACAAACAGAATAAAGTGGTGCAACCTGTTGGTATCTCAATTGGAACAAACCAGCAATGTAACATCTATAGATAAACAAAAATAAATTTTAAAAATGTGTGAGAAAACACTGACTAGATATTTGATGATATAAGGCATGACTAGATTTTCTTATGCATGAACACAGCATTATGACTGTTCTTTAACAAGAATTTTTTTCTTTTAGAGACATATATTAATAATCAAATATTTGCCTTTGAAATATTAAGTCTGTGATTTACTTCAAAACAAGTCTATAGAGAGAGATGTAAATGGGAGTTGATTAAATGCAAGTATGGCTGTGAGCTGGACTTCCCCAGTAGCTCAGCGGTAAAGAATCTGCTTTCAATGCAGGAGACACAGGAGATGGCTTCCATCCCTGGGTCAGGAAGATCCCCTGGAGAAGGAAATGGTTACCAACTCCAATATTCTTGCTTGGGGAATCCCACGGACAGAGGAGTCTGGCGGGCCTCAGTCCATAGAGTCACAAAGAGTTGGACACAGCTGAAGTGCCTTAGCACGTACACACAGGGCTGTGGGCTAATGAGTGTTGGGTTGAATAACTGGTTCATGCAGATGCGCTGTACCTTTCTGTCTACAATGAATGCTTAAAATTACCCATAATACACTGCTGGTGGGAATGTAAAATGATGCAGTTGTTATGAAAACAGTATAATCTTTCCTCAAAAACATTAAAAATAGAACTAAAGTATGATCCAGCAAGCGCACTTTTGGGTATTTATCCAAAATAATTAAAATCAGGGTCTCAAAGATATATGTGCACTCCCACATCCATTGCAACATTATTCACAATAGACAAAATGTGGAAACCACCTAAAAGTCTATTTATGGATGAATAAAGAAAATGTGCTATACACATACAATGGAATATTATTCAACTTTAAAGAGGAAGTCCTGCTACATGTAACAGTATGGATGAACCTGAAGGTCATCATGCTAGTTGGAATAAGCCAGTCAGAGAAGGTTATGAAAGATTCCACTCATACGAGGTCTCTAAAATTGTCAAATTCATGGAACCCGACTGAAATGGTCATGGCCAGGGACTTCAGAGAGGGAGCAGTAGGGAACTGACCATCACCAGGCATAAAATTTCAGTTAAACCAGGCACAAAATTTCTAGAAATTTGCCATACAACATTGAGCCCATAGTTAACAATATTCTATTGTGTACTTAAAAATTTATTAAGAGGGTGATCTCATGTTAAGAGTTCATAATACAATTTTTTAAAAAAGAACAAAAAATTATTCATAATAAAAAGATTTTAAAAGACCTATGTACAGATCCAGCATTTGTTGTCTAATTAATATTAATCAAGTCACTTAACACATTTTAAGCCCCCATTTTCTCATATGTGAAAGGGATAAAGTAACAGTAATTTTATAGGTTGGTTTGCTATCTCTACTTTTGAACCTTGATAATGGTGAATTGAAAAGAGAAAAGTTTGGAATCACGCAGAAGGTACAATGCACCTTCATGTACCCACTATTTAACCTCAACTCCCTTTTAAATATCATAATTATTTTATATTAGGTGAATATTTAACATTTCTGAGGTTTATTTTCTTTCATGTAAAATGGGGATCAGACCAGCATGATACCATTGTTAGGTGGAACTATGTAAAGCTAGGACTTTATAAATAATGCTTTCTCTCTTCCATGAAGCCATCTTGATTTCCAGTTGGAAATAAATAGTCACTCTTCTGATAGATTTACTTTGATTATTATTGTTGTAATTATCTCCCTTAAATTATTATTTAAATACTTTTTATGAAAAGACTCTCTGCCCTTTGAAAACAGATTATTCATATCCTCTATCTCATGGAAGACATATGGCACATAATTGGAATCAAGAAATTTTGATGAATTAATCCCTTAAATAGATTAGAGGCTACCTCCAAAATTGATTAGTTTTCTGCAACTACTGACAATGAATACTGTGGCTGTATATTTCTTATATGTTTAAAATATAAATCAGATAGCTGGGAAAATAACAGATTGCTTCCTGGATAAACTATAAATGAGTTTGTCACATGTCAAAAAAAAAATCACCCTGTTCACTGTGTTGATAAAACCTGAACTGTGAATCCTACTCCACTTTTTACCAGATTCGTTTCTACAAATACAAACATGTCACAGATTCTTCAGTAGAAAATTGTTCCTAGCATAAGGTGTCAGCTTTATTCCAAACAGTGTGTCACTGTGAAATACCACCTCACACGTATCTATCATGCTCCAAAGATGAGCCACGATAACAGAAGGGTAGAGGTCCATATATTGCCATTCACCTTAGATTAGGTCAGTGACTAGCAGGAAAAGTGAATGGAGTCTCCAACAGATAGTGGTTCCAGGAGACTATCTGAAGCGACAAACATACCAACCTTCAGTGTAGTTCAAACTATTTCCACTTGAGATAAAACTCAATTTCAGAATTCTGACAACATGGTGACAGCATAGTTTTTACTTCTGAGAATAAAGATCTTTTTCCCATAAAACCCGAAGAAAGTCAAAAACAGTTCAAAACGTCTAAATGTGGTCATCTGTTATCCATAGCTCAATGGGACAGCTCAACTGGGGCCTATAGAGTTCATCTGTGCGTTCTTCCCAAAATATTCTCTTATGCTTCTCTGAAGTTATTATCCAGGTCACTGTAGTTAAGCCCACACCTCAGAGCGCTTGCTGGACGCCAAGAAGCAAACACGAAAAGTACAGTGCAGTGCAAAGAGGCTTTGTGCTGTGCTCAGTCGTGTCTGATTCTTTGCAATTCCATGGTCGCTAACCCACCAGGCTTCTCTGTCCATGGGATTTCCAGGCAAGAGCACTGAAGTAGATTGCCATTTCCCTCTCAGGGGGATCGTCTATACCCAGGGATCGAACCCACGTCTCTTGGGTCTCCTGCATTGGCAGGCAGATTCTTTACCACTGTGCCACCTGCTTTGTCTCTAAAAAGATCATGATCTGTAATTTCAAAGTCCATCAAACAGAGCTATGCAAGAGGCTATAGGATCTGTATTCAAAGAACAAGACAAAGAACTAAATCAAGCTCCTTCCAAAGTAAGACATTTGAAAGGAGATCATTAAAACATCATTGGTTCAACATAAAGTGATGCAGTCATATTTTACAAGAGCCATACAAATCTTTAAAGCCTTTACACCATTGTGTGTGCCGAAACATACTTGGAGCCAAAATTTACAATTTTATGGACATTCTTAATTGATATCAGATGTTTTATATATTGTGATATGGGAATTTTGTTTCACTTATAAAATTTTATGCTTAAAAAGGGATATGAAGCAATTACAATATATTCCACAGTGTTTTCTTCAATTTACATCATTATATTCTGAAGTAAGCTGAAATAGGCCAAGGCTCTATGTAACTAAATTTTTCTATTATTTTCATGGGAAGGGGAATGAAGAATAAATCTGTAAGAGAACAAAACATAAGTTCATTGTGGTCATAATGTTGCCATAATCAGGAAAACTCTTAGTAAATTTATTGAGAGGGAATATGAACAAATGGCCCCATACATTCAGAAGAGGCTGCGCTCACTATCATTTCTCCTTTAAAAAAAAAAATCTGTTGAAAGTCTAGATAAGATTCTTCATCCATGAAATAGATATCATAATTAATTCCTACCATACCTATCACAAAAAAATTGTGTGAGGTTAAAATATGAGCTAATGTATTGAAGGGGAAAGCTTTGTAAAATGCAAAGGAGCTTAAAAATGTAAGCGATCATCAAGAGGATGATCATTACCTGCTTAGAGATAAAAATAGATAATATTACACCCAGCACACAACAAAGAGCTTAGCACATAATTAAACATAAAATATGGTTTAACTAAAATATCAACTTGTTTTAGGCAATCACATTCTTAAAAGTACTGATTTAAGTGAAAATAAACACAAAATCAGCCTGGAGCACCATATAAAGCCAGAAGGTAAGGAAGTATGATACTCAAACAAGCAAACAAAGCACAATGATGAGAGAACATTAAAGGAACAAAGGGCCCAAATGAAAGAACTCACAATGACCAAAGATAGAACAATCTAAGCAGCAAGATAAATGAAGCAGAATTGGATTATAATCCATAGTACAAAATAAATAGCTATAAATCCAGACTGAAATTATTTAATTAATCAATTTAAGAATGAATCAGGGAGGAACTTCCTTGGCAGTCCAGTGATTAAAACTCTGCATTCCAATGCAGGGGGGTGCAGTTTCATCCCTGATCGAGGAGCTAGGATCCCACATGCCTCACGGCCAAAAAATAAAAAAACATGAAACAAAAGTGATATTGTTACAAATTCAATAAAGACTTAAAAAATGGTCCGCATTAAAAAAAAACTTAATAAAAAGAATGAATAGGAGAAAATAAACAAATCTCCTCTGTAGAAGGATTCCAAATAATTTACTTAGATAATTTACCCTCAAGGAGAATGCTCTTCCTTCCAAGGAGTACAGACAAGAAAGCAAAAGATGGAACAAGAGGAATTTTTTTCACAACATCAAGGAGAAACTTTACAGTAGAGAAATATGACAACATTACCTCAGCCAGGTGATCAAGGTCAATAGCAACAGCAATAAGTCATATCGACAGAACTGTCCCTTGACATGATGTGATGAGAATGGCATTTTACCTCTGCAGTTTTCCTCTCCAAAACCCATAACCCCCGTCTAGTTAAAAAAATTATTGAACAAATCACAATTAGGATTATTATGCAAACTATCTAAACAGTACTCCACAACATTGTCAACATCATTGAAAACAAAGGAAAGATGAGCAACTGTCACAATCAGGAGAAGCCTAAGGAGACATGACAATGAAATGTAATGCATTATCCTGAAACAAAGAGAAGACATGAGGTTAACTAAGGAAATCTGAATTAATGATGGATGTTAGTTAATAATAATGTATCAGGATTGGTTCATTAACTGGAGCAAGTGTACCACACTAATGCAAGTCATTAATAACAAGGGGAACTGGGTGCAGGAGTGGAGGGCAGGGTATGTATGGGAATTCGCTGTATCATTTGTTCATGCTTTGTATAAATCTAAAATGTAAGTTGAAAAATGAAGAAGCCCACCAAATACACCTTTTATTTTTCCTTTATAGATTGTGCAAGGTACTACAACGTGTCCTCCATGTTGCAAACGATGTCTCAACATGCTCCTGAATATTGGGTTTCTAAAAACTTCACTAAGATGGCATCTTCTGAAATTCTGTGGGGCTTTTCTCCCTCTGGTTCACATAGATCTTGCTAAGGCATGAAAAACACTCCACTACTCTGTGCGTATTATATCCAGTCGGTATAATAACCTCAGTGTAGTGGAGCATTATAATTTGCCAAACATCAGTGCAATCATGGTCTCTGGAGTCTCTGTTGTGGTAAAGAGAGCCGAGAGGTTGACACCAGCAGGCAACAGGGTACCCTTACAGTGTTGTCTCTGCCAGGTAAAACAACAACTTCTGGAGGTCCTCACAATATGGAGAAAAAAGTCTTGATGGGTCATAATTGCATAACAAGTACCAGGAGCTATGCTAATTTTCTTCAGTAAAAAGACTACATCTAAACACAGCAGACCTCCACCTGGTAGTTTACAAGGATCCACAGCCATTCTCTGAAATCCATTCAGCCTCTGCACAGGACAAGTTGGTAGGTTAAGGAACAATATGATACCTATCACCACCTCTCCTTTTTGAAGTCTTTGATGCTGTCACTAATATCTGAACACCCCCCTCGATATGTGGCATTGCTTCTGGTTTACTATCTTGGTGGGAAGCAGAAAAATTCAGAAGTTTCCATTTGCCCTTCCCACCATGATGACTCGAATCCATGGGTCAAAGGGGTAATTCTGATGTGTGATTCTTCCAGGTGCCAAGTATTTCTAACCCAATTACACATTCAGAAACTAGTGAAAGATCCACACCATGCCTATGAACTAACTGGGTACTCTGAGTCACATCTGGGTTGACTCTGTGTATATCATGTAACCACAGCTACTGTGATATTTGGGGTCATCAGAAATTGGCAATGATCCAGAATCAATATTTAATAATCCCCCAAGGTCTAGGTCGGGGTTTCTCAGTGAGTCAAAGATAAAAGAACCTGTCTGAAATGCAGTACTCTTGGGGACTTGGGTTTGATTCCTGGATCAGAAAGATCTCCTGGAGGAGGAAATGGCAACCCACTCCAATATTCTTGCCTGCAAAGTCTCATGAGTAGAGGACCATGGCAGGCTACCATCTGTGGGGTTGCAAAAGAGTCAGACACAACTGGGTGACTCAACAACAACAACAACAAAGGTCTGGCTATCTTTCCTCAGTGCACAGTCGTTCTGGTAAATGTAGGCAGACTTAAAAACAGGTTCACAGTATACACCCACGGCAATGCTGTAGGGTTCCTCCACAAGAGAATTTGACTTTCCATTTAAGGAAACCTGACCTTCCCTTCTCCTTCAACAAACCCAAGGAACTCCAAGACTATGATCGGGCTTAGGTCCAGAAGCCTAGTGCAAACCCACAACTCTCCTCAAGCATGTAATCACCAATCCCAGAGGATTTTCTGTTATGATTCAGGCAATGCTTTTACAAACTTCCTGTCTATTTTATTCCTAGGGACACTGTGATCAGTTAGAGTCAATGGATCCCATAGACTAAAGAGAACTGATTACTATTATGTCCCTGCTGGCCTTTCTAGTAAATATGCCTACTTTGTCAGTTGGCTGCTTGACCTCATACTCTGGCATCCCATTTTCCCTATTAAAATAAGAGAACTCAAATAAATAGTGGGTGTTACTGACCATGATACCTGGATACAAAGGAGAGCAACCCAGACCTTTTCAGGGATGCAGTTTATCCCCTCGATATATGCATCAACATCTTCCTTGGTGAAGGGATTGAATTCTGAGCCTTTTAATTCCTTCTTCCACATCATGTCATACAAACTCTGGATCTCAGCCTCATTAAAATAGGCCACCACTGACTTCAAGGTTTGGTCAACCAACCAAGAAAGTTATTAGAGTCACTGCCAACTCCATGAGCTAGTATATTGAACCCAGAAGGTTCCGTAACTGCACGCATGTTGATGCATTTGGCCCAACCTTTCTAGACCATCCTCCTTGGTATAACACCCTTAGAAAGTATATTAGTCACTCAGCCACGTCTGACTCTTTACAACCCCATGGACTGTAGTCTGGCAGGCTCCTCTTACCATCAGAACCCACTTCCAAATACACTTCCCAGGTTATAGGTAGTAATACTCTGTACCTGATTCCCTGAAGCATACCGAGACTCGGCCCCAATTATAAGTCAAGTGACAACAGCAGGTAGATATGAAAGACCATGTACATCTCCCTTGCAAGCGCTTTATCAAGAGTTTTCCAGCAAAGAAATTTTTATATCCTCAGACACAGGAGGGAAAGCCAGTTCCACTGTCAAGAGAGACTCAGATGGACTTGGGGAAGTTCAATATTCTGTTTCATCTGATTCCAACCAGATGTCCTCACTTCAGTTTTAAGGGTCCCATTCTTTCCTAGTTAATTCCCTAGCTTTCATGAGAAATTGGTTCAACTGATAGTATAATTCTGTAATCCTTGCAATTAAATTTTGTGTTTGATTTTCAGCCATGAAATTTCCCTGGTTCCAAGATCATGACATGAGCAGAGAATTTAAGGACCTGAGCTTATGATTTTTCTTCCTGCAAATGCTTCAATTAAATTTAAAAATACGATAGCTCTTGTAGTCATCACTGTTACTGGAACAGTGAAGTGCAGCAGCCATTTGGGCTCCCAAGGCATTTGGTTCAAAGTGGCACTTCATCACAATGACAGATGATGACTTTATCACTTGTTATGCCACTGCATGTCATGGATTATCATCTTGTGTCTTTAAAACCGCAGCACTGCACCAAAGCCCAAGGACATGATCAGACCAATCCCCTCCAGGACTACTCTCATCATCAATCCTAAATCAGTTCACGTCCAGTCAGGAAACAGAATCCATACAGGAATTAGAACAGGGAGATTTGAATACAAAGAGTCACTTACCTAGTGAAAAGCAGTGAATTATTAAAAGGGAAAAATGTGATTATAATGGGTGCAGAAGCAGGAAGTACAGGAAGCAATGCAGCCTGACAATGGCAAAGAAATTTGCCAAAGATAAGTGCTGGAGCTGGTCTGTAAAAAAAAAAAAGGCAGTCCAGTTCTGGAGGAGCTTGCCTGAGGATCCATGTAGTAAGCCAGAGGACTGATACTAATTTCAAAAGTGTGAACTATTGTAGCAATAGTGTGAACAATCTATAGGCAAAAAGGCAGAGACCTGGAACTAGACAGGTACACAACGATTGGGCAGTTACTGTGCTGCACTGATTGGGTCCTCTGGAATGCAGAAACTAAGATGGACTTCAGTGTATACACACTGGCAGTAAAGGCTGTGCAATATAAAAGAGAAAGGGAGCTGGGTAGAAAGAAAAAAATCTCAGACCAGATGAAGCCAGATGCATGTCTGACACAGGTGACAGAAAAGGGGAAAGGAGGATTGGCAAGAAGAGACTTAGTGATTTAGTCTCAACTAGTCCAATGGCTGTCCAGAGAGGTGTCCATCACAAGCCATAAACAGTAAACCCCTTTAACATCACCATGCTCAGCCATTAGCTGAGGGCTACCCTGAAAGTAGTAGTGATAGTCACTCAGTCACGCCCGACTCTTTGCAATCTCATGGACTATACAGCCTGCCATGCCTCTCTATCCATAGGATTCTCCAGGCGAGAACACTGGCATGGGTAGCCATTGCCTTCTCCAGGGCATCCTCCTGACCCACAGATCAAACTTGGATCTCCTGCATTGCAGGCAGATTCTTTACCATTTGAGCCACCAAGGAAGCACAAGACTTCAACTCAAAAGCAGACAAAGACATAGATGTAGAGAGCAAACACATGGGCACCAAGTGGGGGAAACGAAGTGGAATACACTGTGAGATTGGAATTGACACGTATACACTACTAAGTATAAAGCAGATGACTAACGAGAACCTACTGTATAGCACAGGGGAAAAAAGAAGGTACAATCTGGCTCTAGGACGTACATTGTTAACCTTAGAAATTCATTCCAATATAAATACACACTGTTGCTGTTTCAGTCACCCAGTCGTGTCTGACTCTTTGCAACCCCATGGAATGCAGCATGCCAGGTCTCCATGTCCATCACCATCTCCTGGATATAAATTAGGGAATATTTGGTCCCATTTATATGAGGTACCTAGAATAGCCAAATTCATAGAGTCAGAAAGTACATTAGTAGGTGACAGGGGTAGAGGGCTGGGAAGAGGGGATGAGGTGTTAGTGTTTAATGGAGGAGACTGTTTCTGTTTAGGAAGGTGAAAAATTAGGGAGATGGATGATGGTGAGAGTTACACAACAATGTGAATGTCCTTAGTGCCTCTGAACTGTGCAATTAAATATGGTTAAAATAATAGATTTTATATTGTGTGACTTTTGTTGTTGTTCAGTTGCTAAGTCATGTCCAACTCTTTGTGACCCCATGGACTGCACCATACCAGGATCTCCAGTCCTTCACTATCTCCTGGAGTTTGCTCAAATTTATGATCATTGAGTCAATGATGCTATCCAACCATCTCATCCTCTGTTGCCCTCTTCTCTTTTGCCTTCAGTCTTTCCCAGCATCAGGGTCTTTTCCAATGAGTTGGCTCTATACATCAGGTGGCCAAAGTATTGGCACTTCAGCTTCAGCACCAGTCCTTCCAGTGAATATTCAGGGTTGATTTCCTTTAGGATTGACTGATTTGATCTCCCTGCAGTCCAAGGAACTCTTAAGAGTCTTCTCCAGCAACGCAATTTGAAAGCATCAACTCTCTGGCACTCAGCCTTCTTTATGGTCCAACTCTCACATCCATACATGACTACTGAAAAAACCAGAGCTTTGACTATATGGGCCTTGTCAGCAAAGTGATATCTCTGCCTTTTAACATGCTGTCTAGGATTGTCATAACTTTCCTTCCAAGAAGCAAGCATCTTCTAATTTCATGGTTGCAGTCACCGTCCACAGGGATTTTGGAGCCCACGAAGATAAAATCTGACACTGTTTCTGCATTTTCCCCATCTGTTTGCCATGAAATGATAGAACCAGATGCCACGATCTTATTTTTTGAATGCTGAGTTTTAAGCCAGCTTTTAAACTCTTCATTTTTTTTAACCTTCATTAAGAGGCTCTTTAGCTCCTCTTCATCTGCCATTAGAGTGTTGTGTGACTTTAACCACAATAATTTAAAAAAAAATTTTTTAAGTGGAAGATCCTGAGGACACCTGTATCAGGGTTTGTTAGCTACCTGCACTCCCCACACCGAATTCTCTCTTGATGTGAGATCTGAGTAGCACTCCTCCGTGGCCGCCATACACATTAGATCTCTACAAGTTTCCCCATGCTAACAGTGGGGTAAGGTGACTAGAGACTGGATAGAATATTAACAGGCCTACTAATAAGAGGCAACCAGGGTGCAAAATTGAAAAAGGTACTTGCTCTCAGGTGCCAGCCCTGCACTTGCCTGAGTCTAGAGTGAGTGTCTCCTTAAATTTTGCACTCTGGGTGCCTTTCTTGCCTGTCCCTTGTCCCAGCCCTGAATGCATTTACTACCCAGATACCGCCATTAACTTTACTCTATTTGTTTTTTCATATTTATATATGCCCAACAATTCATCTTAATTTTTAACATATTTTAAAGTGTATCTCATCTATGAACACTTCATCTTTTATTAACAAGATTTCAATGAGTTTATGGTTCCATCTTTGAAATAATATACAGTAAAACATATGGATGTTTTTAGTAAGTTACTTTAAAAATATGTACATCTATTTAACACAAACCTCTGTCAAGACATACAACAATCTACCCCAGAAACTTCCCACATGATCCTCCCCAGTTGGCTTACACAATTAGTCCCCAACTGTTTTGGCACCAGAGACTGATTTCGTGGAAGACAATTTTTCCATGGATGGGGTGGGAGAGGAATGGTTTCAGGATGATTCTCACAAGGAGCGCACAAACTAGATCCCTCACATGCACAGTTCACGGTAGAGTTCACACTCTTATGTGAACCTAATGCTACCACTGATCGAACAGGAGACAGAGCTCAGACTGTAATGCAAGTGATGGGGAGTGGCTGGTAAATACAGATGAAGTTTCATTCATTCACCACTCATCTCCTGCTGTGTGGCCCAGTTCCTAATAAAGGGATTGGGGACCCATAGTTCATACCACCAACTCTGAAAGCAACCACTGCTATGAGTATTTTATCAAAAACTCAGCTTGCCTCTTTTAGAAATTCATATGCTGGAATCATACAGCATAACTACAAGGTGCAGAAAATATATATTTATTTTTCTAACACTTGAAGCTTTCTGATCAAATTTTTCTGAAACTTGGTACCTCTGTTAAAAGTAAGTCATTTAGTATAACTAAGAGTTAGTCATTATAAAGTAATTATACCTGTACAGCTAAGAAGATTGACCCAATTCCAGAGGGCTATATGTTTGCATTTCAAAAGGTATGAAATCCCAACCTATGGACTTTCTGGATTCTGTTACTTTTCTCAGAAATAGTAATTATAGTAGTGGTAGTAGTTTGTTGATTGGTCTGTTTTAGTAGATAGCTTAACTGGACTAAAATCCCCAAATTTTTCTCTGCTTTGAAGGATAGAAGCTGAAATCTTTTTTACCCTTTTTTACCCTTATCTGGGTTGCTTGGCATCCACATGCATAGTTCAAAGGTGAGCCAGAGATTTGAAAATAGTTCACATGTGGAATGTAGGACTTCTGCTCTCCAATTCCCCTCCTTCTGAGATTGAAATTCCCATTATTTCATATTTGTGTGGTCAATCCAATCCCTATCCTCTGGTCTTTCAAGCCAGTAGGGCTACATAGACCTGTCTGTGTCAGTCATCCTACATGATACTGATAGGAGTCTACACTTAGGCAAAGGGCCAACCAGTGTCATTCCTTTCTTTAAATGGTTGTATTTTTTATACTTTTTTTAAAAAGGCTTTAACTTTTATAACTGTTATCTGTAGAAAGGTTGGACCAATAGGGACTGCTTTGCCATTCTTGAATATGCAACCATTTCCAAAATGAGATTTTAAAAGGATTAGAAAACACTGCATGTATGCTCAGTCATGTCCAATTCTTTGCGATCCCATGGACTGCTCCTCTGTCCATGGGATTTCTTCAGGCAAAAAATTCTAGAGTGGCTTCCATTTTCTCCTCTGGAAGATATTCCCAATCCAGGGATCAAACACATGTCTCCTGCAACTCCTGCTTTGGCAGGCAGATTCTTTACCACTGAGCCACCTGGGAAGCTCTCAGAAAAAAATAGTATATGTCAAATCTGTTTTTTATATCACTTATGTGGAAGATTTTTTTTCCTAGGTGACCACAGCAACATCTCTCCCATCTCTTTTGGTTTTTTTTCAAAATGACATTAGCACCCCTCCATCAAGAACTGTCATTCATGTCTTATATCATCTTGAGTCTAGGTAGGGTTTATGCTTGCTCTAACCAGTAAAGTATGGTGGAAGTGGTGTCACATGACTTCAAGGCTAGGTCAACAAGAAGATATGCATCCACAGGGCTTTTCTTTTTGGATGTTAGCTTTTGAGGCCTGAGCCAGCCAAAAGCCAGCATCTACCACCAAACAAGTGGGTAAGAGAGCATTTAGATGATGGCAGATTCCAGCCTTCAAGTCTTTTAATTGAGACCTCAGACACCATGGAGCACAGACATGTTGGTCTCATCATGCCTTCTCCAAATTACTGATCCATAGAATTTATGGTTTGCTTTTGCTAATGAGTTTTGAGGTAACTTGCTAAACAACAATAAATGACAACAACACATTAGGATTATCAAGCTATGACATCTAAAATGAGAATGGTTTCTAGTTTTATTTGGGTTGGTATGGATACTTAAAGAGATACTCTTTCTCTCTCTCACAATCCCCTCCCTAAAGTGATAAGTTAAGAAAATGAAGTCAAATTTCCCAGATAGAAGAAGTTAAATGTATGCTCTCATAAGAACCTCATGTCCCTTGGAAGAGACTAGTCAGTTATTTGAACCTGAATTATTTGTCTCTATGAATCAATAATTTAATTTTTACTTGGAGTATTTATGAGTTAATTATATTGCTTCCTGGAATCTCATATATGCAAGGTCAACTCTTCCCTACACAGGTCAGCATTTCTTGAATTTTAAACAGGAGACTGATGCTCTTAGTACAAATTCAATAAAGGGGGAGTTAAGCAAATTCTGTCCACCTTGGTCAAACAATAAATAAAATACATATTAGATAAACAAATGCAAATAATAAGAAAGGATAACTGCACAGTTCTATACCAAGAGGTGTGGAGGTGGGGGGTGAGAAGGGGGAAGCTAAGCTATAGCTACAAACTTCCTTCTGAAAAAGACAAATTGAGAAGGACTCAACATCAAGGGAATTACATAGAAACTGTTATATAAATTTAGATTAATTCATTTACAGAGAAAAAAACTTCCATGCTATATTTCTTTTCAGTTGTTTGTTTTCTTCAAAATGCATTTATATACATGAGCTTTTCAGAGACAAATATGGTCTAAAATCTATCACATATAAGTATAGATGAAAACATGGGAGATAGATAAAGATAATGGAAAGTTAATGTCGGTATAGTTAAGGTCAAACTCATTCACCACTAAAATGGCAATATAAATTGGTACAATGCTTTTGGAGAACCATTTAGCAATGTCTATCAAGAGAAATAAAAACGTTCATATCTGATCACTCAGTGATCCTGTTGTTGTGAATTTTTCCTGAGAATGACACTAAAAGCATAAAAGAGCTATAAGTATGAAGGTTTTTATTTCATAATTTTTTTAGACTCACCAAAAAACTGGCAATAAGTTTCATGATGACCAATAGAGAATGGTTTTGAGAAGGCAGTGAACTCTTATGTAATTATTAAAAATAATAGTCTCAAAGAAAAATAGATTTGTGACATAACATCAAATGCTAATAGAATAATACAAATAGAAAATGCTTCTATATTAAGTAAAAAAAATAAATATAAATGTGAAGAAGGATGGAAACACACAAAAATGTGTTGTTTTCAGGAGTTGTGGGCATCTTCAGTTAATTTACTGTTTAAAATATTGATATCCTTTCATTTGGGCTTACCTGGTGGCTCAGTGGTAAAGAATCTGCCTGCCAATGCAGGAGACATGAGTTTGATCCTTGGGTTGGGAAGATCTCTGGAGAAGGAGATGGCCACCCACTCCGGAATTCTTACCTGGATAATCCCATGGACAGAGGAGCCTGGTGAGTTATAGTCCATGGCGTCACAAAAGAGTTGGACACAGCAACAAAACAACAACAGTTCTTTAATTTGCAAACAGTGCTGATTGTACAGTAAATGATGTATGCGTATTCAGTTGTGTCCATGTAGTCCCTGTTAGATTAGCTTTCATCCAAAAAATAAAGGATAACAACAAGTGTTGGTGAAGATGTAGATAAAAGAGAACTCTTGTGCACCATCGGTGGGAATACAAGTAAGTGAAGCCACTCTGGACAGCAGGGTCGAGGTTTCTCAAAGCCATGAGAAAGAAGGAAATCTTGTCATTTTCAGCTACATGGATAGACCTTGAGAAAGTTATGCTAAGAATTGTGCTGTCTTAAATAAGCCAGCCAGAGAAATACAAATATGTCACCTGTATATAGAATCTGAAAAAGCAGGATTCCTAAAAATATAGAATAGAATGGTGGTTACCAGGGGCTGGGGCCAGCATAGCTGGGGAGATGTTGGTCAAAGGGGCAAACATCCAATCAGAAAATGAATATGTTTTGGGAAACCTGGATATAAAATTTAAATAGGTAGTCTGACTCTTCTTCCCAGATGGTCCTCATCTGGTCAAAAAAGGGGGAAAATACATATACAAGGACTTCATAATATTTCTTTTTGTTTTATTTCATTCTTTCACCCCAAATGGAAACACAACCATACTCACATACAAAAACATCTTAAGAAAGATATCCAATTAGATGTTACATTTGCAAAATATTCTATGCCTGCCTACTTAGTCACTGAGTCATGTCCAACTCTTTGTGATCCTTTCGACTGTAACCGAGGACTTTTCAGGCAAGAATACTAGAGTAGGTTGTCATTCCCTCCACCAGGGGATCCTCCTAACCCAGGGATCAAACCTGAGTCTCCTGTGTCTCCTGTATTGCAGGCAAATTCTTTACCTGCTGAGCCCTTAGGTAAGCTCAAAATATTCTATATGACTGACTAAACACATAACAAAATTATCTGTGGAAGATAGTAGGAGTTTACCTGGTAAGTTCCAAGGGTTATTATGCTATTTCCCAGATCTTCTCTGTTCTGCATTCTCAGGATTCCTGGTTGGACCCGAGTAACTAGCATTATCATCACCTGCCCTCTGTCTTGCTCTCTCACCTCCTCTGATCAAGCTTTTCCCTTCAGTTGATTTGCTGATACCTTGGACTTTATATGTCTCAAAAATAAGGCTTCTGGGAAATCTCCTGGTGGTTCAGTGGTTAGGACCCCAAGCTTTCACTGCTGAGGGCCCAGGTTGAGGAACTAATCCTGCAAACCACACTGCATGGTCAGGAAATAATAATAATAAGGCTTCAAAAAGAAAATTTGAGAGTTGATAGTTCTAGCAAATAAAAAACTGAGTCAAAGAAACTATTTTTTAAATTCAATGACTGCCAAGCAGGCCCACTCAAACTAACCCTTGGGAGGCTTGGAGATGTTTTTTCCAGTCCTCCATTCTCCATGGGTCTTTTATTTTGGGGATTCTGAACCCTCTCATTTCTAAAGGAAATTTTAGAAAACTCAAAACATATAATGGATTAGCATTGAGGAAATATAAAAGGTCAGTATCACTTTGTTAGACAATGGAGAGCTACACGCACCTTGTAGGAAAATTTTGTAAGATCAGTAAAATATTGATCCAAACATATTTTATAACATTGAGAGTCATAAAGGAGATTTTTTTTGTAGATTCTGAGTTAAATGAACTCATCAGCACAACCCTACCATGAAGTTAAACTAGTTCAAAACATTTTCTTTTTGTCTCAGTAAAAATATCAATCTGCCCAAAGTTGTCCCCAAGCTGCTAAATATGTGTTTCAGATCCTATTTATAGTGACAGTGCAATGTGGCATGCATTTAGAGTAAAAAATATTCTGCCATATAAATTAGAACCTGCTACATTCCTAAGGTAAAACTTGGAGAATCAAAGAAATAGGTCAAGGGTTGGGAAGTGTAGAGAATACTTTTTCTGATTCTCTGAAACATATTTCAAGCGAGTGATCTCTGTGTTCGGGGCTTTATTTAGAAAATATTTAGAAAAACATTTAGAGCGTGAAAATGGTGTCACTGGCAAAGCACGTTTCACCCAGAATTCCACACAAATATTTCTAGCATTACTGTGACACTCTATCATGCCACTAGAGCATATTATAAATTCTAGTCAAGAAAAATACTAGAAAAGTTAAATGCATTTTCAGCATCAGAGTTCTATCAAATAACTTCAGTTTGAGTTTAATTGCCAGAAGCTGCGTGCCCTGCAAATGTCGGTAATTAACAAAGTTGTAAAATACTCTGAAAGCCAACAAGAGTTAAGAGCATGAATGAAAGTTCTATGTCCTTCCTGATTGTGACAGCATGGCTATCCTGAAAATGAAAACTTTGGCTGTTGTTCTTTCAGAGATGTCTGAAGCTAAACTGTGATAACAGAGGCAAACAGGTTCAAAGTAGAATAGGCTGAACAAATGTTCAACATGCTTTCGGGCTTGTCAGGTATGCGTTCACCTCTATATAAGAAACAAGTCTTCTTTTAAGTTAATGGAACTAACTTCTCAACTGCAACTACTCAGATACACACCAATTCTCAGAATTCCCTATAGCTGAATAATTCCTCTGGTTTTCACAGCCCAGACGTTCATTGGTTTTGCAATCAATGTGTTGGGGCATTTAATTAAGAAGCAGACCTCAGTACATTCTAAATGGAGAAAAAAGGAATGGCACTATGTGTATATGAAAGGGTTACATTTAAAGAGCAAGACAGGATTTCTCTGGTAACTCAGCGGTGAGGAATCCACCTGCCAACAGGAGACATGGGTTCAATCCCTGGTCCAGGGAGATGCCATATGCTGCAGACCAACTAAGCCTGTGCACCACAACTACTGATCCTGTGCTCTAGAGCCCAGGAACCACAACTGCTGAGCCCTTGCACCACAACTACTGAAGCCATGCACCCTAAAGACACGCTCAGCAACAACAGAAACCCCTTCAGTGAGAAACCTGTGCACCACAGCTAGAGAGTACTCCCCTGTTGCCGCAACTAGAGAAAAGCCCTCTCAGCAACGAAGACCCAGAACAGCCAAATATAAGTAAATAAAACTATTTAAAAAATAAAGAGCAGGACAATTGAGCCAAAGTCTTATCAGCTAGTTAGTGTATTTCACAAGAGTGTGTGTGTTAGTCGCTCAGTTGTAGCCCTTCCAACTTAACCTCCATCAACTTAATGTCTTTGTCCCTCAGATTTTTCTTGAATAAAATGGGGCTATATCATGTAAGAATTTCATGAGCTAATATATGCACAAAATTTAGCTCATGGACTAGCACTTAGCAAGTTCTCAATAAATGTTAGATACTAATTTCAACATTTTTACTAGATGTACCTAGATTATAAGTATTTAGGTCCCATGGGACTAACTGAACATTAACCATTAGAAAGAACTTCAATCTACAATAAAATTGGCCAAATATTAAAATACATTAACAGTAATATAAAATAAATAGCGGAAATAATGTGATAAAATGTATGATTCCATGGATGGATGGTGCGGAAGACAAAAAATGTTTCCAATTAGTATAGTTTTCAGATTAGATTTCTGGGTTAGTCAATTAGGACCTCTATCTGCACAGAGGTTCTGTTTGCTTATTTTAATCTCAAAAAGCTTTCTGAATCAAAAACCTTGTAAAGGCACATGTATATTAATTATTTTTAACTCTCCAAAAAATTGTCTGATGTATTAAGTAATTATATTAATTTGATCTTGCATGAATCCTTCACCATTTTCAAGCATCTCAAGATATTACAATAAAAATTAAAAAGCAATTTAAGAACATAAAATATCCCACTTAAAACGATTCAGATGCTACCTTGAGCAGCAAGTACTGCTAGTATGTGCAGGCATGCTTCACTGCTCAGTGCTGCTGACTCTTTGCAACCCCACGGACTGCACAGGTTCCTCTGTCCATGGAATTTCCCAGGTAATAAAACTGGAGCGGGTGGCCATTTCTTACTCCAGGGGATCTTTCTGATCCAGGATTGATCCCAAGTCTCCCACATCTCCTGCATTGTCAGGCAGATTCTTTACCACTGTACCACCTAAGTACTAGTAGAATAATTTATAAATCTGCTTGCTCAACATACTGATATCTTTAACATTCTGAGTGAAGGTTGTGTAACCATATTTTCTGAGCCCTAGGATTCTTCAGGGATAACTCAAGGATAACATCAGGGGTCAGGAGAGAGGGCAGGTTTCTGGCTTTTCCATAATGCTGCCCGTTCACACTCCCATTCAAACACAGTTCTAGTTTTACCTATTTTATGTGTGATAATTTTTATTAAGAGAAAAAAAAGGTTTTACGTCTATTAAATTTTTGAAATATTTGAAAGTTCTAAATATTACTGTGAAATTCATCTGTAACAGCTAGAATTCAAAATGTCATTAAAGTCCTCAACAGAAGTAACAGAAAAATAAATATTTATTATTATGAAGAAGAGTACTAAGAATGAAAAATTAGATGGTGGAGGAAAGGATAAAAGAAATGAAATATACTAGTTTAGTTTCATGATTGTTCAGAGCAAGAAAGTAAAAGATAATGTCTCAAGTATTAAATAACTAAGGAAATTATATATCCTAATAGTTCTAAAATTAGTCACTGGAACACAAATGCAAATCTTCTTAAATAGCATATTATTTAGGAATTACACAGTAGAAGTAAAGTTTAAACTATGAACTAAATGTGATTTTTGAAAATAGTAAAATCAGAAAGTATAATTTCAAAGAAATATAATTAGATTCAAATACACCTATCCTATCAATAAATACAAACAAGCTAAATTTATATTTTTAAGAAAAGAAAGAAAATAAAAGGATAAATAAGGTATACAAGGCAAATGAAGAAAGAGAAAGAACTCGGGGGAAAGGGGAAGGAGAAAGGAGGAGGGAAAGAGAGAGAAGAAGGAGAATGAAGGAAAGGAGGGGAAAAGCAAGAAAAGAAGGAAGAAAGGAGGAGAAAAAGAACAGGTTGTAACCTTAATATCAAACCAGGATGAATTCATGTTATAAAATATTAAATGAGACAAAAAGGTCACTATATAATGTTAAAAGTAGATATTCACAATGAAGACTAAAAAAAAAGACTGGCAATGCACCAGAAGATATAGCATCAATATTCACTAAGCAAAAACTATAGAAATTATAAAGAAAAACACAAAATAGTCGAATTTTATTCATCTCTCTTAGTCCCTGACACATCAAGAAGGAAAAAGCAAGAAATAATATGAAAAACTTAAAAGATATAAAAATAGACTAATATAAATCAAATTCTATTCCCTGAAATAAAAACTACAACTCATTTTTTCATAGAAGAGTCATGAAAATGGTCCTTATATTAGGCCACAATGAAAATCATAACTGATTCCAAAATGTTAAAAGAATGCAGGCAAAATTCTCTGATAATGCAATAAAACTAGAAATCAATAATAAAACTGAAAATAAAGATACACTTAATTAAATCACTTTGTAAAGCTGTCTTTTTATTGCATCAACTACAAAGTTAAAATAATATTTACTTCACAGGGTCACTGTGAAGATTTTATGAATTTTAAAACATTGTTTCAGTATAAAATAGTATCCAAAAAGAGTTATTTTCCTCCTCACACAAGAGGAATGATTTACTTTGGCAGCTCCAAAGATTTGAAGCCAATCCATGTTATTACGTGAGGCTATTTAATGTGATTAAAATAAAACTTCAGCTCTTCAACACTAGCCTTATTTAAAGTGCCCACTAGTTATATGTGGCTAGTAGATAACATCTTGGACATCAGAATATTTCCATCATTACAAACAGTTCCTTTAGATATTCCTAGCTTTCGTAGGGGAAATCAACCAAATATCTAGAAGTTCATGTTATTTCAGCAAATCAACAGGGTCCTTGTAGTGAAAGTCTCAGATGATGTTTTTTCCCACTTCACTTCCTAATTATACTAAAAGATCATCTCTCACTTAATATTATCCAAATACGTTAAGGTGCAAATTGAAAATGATGAGGAAGCTGTGCATACTAATTGTCACTAATAAGTTTAATGCTGATTGCTTCAGCCTATAACAGCTACTCACCTACAGAGTGGTTCAAGTCAACTTGATATCCCTCATTCTTCATTAGGAAAATGTGTCTAATTAAGTTGACATCATTATATGTGAGCCCAGAGGATTTTCACCATGGGAAATCCTTTTAATGTTGAAAAGTAGACCATATGTGAACCCTGAACAAATGGCTCATGCATACCGCCACCTGTTTTTCAGTGATGGTTAGAGCCATCAAAATTAACCATTTTGGTAAATTTGAATCAATAATAAGTAACTTTATGTCACTACATCTCTTTGGTCATTTAGTATATTTTTAAATTCCTAATCCCACTTACTAGTCTTGCGATTCTGGGCAATTCACTTATCTCCTCTGGGCTTGAGCCTCTCCTTCCCTATGTTGGGGAGTGGAAGGGGATGAGAAATGACAGCCTAATCACAAGTTTATTTCCCTTTTTCCCTCCCAGTAAAGGAAATTCTATTTTAAAAATACTAGAGACTAGATCTAATTGTCTTTGACACAAAAAAAGATATAATAATGATGTTATGTGATAGAGATATAAGCTAACTCTACAACAGTGAACATATTGCAATAAATAAATGTATCAAGTCAAACAAGTACAATTTCAACTTACACAATGTTATATGTCTATTGTATCTCAATAAAAAATATTAGGGCTTACCTGGGGAGCTTAGAAATGTCACAAATATACTTAAGAATTTTTTTTTTAAATACCAAGCTAATTAGCACTGGACATTAGTATAAAAATAAGGGGGGGGGAATGAAACCTTAATTCATGGCATCTAAATTTATAACATATCCAAAGATAAGAAAAGTCAAAATAATCTATATTTTAAAAGCATACTAGTTTATAAATGGACAGTGTAAAACATCAGTAAATAAGGCAAAATAAAATAATTCTTCCCCAAATAATATTTAAATTTAATATAATTACAAGCAAAATCTGACTAGCTTTTCTTAACTAGATGAAATATATCAAATATTTGTATGGAAAAATGAAGATATGAAGTCTGTCAATAAATTTTCAATGATGAAGATTAGTGGCTGGATGTATATTCTGTATATTATCAAAACTTACTATGAAGCTACAGTGTGATAAAAGCACAAGAATAGATAAATAGACATAAACATCAGTGGAACAAATTCAAAAGTCAAGAAACAAATACAGGTGTTTGAAAACACCTAATTTATGAAAAAGGTGGATTGTCAATTCCTTGAGAGAAAAATTAACTTTCAATTAATAGTGCTGGAAAAAATTGCTAACCAAATGGAAGAAAAAAACTACATATAATACCATAAAATAATTCTCAACTTAAGTTTAAATATATACATGTAAAAGTTAAAGTATTAGAAGAAAATATTGAAGAATAGTTTTATAATAGTATGACAAAGATGACCATCCAAAATAACATATGAAATATATAGCTATAAAGAAAAAGTTGACAGATCTGATTATGTAAATATTTTTTTAATTTCAGTATTGAAGGGAGAAAACCTGAACAAATTCAAAAAGTAACAATTTTAGTTGTAATGGGGTAAGATCCTATACATTGTTAAGAAAACAAATCAATCAGATTTTTAAAGGACAAACTATATAAATAAGCAATTTGCCTAGGAGCAAATATGAAAATCTACAAAGCTCCAAAACTTTGGCCACAAAGAGTCGATTCATTGGAAAAGATCCTGGGAAAAGATGCTGGGAAAGATTGAGGGCAAGAGAAGGCAGCGGTGACAGGATGAGATGGTTGGATGGCATCACCGACTCAATCAATTTGAGTTTGAATAAACTCCAGGAGATAATGAAGGACATGAAAGCCTGGTGTGCTGCAATCCACAGATTCACAAAGAGTCAGACATAACTCAGCAACTGAACAAAAACAAATACATAAAAAGGATGTTCAATATTACCAAAAATCAGAGAATAGTAGCAAAATATTTTCAGCCATCAAGGGGAAACCTGGGTTGAAACCCTGGGTTGGGAAGATCACCTGGAGAAGGGAAAGGCTACCCACTCCAGTATTTTGGCCTGGAGAATTCCATGGACTGTACAGTCCATGGGGTCGCAAAGAGTCAGACATGACTGAGCGACTTACACTTTAAATAACTGACAACATCCAAAATATTAAGAACATAATTTAAGGAGTATTTGCTTACATTGTTGATAAAAGTCATCTGGTAAAAGAAATTAATATTTTAATGTATACAGCCTTTCACCCAGCAATCCTACTTTTATGAATGCATACTACAGAAATAAAAGCATAAATACATAATGCAACATTGATTTATGATATCAACAATTTAAATGTTGGTCATCCAGGTGATGCATTTTATGTATATAACACTTTTGTATTTTACAAATGTCAGTTCAGTTCAGTTGCTCAGTCATGTCCGACTCTTTGCAACTCCATGAACCTCAGCACTCCAGGCCTCCCTGTCCATCACCAACTCCCAGAGTCCACCCAAACTCATGGCCATTGAGTCGGTTATGCAATCCAACCATCTCACCACCCTCTGTTGCCCCTTCTCCTCCTGCCCTCAATCTTTCCCAGCATCAGGATCTTTTCCAATGAGCTAGCTCTTCGCATGAGGTGGCCAAAGTATTGGAGTTTCAGCTTCAACATCAGTCCTTCCAATGAACACCCAGGACTGATCTTTAGAATGGACTGGTTGGATCGCCTTGCAGTCCAAGGGACTCTCAGGAGTCTTCTCCAACACCACAGTTCAAAAGCATCAATTCTTTGGTGCTCAGCTTTCTTTATAGTCCAGCTCTCACAACCATGCATGACTACTGGAAAAACCAGAGCTTTGACTAGATGGACCTTTGTTGGCAAGGTAATGTCTCTGCCTTCTAATATGCTGTCTAGGTTGGTCATAACTTTCCTTCCAAGGAGTAAGCATCTTTTAATTAAATGTCATATATGTTTATATTCAGATATATAAAACTTGACATTCTGTATGGCTCCCATGTCAATTTCTTTCTCAGGCAGCTCTAATCTACTTACACCTGTCTCGATCTCTAAAGAGGAGAGACTCAGCAGGTACACCTTCCCACATTTAGAGTTTGTATAATTTAGGAGACTCCAGTTATGAAAAAAGAACAAATAAAATGAGACAAAAATTCCATATACAAATTTAGATGCAAAAGCAAATACTGATACAAGTTCTCTTTTTCCTTTTCATTATCTACTTCTGGGATTGTCATGGTTTTTTGTTTTGTTTTGTGTTTTCTAATCTTCATGATTCCAGTCATCAAACATTTCACTTCCACTGTGATATAACTGCAGAGTTTTTGACACCTTGTAGTTTCTACCAGAATTATTTCAGTTTCTATTTCCACAATATTTTCCCATCCTATGTGAATTTTGACCAGGTTAATAATTCCAGAAAAAGTAGCAAAAGTAATTAGGATTCAGACCTGCACAAAAGCAACTCAAATTAATTTCAAAATCACCATTACACTGTATCAAGCCACAAAATGTTATGATCAAATTGCTCATATACGACATGCATTGCTTTGTCAACAAACAAACATAGGCGTGTTGTCCCTGGAACAGTAGTTCCTTTAGGCCATTTTGCTGAGTGTGGTTTTATCTAGAACTGCCAGATTTCATCTTCATAAAATGCAGGAATACACTCAAGACATGGTCTAATGCATCAGAATACATAAGACATGCAACTTTACACATAGAGGTACACTGTGTTCATAAAAATCTGTGCCTTGGAAACAAGAATTCTGGTAAATTCTACTTCACATGACTCCCATCAAAGAAAGGAAAGAAGTAAAACATACTTCATGCAAAGACTGTAAATTCCTGATGAATGGACTTCCTGTTTTTCCTGAGAGTATCTGAGCACTAAATCCTCCATCTTTACTTGTATACATCTGATGATCAGAAGACTTTCGAGACAAATGCCTAGCCCCATGTATTCCAAACCTTATTTTTCCTCCCTACTTCCCATTCCCAGACATAATAGAACATGATAGATCATAATGCAACCTCTGGTACTGCAATTTCTAAAGATCCAGGTGAACTGGCCCAAAAGGTTCTGGGAGTACTTCTGGAAGTCACATCAAACCAGAACACTCATGGATAACTGTGACGTGTGTAGAAAAATGAAAACCACCTAGATAACCCCCACTAAACTCAAATCTGTGCCCCACTAAAGTTATTGTTAGTCACTATGTCGTGTCCGACTCTTTGCCAGCCCTATGGACTATAGCCTGCCAGGCTCCTCTATCCATGAGATTTCCCAGGCAAGAATACTGGAGTGGGTTGCCATTTCCTTTTCCAGGGAATATTCCCACATCTCCTGCATTGGCAGGCAGATTCTTGACTGCTGAACTACCAAAATGCTTTCTTTGGGTGCTCTGCTACCACTCATCATAAATGGAGGGGGCGGGGGAAGTTTAGTGGAATTGGACAGCAGCTTGGATTGTGTTTAAAAAGCATACTTTTGCAAATTAAAAAAGAATGTACAATTATGTAACAATTGCTAGGGTCCCTCCTAGGTTCTTGGAAGAAGCTTAAGCAAGACTTAGAGACTGAGCTGCTAAGCTTCACAATGAATCTGCCTCTGGGGAGAGTATCATATACTTTGACACTGTCAAATTTGTCCATTCATAAAATCTGCTTACTCTTCACTCTTTATCCTTAGCTTTATTATAAGTCCCATTATTAACAGCTCAAATACCCAATTACCAACTAGCAGCTGATTAATATACCAACTTTTCACACCCTCTGAAAGGAAGTCAAAGTCTTTAGAATTTGATTTCATTTTTATTCCACACAATATTTCCAAGAGGCAAGAGATCATTCAAAAAAGGGGAATCTGGACTTAGCCTGAACTAAGGGCAGGGTCACCTGGTTTGAGACTTGTTGGAAGGAGGGAGGACAGTGTCCCTGCTCATGAGGTCAGCCAAGTGGGGACAAGGACAAAGGGAAGAGTGGAGACATGTAACAGTGGGCAGGAAAGGATGAAAGTGGCCACATGTGGTTTAGGCAGAGTTGGAGGTTCTGGGGAGAGATGAGCAATTTTAGACTGGCAATTGGCTGCTTGCCCTGCGATCCCAAAATGCAGAAACAGTGGTGAGCAGGTGAGTGTGTCCCCCAGGGGAGGCCACTCCCCAGCTCACCTTGCCTTGGGCACAGACACATCTGGGTCCAGGTGACCAGAGTATTCATGACACAAAAAGCTGAGGGGTCTGTAAATGGGATCCCCTACCTTGTCTTTGGGCTTCCAAGATGACATTAGTGGTAAAGAACCTGCCTGCTAATGCAGAAGGCATAGGAGACTCAAGTCCCATCCCTAGGTCAGGAAGATGCCCTAGAGGAGGGCATGACAACCCACTCCAGCATTCTTGCCTGGAGAATCCCATGGACAAGGGAGCCTGGCAGGCTGTGGTCCATAGGGTCGAACACAACTGAAGCGACTTAGCACACATGTTCCCACCCTGTCTTTCGTCAGTCTGGGTGGCCCTTCCCTCCTGGAGATTCCAGAGGCAAAAAAGAGAACCTGCAGAAAGACCATGTTCCACACATGCCAGCCTGAGATGCCCTGCAAGCTGTTCTTACAGGTGTTGAGGAGCCTCAGGAATTGTCTTGATAAGAGCCACGAATAGCATGGGGCATAGTTATTATCATCATGGGGAACCTGCGACCACCTTTGTAGGTGAGAGTACTGCTTCATAGGCAAAGCACGCTATATTCAAATAGCACCCAGGTTTGAGAGAAATTCATCCCAATCAGCAAAAGAGAAGTGAGCAAAGTGCACACAGAGTGTGAATGATGACTGTGGTTGCCACATGCACCTGCTCTGACCCCCATCATGGGGGTCATGCTCTGGTCCACCAGCTACAAGCTGGAAAAGAGCATCCAGAGAAAGACTGTGAACCTATGGAGACCCTAGAGCTGCTTCTCTGAAGTCTGAAAAGATATCCAATCATGACCATGAAAATCAGATCTGCCTTGAGCTTGTTTCTGGTTGTTCTTCTACCTTCAGCTGTTTATCCCTTTATATGCAGGTGATCTTTTCATTTATTGGAAAAAAAAAAAAACACTTGTTTACTTCCTGAGCTCACCAGTGGCAGGTTACACTGGTACCTGAGTCATCCATCCCATCTGGGGCCATAGTGGACATACCTGTGTTTGCAGCAGAGGCGCCTAGCAGTTATCTCAAAAACTGGGGAGGAGATCATCTAAATTAGTTCAAGATCTTCCAATAGCCCCAGAAGACCCTCAAAGCTCACTTAACCAGTCTCCCCAGGCCCCCAAAACAAGAAACACAGTAGGATTGACTCTGTTATAAAACCTCAAAGCTGTCATACTTGATTGCCATACTCAAAGCTTGCCATACGTGATTCAGAGGTGGAAGCTATACCTGAGATTATGGAAGTAGCAGAGGCCACATGCAGTCAGCAGAGCCTTACAAGGGACAGAGATCACTAGTACCATGACATCTGAGACCAAAGAGGCAGGAAACTTTGAAGTCCATCAACAGGAGCCAGATCATGAGTTCCAAGCTATTTCCAACTCTGCTTCTTTGTTGTTGTTCAGTCACTCAGTCATGTCCAACTCTTTGCAACCCCATGGACTGCAGCACACCAGGCCTCCCTGTCCCTCACCATCTCTCGGAGATCACCCAAGTTCATGTCTATTGAATCAGCAATGCCATCAGCTTCTTGAGTCTGAAGTAAATCAAGCCACACAGTGTGAGAATGAAATGCTACCTGTTTAAATTTCCATATTGCACAGCACAGTGGTAACCTCACAGAGGGTCTGTGACATGATCTCTGACATCATCTTTGCTGCAGCCTGACAGTCTCAGGAGAGCAGAGCAATGGAGTGCTCCATCTGCTTCAACCACAGCCTGCCTCAGTTTCCCCCAGGCTATGTCTGAAAGTCAATCTGTGGGCTGGAAAGCACTACCATCTTCCTCTCCTATTCTTCTTCTTTCCTCTGAAGGCCCCTGAGTTAAAAAATTAATTCTAGTCCTTCAATTAAGCACAAACAGGATCCACATACCCTCCAGATATTCAGAGATGGGAGGAGGGCACAGAAGAATTTGCTGGCAATCAGAATAGGAAAGGCTACCATCTAGACCCAACAACTGCACTTTTGGGAATATACCCTGGAGTAAAAAGTATACTTATAAGTATATATTGGGTTGGCTTTCCAGGTGGCGCTGGCGGTAAAGAACCCACCTGCCAGTGCAGGAGATATAAGAGACATAGGTTCGATCCCTGAGTTGGGAAGATCTCCCTGGAAGAAGGGATGGCAACCCTCTCCAGTATTCCTGCCTGGGAAATCCCATGGACAGAGAAGCCTGGAGAGCTACGATTCACTGGGTCACAGAAAGTCAGTCCACCAACTAGAAACTGATAAATTACAGCATACAGTGGGGTACCATGCAACAATGGCAGCTACACTGGCATGGATGCGTCATGCTGTTGAGCATTAAAAGTAAGTCACATAATACGTGTATTATACGTCTGTTTATAGAATAGTTCCAAAGCAAGACCAAGACTTCTCTGGCTGTCCAGTGGTTAAGACTCTGTGCTTCCAATGCAGGGAATGCAGCTTTGATCCCTGACTGATGAACTAAGATCCCACATGCCATATGGCCAAAAATAAAATAAACAAAAAATTGTTTCAAAGCAAGACCAAACTATTTAAAGTATATACTTGGCAAAATTAAAGGAACACAGTTATCTCTAGAAAGGAGGGAGGTGTCATCAGGGTTGTATACGCAAGAGTTTTAATAGTGTTAGGAATTGTTCTCCCTCATAAATAAGATGGTGAGTATTTAAATATTTTAAAATATTGTCACATTCTGACATTTCTGAAATCAGGAGGATCTTAACAGATGTAGTTGTCACTATCATAGAAATCTTGACCAGTTTTTTCCAGTAACAGTTTATTTTTTCTGTATTTAAAATGTCGACTAAAAAGATGCACAACGTGAGAGTTGCAAGTTAAGTTTTACTGGGGGCAAAACGAGGATATGAAAGCTGGACTGTAAAGAAAGCTGAGCGCCAAAGAATTGATGCTTTTGAACGGTGATGTTGGAGAAGACTCTTGAGAGTCCCTTGGACTGCAAGGAGATCCAACCAGTCCATCCTAAAGGAGATCAGTTCTGGGTGTTCATTGGAAGGACTGATGTTGAAGCTGAGACTCCAATACTTTGGCCACCTCATGCAAAGAGTTGACTCATTGGAAAGGACCCTGATGCTGGGAAGGATTGAGGACAGGAGGAGAAGGGGACAACAAAGGATGAGGTGGCTGAATGGCATCACTGACTTGATGAGTTTGAGCAAGCTCCAGGAGTTGGTGATGGACAGGGAAGCCTGGCATGCTGCAGTCCATGGGGTCACAAAGAGTCAGACATAACTGAGCGACTGAGCTGAACTGAACTGAAATGAGGACTGCAGCGCCTCAGACAGCTCTGAGAGACTCCTTCAAAAAGGTAGTAGGGGAAGGTCAACATATAAGATTTTGGTGAAGGAGTTCAGTGCAATCACGTGTTTACTTGTAAAATGTTTTCTGCTAGTCAGGAGGAGCTGATGTCATGTTCAAGGGATTTAGTGCTTTTCTAGGTATGAAGAGATTCCAAGATTAGGACCATGAAATCAGTTCCTGAAAACACCTAACTCTAAAGACCTGTTCCACCAGTTTCCCTGAAACACAGAGCGCCTCACTCTCCACCCTGAAGTCCCTTCTGAAGGTGTCAAAGGCCAGCAGCTGCAGCAGCACCAGCAGGAGGCGAAGGCCCTCGCTGTTGTTCAGACGCTGGCAAGCGCTCTTGGCAAGTGCCAGTTTGTAGTTGACAAAAGTATGTCAGAACTAGAAGTCTGGAAAATGTTTGTAATAAACGCAAAATAAAAATTCAGAAGGATAAGAAAAGATGTGTCCATAGGTCGTGGTCTTCAAGTTCCATTTCAATGGAAATATCCGCATTTATTCCACTGAACATGACACATCTCACATCAAAGGGTGTCACCGAAAGCATGCCCTAGTTGTTTATAGCCTTTGAGAGAGACTTAGGGGTAATCTTTAAAGACATTTTTGAGTATTATTTTGACATGAGTAGATAAATAAGTAGCCAAAATATTGCTCGTAGTTATGTCAGTTTTAGTAAAAATGTAAACTCAACAAAAGAATTCTGCACATAGTGATCAAGTATTCGCTAGAAAAGTGCAAACTCAGTGACACCCAGGTGAAGATCAGTTTTTTCAGAGCATCCCACACTGCTCATCAGGTGTAAGAGAATGTCAGTATTCCTCAGAACCTTTATTTCCCTGGCCACCATCCCCTGTAACAGTAAAGTTCTCCTACAAAATATGAATAAAACTATTTCAACCAAGAATTGTTCTGCACACCAAAGTTAAAATTAAAAACAAAAAAGTAGGAGGACTTCTTTTCTGTAGCTCCAAGCCAATGTGTTGCTTAATGTCAACAAGATAAGCTAAAATCCTCTTCTATTAATACCAGTTCAAGTATTAACACTCACTTCCTGGTATAGTTCGGTCTGCTTTTCATTTATGGGAAGGATCCCTGAAGTAGTGGAAAGGAATTCTTTATAAATCATTTAAAAATACAAAGAAAAGTATAGTAGTGGTGAAGCAGGATACAACTGGGAAAATACAAGTGGGAGAAAAGATCGCTAAAGATTTTCTTCATCCACAGATGCATAAAGGAAAAACGCACCAGAAGCAAAACATATTGAAAGCTCAATAAGAAACATTCAGTTGAACTGCTGGAAAAAAACTGAAGAATTCGTTTCTGCTTTTTAAAAAGGAATTGTTGATTTCCATTCAGAGATGACCTAGACATAAATAGTGATACTTTCATTGGCATGACCCACATCCCTGCCCTCCCTAAATTCAAGCAAATATAAAGGTGAGCTGCCAAATTGTAAAACTATCCTGCTTTCAAAGTCATAGAGGGTATAATTGTGGGGGGAAGTGTTAGGCTCTGTTTATAAGAAGTAGTGTAGTTATCTGTAGAAACAAGTAATATCACATGGAAATAAGACAGACAGAAATACCAGTCACACAACCAGCCTTACATTAGCCTGGAAAAGTCTCACCACTAATTTTTTTCTTTTTACAGTTAGAGTTAACTTAAAATGTGTTAGTTTCTGGTGTAGAGCAAAGTGATGCAGTTATAGATATAATCTTTTTCATGTTCTTTTCCATTATAGTTTATTACAAGATACTGAATATAGTTCCCTGTGCTATACAGTAGGATCTTGTTTTTTTTCTCTGTTTTAATAATATGTTTGTGTTTGTGTCTGCTAATCCCAAATTTCTAATTTATCCCTCCCCACTCCTTTCATGTTTGAGAACCTTAAGTTTGTTTTCTCTGTCTGTGAATCTGTTTCTGTTTCATAAGCTAGTTCATTTGGGTCATATTTTAGCTTCCACATATATATGATATATAGTGTTTGCCTTTCTCTGTCTGACTTACTTCACTTAGTATAATAATCTCTAGGTCCACTCATGTGGCTGCAAATCTGACCACCAGATTTTATAGAAAGAATTAGACCCCAGTGTAGGAAGTGAGTAGTCACTTGGAATCCAACATAGCTTCAACAAAAGGGTTCTCCTACCATCCCTAAGCAGAAAATATTAATTGAGCTTTTTCTTGCTGATCATAATCGAGAATATGACTCAGCTGCCCTCTGCATCTCTGTTCCTCCAGCCCCTGAGGCTGTGCACTTATTCCCACTCTCTCTTTGCTGCCTTCTGGTCCTTCACAGTTTCTGCTTGGACTTCTCATTTGATTTTGTGCTGCCTCCTCTTCAAATATCAAGCCCCACAATAAAACTGCTACCAAATCACTGACTGATTTTCTGCATAAATATCAAGTTTCCATTGGTCAAAGAATCACAGGAGGACTAATTACAGAGTTTAGGTCACTGGTTGACTACCCTCACGTTCAGGCTGCCTCTTTGTCAAATCAGCCATGGGTGGGGCAATGTGGCATGATAGAGGCAACCAGGCTTGTGAATAGGCTACCATTCAGGAGTGAATTTTGCATGAGGAGTGGTTCAACAGGGTAGATATAATATACACTGCAACTTCCGTCACACAATTTTACATCCTAGTATTTTCTGGGGCTCCTAATGCAAAACTTTAATTAGCTTTTAAGGCTTAACCCTAAATTAGATTTTTCTTCTTATAAGATTGTAAGTCAGCCCTTTTGAGCTTCTATAGTAAATAAAGTAGTATATTTGGTATAGGACATGAAGAATGAGAAATATAACATTCTGGCAAAAGAGATATTGCAACAAAAAGCAAAATACTTAAAAGAAAAAGACAGAGAGGAGAAAGTGCCAAGGAGGGGAAGTGCAGTGTAAGATAACAGAGAAGAAACATGTTAGAGCCAGACAGATCTGGGTTCAAATCCTTTGACATTTCTTAGCTGTGGATTTTGGATAAGCTGCTTCATGTCTCTGAACTTCACTATATTTTCTATACATCAAATATAATAACTGGACAAACATCATCCTGGCACTTTCCACCATGAGATGCTGGAATAGCACAATCAAGTAGAATTTTTAAATTATGTTTTGTGTAAAGAAAAAACAGTGCCTTAGTTCTAAAGAATCCGCCTGCAATGCAGGAGACCTGGGTTCGATCCCTGAGTTGGGAAGATCCTCTGGAGGAGGGCAAGACAACCCACTCTAGTATTCTTGCCTGGAGAATCCCCATGGACATGGAAGCCTGATGAGCTACAGTCCATGGGGTCACAAAGAGTCGGACACAGCCGAACGACTAAGCACAGCACAATTCTTGACCAAAGTTCAAGTCTAAATGACAGGAAATGTTTCAGCAAAATATTCCATTTTCTCCTCTACATTTCCTGGCCCTTTTATAGTTGGGTAAAAAACACGTTCTCACTCCAGAAAATTTAATGTGAATACGCATCACTTCTGAGCTACAGCAGTAAAAATTCATGTGCTTTTCTCTGCCTTGGTGCTGGAAATAATCCAGTGGGAATAAATCTTATGGTGCTAAGCCACAGCAATTTCAGGCTTACTTTGTTACTGAAGAATAATCTGGCTTCTACTGACTAATACAGAGTGGCTCTCAGTACTATAGAAAATTTTTAAAATGATCCAAATAAAGATGATCTTTTAATTCCAGGAGGCAGAGACTATAAATATGCTTTTGTCACCTCACCTAAAGCATCAACCCCAATTCCCTTTCTTAGCTGCTGCAATTCCAGGGGCTACAAAGGCTGGACCACAGATAACAAGGCATCAGTGCCAAGGGAATAGAAGATAGCATGCCACAGCTGTACAAATGGTCAGGTGTACTAGCACACAGAATACTCTTTAAGTGCCAAATTTCTTTTTAGTCAAAACTAATTGTCCATTATTTATATTACTTTTGTGTTCAGTAGTTGCACAACAGCTAATAATTACAGGGTATTCACAATTCTCAGCATCTTGCATATAAACAATCCTTTTAGGTTGATAAATTATCACACTGTTTCAAGATCAAGAAACTGAGGCACAGAGATCTCCCAGAGTTTGGAAGAGACAGATTAGTTTATAGTGAAGTGAGCTGATTATTTACCATCTGGTCCACAAACAAAACTGAGGGGCTTCCCAGGTGGCTCAGTGATAAAAGAATACACCTGCCAATGCAGGACACACAGGAGATGTCAGTCCGATCCCTGGGTCAGGAAGATCCCCTGGAGGAGAACATGGCAGCCCACCTTAGTGTTCTTGCCTGGAGAATCTCATGGACAGAGGAGCCTGGAGGGCTACAGTCTGCAGCGTCTCAAAGAGTCAAACATGACTGAGCAACTGAGCACGTACGGATGACACAAATAAAATTAATTCATCTACTCCACAAAGTTGTTGCAGTGATTAAATCACAGAATGTATGTGAAACTCTTTGAACAAAACCTCATCCACAGTAAACACCCAGCAAGTGTTTGCTATGATCATGATTAGATTAATGATGAAGGGTGAGAATGGAACCAGTCATCCTTGAGTTTCTCAGACAGAAATTGGTATGATGTTGCCACTTGAACATGGTCATCTGTGCTTAACTGATAAGAAGAGATATAATTCCAAACACAAGAACTAAAGCTCTAATCAAGTTGAACGAAAAGGCATCCAAGTAAGACTAAAAGTGCCCGTAAGTTCTGTGCTATGTACCATTTAGGCAGTTGTTGGTTAATGTACTTCTCATGTTCCTGTCGCTAACACAAATAAATCAAACTGATAATTACTATAATGGTGTTTTTATTATCTAAAACAATAGATAGCCATATGGATGCCAGAAGTGTTTCCTATGGAAGACTGCCTGGTGTCCTGGGCATTGCATACACTGATAACAATTCAAAACCCATGACACAAAAAGTCAGGTGTTCATTATTTCATCCAGTAACTGGAACCTGCAACTTGTCAGTCTTAGGGAACCTAAATCCTCTGTCAGTAGAGAAAATGGAAGGCATGAAATTGAGGATATATGCCAGGCAGCATGGGCTTCTTAGTTGATGTAGTGGTAAAGAATCCACCTGCCAATGTAGGAGATAAAGGAGACATGGGTTTGATCCCTGGGTGGTGAAGATCCCCTGAGTAGGAAATGGCAACCCACTCCTATATTCTTGCCTGGAAAATCCCATGGACAGAGGAGTCTGCTGGGCTACAGTCCATGGAGTCGCAGAGTCAGACCAATTGAGCAGGCACTCACAAGAAGCCAGGAAATACACAGGCTAATTAGTGGGACTTTTATAACTTAGGTGTATAATGCATCAAGTATTCCGTATATCTGCAAATTCAATACTGGATGTGGGAATACTTTAAAGGCTCATAGTCTGCTCTTCACAGACTATTCTGTGATATTTTGGACATATTTCATAGACAATGATTTCTGACGACCTCCACTTATACAAACAGTGGGTTTTACTCTTCATCAAGTGTCAACAAAAAAACTAGTCAAAGAACCAGAAGAACAACCAACAAGACTTATGCATCTGTCTATCTGATCTCTCTGCTATAATTTTTAAAGTACTCAACTTCCTTTTACTATAAACTTTTTCCAGGCTACTTGTTATATATCATGCCATTTTAAGCAAAATGGAGTTGTTGTTTTTTTTTAATTTTCAAATGTAAAGCTACAGCTTTAGTTTAGTGTATCAGCTAGGAGAGGGGAGGCTGAAGGCCATTGTGCCATCTGTTTTAATGTGTTTTATTTTTTAATATGTCATAGTGCTTCCCAGGTGGTACTAGTGGTAAAGAACCCTCCTGCCAATGCAGGAGACATAAGGGACCCAGGTTTGATCCCTGGGTTGGGAAGATTGCCTGGAGGAGGGCATGGCAACCCACTCCAGTATTCTTACCTGGAGAATCCCCATGGACAGAGGAGCCTGGCAGGCTACGGTCCATAAGGCCGCAAAGAGTTGGACACAACTGAGGCGATTTAGCATACACAGTATGTCATAAGCCTTCTTTTATATTAGTTTGTATGTTCCTTTACTTCTTTACTGTTATTAATGTTATCCAAAAACCCTTGTAAGAATCAATGAGTTAGAGAGATGACCAGATGGCCTTATTATTCTATACAAATAATCTCTCATTGTTAAAAGACTAATTGGTCACAGTTAGGGCTTCCTTGGTGGCTCAGATGGTAAAGAATCTGTCTGTAATGAGGGAGACCCAGGTTTGATCCCTCGGTTGAGATGATCCCCTGGAGAAGGGAATGGCTGGCCACTCCAATATTCTTGTCTGGAGAATTCCATGAACAGAGGAGCCTGACAGGCTACAGTCCATGAGGTCGCAAAGAGTTGGAAACAACTGAGCAACTAACACTTTCGCTTTCACAGGATTCTAGGAAGTCACCCAGTCAATCTGAAAAACCAATAAATAAAGGGAACAAAGCATTTATCCAGCCTTTACTGTATGAAATGTGCCCCAGGGTAACAAACAGTCAATTAGAAAAGTTTGTCTTTAGAAAGGTCTTAGAGTTAACAAATGAAAAAAGAATAATGAATTTTAAATATGATTATTTTACAATCACTAATTAATTAATGGATCTGTGCACTGAGTTCCAATGACTGCCAGCATCAGTAAAGAGAGAAAACTGGTTATTATGTGTGTCCTGATTTGAGTATACAACATTACCTATGAAGTAGTCTTGCCAAGTAAGTCGAACCTGAATCTGACTCAGCCTATAGATCCAGTCACCAATTTACAGAGGAGCAGAGGACAGGGGGAAATGTGAGCTAATATCACAGATAGGTAATCAGCAAAATCCAGACTATAGGAAATTCTATAGAATACATGAATTTATGCCTTCAAGAAATACATTGCAAGTAGAAGAAAGAATTGGATGAATATATGACAGTAAAGAATCCACCTGCAAAGTAGGAGACCAGGTTTGATCCCTGCATGAGGAATATCCTCTGGAGAAGGGAATTCAACCCACTCCAGTATTCTTGCCTGGAGAATTCCATGGACAGAGGAGCCTGGTGGGCTACAGTCTGTGGGGTCGCAAAGAGTCAGACACGACTGAGCGACTAACACCACCACCACTACTACTATAGAATAAAAAGACATAAGGGAGATAGCAATTGCAATATAATTGCAGTGTGTTGTATTCATTTAGAACCTGATTCACATGAACTATACGTTGAAATTACTTGTGAGGAAATCAGGAAAATCTAAACATAATTATAGTCAATTATAAAATTAAATTTTAATGTGTTAGGATGGTATATGGCTCTATTTTAAAACAATCATATCTTTTAGAGACACAGATAGAAATATTTTTAAAATTATACAATGTCTAGAATTTGCTTTAAAATAATCTGGGAGATTGGTGAGGATAAAAATGAAATATGATAAACTGGATGAACAGTATTTTAAGTTTATGACACTATTCTATCCAGGTTTGTGTGTTTCAAATTTTCCACAGTACAAAGTTAAAAATCATATCTCTTTCAAATGTTAAAATTCAGGCTAAATCAGCCTGGTCATGAAAGTTTGATGGTGATCTTGAACCCCAAATTAATTGCCTAAAAACATGATGAGTTCTTATCATTTTCTTCTGTAAATCATAAGCAAATTTTTTATAGCCTATGGTTTGAGTGTTTTCAGGGAGGAGCTTTTCTTATCTAAATTAAATTTCAAGGGATCTCTTTGATCTATTTCTCTGTAAACCCAAACAAGAATTTGAAAATTAAAGAAAATAAATGCAGTACAACAGGAGGATAAACGTCTACAGCAGTGATAGTGACAGTCATTGCCTCCTACTGTCACAAGGGAGATGGTGTTTGCCTACTCCTGATGGAATAATAAATTTACCTTGATATAGGTAATGTGCTATTTTATGTACATAGATGGAAATTTAAATGAGGCACAGCTCTGCAGCCTTAGTGGCAATGAAAAAAACACAGATTTTCACTGACAAAAAGAAAACTTCTAATAGAAAAAAATCAACAAGTTTCTTACACTTACTGCTTACTTTATTTTTCTTTTTAGGCAAGTAATTTTCTATATACTACTTCAAAGGTTAAGTTTGCTCTGTGATTCATTGGAAATAAATAATAATAATGTTTAGCATAGTTTTCTCTGTCAATTCATAATTATATCACCTCAGTAATTACTATTCTACATGCTTGAATTCTGATCATTTATGTCTTAGGTAGGGCTACATTTTACCTATGCCTAAAAACCTTCCTTTAAGAACCTTTAACTTATGCATTCATTCAATAAATATATTGAGTGCAGACAATGAACTAACATCATGTTATATGTATTAGTGAATAATAGTTTATACTTCTTTGAACTTACAGCATAGTTACAGAGACAAACAATAACCAGGTAAACAAAAAATTACTGTACGATTTTAAATTGCGGTAGAAGCTTTGGAAGAAATAATCAGAGTTAAGTGATATGTAGTGAGTAAATCTACTGACCTTTATTCATTTAAAAGTGTGCACTGGCATGTCTGTTTCAGTCAAGACTGAGTATCAGGGACCAGACTTTTCTTCCCACCTGGGAAGGAAATTAAAAGCTTAATTTTAAAAAGGACAAAATGTATTATGAAATGATCATTACAGTAAGCTCAGTTACCACTGATACCAAACCATACAAAGTTACCATGTTACTGACAACATTCCCTATGATGTACATACATTCTTCCTTGACTTTTATAACTAGAAGTTTGGACCTTTTCATCTCCTTCAACTATTTTGCCTGTCCTCTCATCCACCTCCCCTCTTGCAACTGCAAGTTTGTTCTCTGTGTCTGTGAGTCTGCTCTTGTTTCATTTTGTATTTTATTTCAACACAAAAACGAAGGACAGATATCAGGAATAGTGATACTCAAGCATTGGACATCAAGATTTCAGGACAGTGATTTTTGAGAAAAGGGAAATAAATGACGTGAGCCCCATGATTACCTCATTTGATTACTCAGAGACGTTTCAAATACTGGCAGGGGGGAGCTAAAATACAAGTGGATTCCAGGACTCTCTTTGAGTTAAAGAGTCAGCTGGAAGCCCAGAAGGCCAAAGCAATTAGAGTCCGCAGGGCAGAGCACCACAGAGAAGGGAATTGCACAGAGAGGGCTTGAGAGATCTGCAAATGGCATTCTTTGAGTCTTCGGGGAGTACTAATTAGTAAATCTGTATAAACTCTGTGAAGGAGAATCCTTATGGCTCACCCAAGGCTGAGAATGCTATATGTTCTCACCAGCTAGGGTAGATAACTTCATAATACATGATGCAGCAGGTAGAGTGTCAGAGGCAATTGTCCCAATTCAAAAAAAAAAAAAGACATAAAATAAAACTTCATGATCTTCTCTAAAAAATGTATGTTACTCATTCAGTCGGGTCTGACTCCTTGCAAGCCCATGGACTGTAGCCCATCAGGGTCCTCTGTCCATGGAATTCTCCAGGCCAGAATACTGGAGTGGATTGTCATGCCCTTCTCCAGGGGATTTTCCTGACCCAGGGATTGAACCTGGGTCTCCCACATTGCAGGCAGGTTTTTTACTGTCTGAGCCACCAGGGAAGTCAAAAAAAAAAAGAAAAAGAAAATATGTAAAAACAAGCTTTAAAAGGATCAAACGCTACCCAGGGAACTTCATTTTGTCCCAGGAAGCTCAAAAGTATTCATAGACTACAAAAACATACAGTATGCAACAAGGTGAATTCACATTCAATAAAAGGCACATTCTCACATTCAATATAAAAATTACAGAGGCTGCAAAGAAATCACACAAAATGATTCTTCAACTGCAATAGACCTGTAAACAAAACAGATAATAAAAGTAACAGACACGGGCTTTAAAAATAATTATAACTGCATTCCATGCATTAAAAAAAAAAAAAAGAGGAAAGACCGATCATGTTAAATAGGGAAATAGATTATCTAATAATTACCCACATCAAACTTGGGACAATGAAAAATATTTCTGAGATGAAAATTACAGTGGATGAATTAATAGTGTAACAAGAAGAGATCAGTGAAATTGAAAACAGTAATAAAAGCAATTCAAAATGAAACAAAGAGAGAAGAAATTAAATAAACAGAATTCTAGAGGTATGGACCATTTCAAGCAACCTAATATACATATAAAGAGAGAAGAGAGAGGGGAGACCAAAAAAGTTTGAAGAAATAATGACTGATGATTTTTTTTAATTTGATGAAAATTATTAACTCGTATATCCAAGAATGTCAGGCATGCATAAAACTACAACAAGGTACATCAAAATCAAAACACTTAAAATTATGACAAAGAGAAACATTAAAAGCAGACAGAGGAAAGACACCATTCCACACAATGAGCGAAGAATAACAGAGGCTACTCAGGAACTATGCAAGCCAGCCCACAGTGGAGAAAGATCTTTTAAGTTCTCAATTCTGAAAATATCATTAAAAGATAGCAACACCTACAGAGATGGAGAAAAGTTTAATAGTTCCCTCTAGCTAGGGACAGGATGGATTAGAGGCATATATGTGACTATAAAGGAATAGCAGGAGGGGTCTTTGTGGTTACATGGGACACATGTGTGGTAAAAACTGCATTGAACAATACAATCACATGGGTACATGCAAAACTAGTGAAAATATCAGTAAAGTATATGGATTATATCAACGCCAAGTTCCTGATTTTAATATTGTACTATAGGAGTCAAATGGCAGAATAGGAGGGCACCTAAAATGATGGAAATGACTCCTGCAGAGAATAAAAAGAAAAAGAATGAAAAGAATTGAGGACAGTTTCAGAGACCTTTGGGACAACATTAAACACACAAACGTATACACAAAGAACACCGTAATTCAAAAGACAATGCACCCCAATGTTGACTGCAGCACTATTCACAATAGCCAGTACATGGGAGCAACCCAAATGTCCAACAACAGAGGGATGGATAAAAAAGATGCTATATATATATACACACATACACATATGTCCGTGGAGAAGGAAATGGCAACCCACTCCAGGACTCTTGCCTGGAGAATTCCATGGACAGAGGAGCATGGTGGGCAGCAATCCATGGGGTCATAAAGACTCAGACACAGCTGAGTGACTAACACACACACACACACACACACACACACACACACACATACTTAAAATGGAATATTGCTCACCATAAAAAGGAACAAGGTTATGTCATTTGCAGAGATGTGGATGGGCCTAGAGATGTCATACAGAGTGAAGTAAGTCAGAAAGAAAGGACCAACCATTGTATATTAACACATATATATGTGGAATCTAGAAAAATGATATTGATGATTATACTTACAAAGCCATAAAGAGAGACAGAGACATAGAGAACAAATGTCTGGATACCAAGGGGGAAGGTGAGGTGGGAGGAACTGGGAGATTGGGATTGACATATATACACTACTATGTATAAATAGAAAAGGAATAACAACCTATTGTATAGCCCAGGGGACTCTACTCGGTGTTCTGTGGTGACCTAAATGAGAAGGAAATCCAAAAAGAGGGGATATATGCATGAGCGTGGCTGATTCACTTTGTTGTGCAGCAGAACCTGATACAGCAGTGTAAGGCAACTATCCGTACCAGTATCAGTTCAGGTGCTCAGTCATGTCCAACTCTTTGCCACTCCATGGCTGCAGCACGCCAGGACTCCCTGTCTATCACCAACTCCCAGAGTTTACTCAAGCTCATGTCCACTGAGTCAGTGATGCCATCCAATCATCTCATCCTCTGTCGTCCCCTTTTCCTCTCACCATCAATCTTTCCCAGCATCAAAGTCTTTTCAAATGAGTCGGTTCTTCATATCAGGTGGCCAAAGTATTAGAGTTTCAGCTTCAGCATCAGTCCTTCCAATGAATATTCGGACTACTTTCCTTTAGGATGGACTGGTTGGATCTCCTCGCAGTCCAAGGGACTCTCAAGAATCTTCTCCAACATCACAGTAACTAGAACACTTTCTAACACCATACACAAAAATAAACTCGAAATGGATCAAAGATCTAAGCATAAGACCAGAAACTATAAAACTCCTAGAGGATAACATAGGCAAAACACTCTTCGACATAAACCAAAGCGGGATCCTCTATGACCCACCTCCCAGAATATTGGAAATAAAAGCACGAATAAACAAATGGGACCTAATTAAAATTAAAAGCTTCTGCACAACAAAGGAAACTATAAGCAAGGTGAAAAGACAGCCTTCAGAATGGGAGAAAATAATAGCCAATGAAGCAACGGACAAACAATTAATCTCAAAAATATACAAGCAACTCCTGCAGCTACATTCTAGAAAAATAAACGACCCAATCAAAAAGTGGGCCAAAGAACTTAACAGACATTTCTCCAAAGAAGACATAAAAATGGCTAACAAACACATGAAAAGATGCTCAACATCACTCATTATCAGAGAAATGCAAATCAAAACCACAATGAGGTACCACTTTACACCAGTCAGAATGGCTGCCATCCAAAAGTCTACAAGCAATAAATGCTGGAGAGGATGGATGTGGAGAAAAGGGAACTCTCTTACACTGTTGGTGGGAATGCAAACTAGTACAGCCACTATGGAAAACAGTGTGGAGATTCCTTAAAAAACTGCAAATAGACCTGCCATATGACCCAGCAATCCCACTGCTGGGCATACACACAGAGGAAACCAGAATTTAAAGAGCCACGTGTACCCCAATGTTCATCACCGCATTGTTTACAATAGCCAGGACATGGAAGCAACCTAGATGTCCATCAATTGACGAATGGATAAGAAAGCTGTGGTACATATACACAATGGAATATTACTCAGCATTAAAAAAAAATTCATTTGAATCAGTTCTACTCAGGTGGACAGAACTGGAGCCTATTACCCAGAGTGAAGTAAGCCAGAAGGAAAAACAACAATACAGTATACTAACGCATATATATGGAATTTAGAAAGATGGCAGCGAGAACCCTGCATGTGAGATAGCAAAAGGGATGCAGATGTATAGAACAGACTCGTGGACTCTGTGGAAGAGGGCAAGGGTGGGATAATATGGGAGAATGGCATTGAAACATGTTAATTATCATATGTGAAATCAATCGCCAGCCCAGGATTGATGCTCGGGGCTGGTGCACTGAGATGTCCCAGGGGGAGGGAATCAGGAGGGAGGAGGGAGGGGGGTTCTGGAGGGGGAGCATATGTAAACCCATGGCGGTTTCATGTCATTGTATGGCAAAACCAACACAATAAACAAAGAAAATTTTAAAAAAATAAAAATAAAAATCAGCTAATATAAATGTTAAAAAAAAAAAAAAGAATCTTCTCCAACATCACAGTTCAAAAGCATCAATTCTTCGGCACTCAGGTTTCTTTATATTCCATCTCTCTCATCCATACATGACTACTGGAAAAACCACAGCTTTGAGTAGATGGACCTTTGTCAGGAAAGTAATGTCTCTGCTTTTTAATATGCTGTCTAGGTTGGTCATAACTTTTCTTCTAAGAAGCAAGCATCTTTTAACTTCATGACTGCAGTCACCATTTTGCAGTGATTTTGGAGCTCCAAAAAATAAAGTCAGCCACTGTTTCCACTGTTTCCCCATGAAGTGATGGGACTGGATGCCATGATCTTAGTTTTCTGAATGTTGAGTTTTAAGCCAACTTTTTCACTCTCCTCTTTCACTTTCATCAAGAGACTCTTTAGCTCTTCTTCGCTTTCTCCCATAAGGGTGGTGTCATCTGCATATCTGAGGTTATTGATATTTCTCCTGGTAATCTTGATTCCAGCTTGTGCTTCATCCAGGCCAGCGTTTCTCATGATGTACTCTGCATGTAAGTTAAACAAGCAGGGTGACAATATACAGCCTTAACGATTTGGAACCAACCTATTGTTCCATGTCCAGTTCTAACTGTTGCTTCTTGGCCTGCATACAGATTTCTCAGGGGGCATGTCAGGTGGTCTGGTATTCCCATTTCTTTAAGAATTTTTCACAGTTTGTTGTGATCCACATAGTCAAAGGCTTTGGATAGTCAATAACGCAGAAGTAGATGTTTTTCTGGAACTCTCTTGATTTTTGGATTAACAGGCAAATTTGGCCTTGGCATACAAAATGAAGCAGGTCAAAAGCTAACAGAGTTTTGCCAAGAGAACACACTGGTCATGGCACATCCTCTTCCAAAAACACAGGAGAAGACTACACATGGACATCACTATATGGTCGATACCAAAATCAGACTGGTTATATTCTTAGCAGCCCAAGATAGAGAAGCTCTATACAGTCAGCAAAAACAAGTTCGGGAGCTGACTGTGGCTCAGATCATGGACTCCTTATTACCAAATTCAGACTTAAATTGAAGAAAGTAGGAAAAACCTCTAGACCATTCAGCTATGACCTAAATCAAATTGCTTACAATTATACTGTGGAAGTGACAAATAAATTCAAGGGATTAGATCTGATAAACAGAGTGCCTGATGAACTATGGATGGAGGTTTGCAACACTGTACAGGAGACAGGGATCAAGACCATCACCAAGAAAAAGAAATGCAAAAAGGCAAAATAGTTGTCTGAGAAGCTAAAGGCAAAGGAGAAAAGGAAAGATATACTCATTTGAATGCAGAGTTCTAAAGAATAACAAGGAGAGATAAGAAAGTCTTCCTCAGCCATCAATGCAAAGAAAACAATAGAATGGGAAAGATTTTCTCTTCAAGAAAATTAGAGATATCAAGGAACATTTCATGCAAACATGGGCGCAATAAAGGACACAAATGGTATGGACCTAACAGAAGCAGAAGATTTTAAGAAGAGGTGACAAAAACACACAGAAGAGCCATACAAAAAAGATCTTCATGACCCAGATAATCAGAATGGTGTGATCATTCACCTAGAGCCAGACATCCTGGAATGCGAGGTCAAGTGGGCCTTAGGAAGCATCACTATGAGCAAAGCTAGTGGAGGTGATGGAATTCCAGTTGAGCTATTTCAAATCCCAAAAGATGATGGTGTGAAAGTGATGCACTCAGTACGCCAGCAAATTTGGAAACCTCAGCAGTGGCCACAGGAATGGAAAAGGTCAGTTTTCATTCTAATCCCAAAGAAAGGCAACTATACTCCAATAATAAAATAGAATAAACAATAGATAAATGTTTTTTTAATATTGTACTATATTTATGAAAGATGTTGCCTTTAATAGAACCTGGGTGAAAGATAAAAGGAATCTCTTTGTACTATTCTTTGCAACTCTATGCAGTTTATAGTTATTTCAAAATAAAGCTGTTAAAAAAGAGAACATGTGAAAACTAAAAGAATTCAAAATTGATAAAAATAAACTATAAAACAAAGAAAATCGTTTTATAGAAAGAAAGGGTGGGATGATATGGGAGAAGGGCATTGAAGCATGTTAATTATCATATGTCTAATCATCCCCCACCCAGTGTCCCAGGGGACAGGGCAGGGCTCACCCATACTCATGCCACTACCAGACCATGACCCAGACCTGGGAGAAACCAGGAGAGAGATGGCAGAAGAGCAAGCACCGAAATCCCTGGGGCCAGGGAGAAAACCCCACCCCACCCCACCCCAAGCAAGAAGGCAGCATGCTCAGAGCTATAGCGGAGGTTCAGATCCAAACTGCTGGGCTGAGGTTCCACATCTGTGACCGACCAACGCTTTGGGGGACACTAGGCCTGTCCACCCATCCCCAAACCTGCCTCCGAGGGGGCGCCACTTTCAGAGGGCAGACCCCAGGCCCTAGGCGGAAGACCAAGCCTCACAGGCACCCAGAGCCCACAGATGCTCCCTACAGACCCACATCTCCCAGGAGCTCCCACCCCATGTGCCAGGAAGCGCCGGCATCTCTAAGTGCTCAGTGAGATTCAGGGATGCCTGTGGCTCGACAGGGGGGCGGGCAAACGTGAACAACGCTGACAAGCAGGCAAGTGGGGAGGGAAAGGTGCCAAGTAAATGAGTTTTAAATACAATAAAGAAAGGAGGAAGAATTTTAAACCTCCATTCTACACCAAAGGTTTTACAATGGCACCCGGGGTAAGGGCTGATTCACGCTGTGTTTTAAAACACCTATGCAGGGAGGTATAAATGAAGAGTTTGGGATTAACAGACACACTACTACACATAAAACAGATTAACAAGGACCTGCTGTGTAGTGCAGGGAACTATATTCGATATCTTGTAATAGCCTATAATGGAAAAGAACTTGAAAAAGAATCTAACCGAATCACTGTGCTGTACACCTGAAATTAACACCACACTGTAAATCAACTATACTTCATTAAAATTATTAAAAAATAATAGATAAAATAAAAAAATATTATCATATGTCTAATCAATCGCCAGCCCAGGACTGATGCTGGGGGCTGGTGCAGCGAGATTTCCCAGGGGGAGGGAGGAGGGAGGGGGGTTCCGGAGGGGAAGCATATGTAAACCCACGGTGATATCATGTCATTGTATGGCAAAAACAATTAAATAAATAAATAAATAAATAAAAATATAATCAAACCCCCCCCAAAAAAAAAGAAGAAAACAATACTGGATGGAAATATAGATATACACAAAACATTGAAAAGCCCCCAAAATAGAATATGTGTGTCAATTTTAGATATATTTCTTATATTTGTATATCTTTAATAACTGACTGCTTAAAGGAAAAATAAGAAAACTCTATTGTGAGACATGTGGGGTCCCATATTGAACTCGAGTTGGAAGAGGCGAGTCTGGTCTCAAAATGGAGGTGAAACTGCCGCCCAGTCGCCCCCAGCCCGACTCCGGCCGTCGCTGCCGCCGCCGGGGGGAGGAGGGTCATGCGACCAAGGAACCAGAGCAGTTGAGAAAGCTGTTTATTGGTGGTCTGAGTTTTGAAACTACAGATGATAGCTTAAGAGAACATTTTGAGAAATGGGGCACACTTACAGATTGTGTGGTGATGAGAGACCCCCAAACAAAACGTCCCAGGGGCTTTGGTTTCGTGACTTACTCTTGTGTTGAAGAAGTGGATGCAGCACCGTGGGCTCGACCACACAAGGTTGATGGGCGTGTAGTGGAACCAAAGAGAGCTGTTTCTAGAAAGGATTCGGTAAAGCCTGCTGCCCATCTAACAGTGAAGAAAATTTTTGTTGGTGGTATTAAAGAAGATACAGAAGAATATAATTTGAGAGACTACTTTGAAAAGTACGGCAAGATTGAAACCATAGAAGTTACGGAAGACAGGCAGAGTGGGGAAAAAAGAGGATTTGCTTTTGTAACTTTTGATGATCATGATACAGTTGATAAAATTGTTGTTCAGAAATACCACACTATTAACGGACATAATTGTGAAGTGAAAAAGGCCCTTTCTAAACAAGAGATGCAATCTGCTGGATCACAAAGAGGTCGTGGAGGTGGATCTGGCAACTTTATGGGTCGTGGAGGGAACTTTGGAGGTGGTGGAGGTAACTTTGGCCGTGGTGGAAACTTTGGTGGAAGAGGAGGCTATGGTGGTGGAGGTGGTGGCAGCAGAGGGAGTTATGGAGGAGGTGATGGTGGATATAATGGATTTGGAGGTGATGGTAGCAACTAAGGCAGTGGTCCTGGTTATAGTAGTAGAGGAGGTTACGGTGATGGTGGTGGACCAGGATATGGAAACCAAGGTGGTGGATATGGTGGTGGTGGAGGATATGATGGTTACAATGAAGGAGGAAATTTTGGAGGTAACTATGATGGTGGTGGAAACTATAATGATTTTGGAAATTACAGTGGACAACAGCAATCAAATTATGGACCCATGAAAGGAGGTAGTTTTGGTGGAAGAAGCTCGGGCAGTCCCTATGGTGGTGGTTATGGATCTGGTGGTGGAAGTGGTGGATATGGTAGCAGAAGGTTCTAAAACCTCAGAAGAAAAGGGCTACAGTTCTTAGCAGGAGAGAGAGCAAGCAGTTGTCAGGAAAGCTGCAGGTTACTTTGAGACAGTCAAATGCATTAGAGGAACTGTAAAAATCTGCCACAGAAGGAACGATGATCCATAGTCAGAAAAGTTACTGCAGCTTAAACAGGAAACCCTCCTTGTTCAGGACTGTCATAGCCACAGTTTGCAAAAAGTGCAGCTATTGATTAATGCAATGTAGTGTCAATTAGATGTACATTCCTGAGGTCTTTTATCTGTTGTGGCTTTGTCTTTTTCTTTTTCTTTTCATTACATCAGGTATATTGCCCTGTAAATTCTGGTAGTGGTACCAGGAATAAAAAATTAAGGAATTTTTAACTTTTCCAACAAAAAAAGAGATGTGACATGACATAAAACGTACATTTAAAAAGTCCCAAAGACCAAAAGGGAGGAAATGGGAATGTATTAATTAATAATTAATTCTATTCCACACATGACAGGCTTTCCTGTCCCTCACTACCTCCTAGAGTTTGCTCAAACTCATGTCTATGGAATCAGCAGTGCCATCCAACCATCTCATTCTCTGTTGCCCTCATCTCCTCCTACCTTCAGTCTTTCCCAGCATCAGGGTCTTTTCCAATGAGTTGGCTCTTCACATCAGGTGGCGAAAAGATTGGACCTTCAGCTTCAGTATCAGTCCTTGCAATGAATATTCAGGCTCAATTTCCTTTAGGATGGACTGATTTGATCTCCTCGCTGTCCAAGGGGTTGTCAAGAGTCTCTTCTAGCACCACAGTTCAGAATGCCAAGTTCTGGAGAGTGTGAGGAATGATTGGAACTCTTCAGCACTCAGCTTTCCTCATGGTCCAACTCTCACATCCATACATAGTACAAGTAGAATGCCATGTAAAGACAGCAACAGAGATTGGAGTTATGCAGACACGAGATAAAGAATACCTGGGGCTATCAGAAGCTGGGGGAGGCAAAGAAGACCCTCCTGCAGAGATAGCAGATGGAGCACAGACCTGATAATATCTTGATTTTTGGACTACTACTCTCCAGACTGTGAGAGAATAAATTTTGTTGCTTTAAGCCACCAAGATAGTGGCACATGGTTACGATTTCCCCAGAAAAAACTAATTCAGTTCTTGTTCAGTCGCTAAGTCGTATCTGACTCTTTGCATCCTCGTGGACTGTAGCACCCCACGCTCCTCAGTCCTCCACTGTCTCCTGGAGTTTGCTCAATAATGCCATCCAACCATCCCATCCTCTGTTGCCCTTTTCTCCTCCTGACCTCAATCTTTCCCATCACCAAGGTCTTTTCCAATAAGTCAGCTTTTCATATCAGGTGGCCAAAGTATGGGAGCTTTAGCTTCAGCATCAGTCCTTCCAATGTATATTCAGGGTTGATTTCCCTTAGGATTGATTGGTTGAATCTCATTCCAGTCCAAGAGACTCCCAAGGGTCTTCTCCATTACCACAATAATTTGACACTGAGCCTTCATTATGAACCAACTTTTTTATGGACCAAGCAGGAAATTATTAAAGCATCTCAAGTATACAACAGAAAATGCTAAATTGATATTTAAGCAAGTTCCAGTAATCTTGCCTGGAGAATCCCAGGGACAGAGGAGCCTGGTGGGCTGCCGTCTATGGGGTCGCACAGAGTCGGGCACAGTTGAAGTGACTTAGCAACAGCAGCAGCAGCAGCAGAGACTACACAAATGCCCTCTTTAAATATAAAAACACAAAAAGTTAAGTACAGAATTACCATATGACCCCACAATTCCACTTCTAAATATATACCCCAAAGTATTCAAAGCAGGGACTTAGTAGTATATCGATGTTCATAGCAGCATTATTCACAGTAGCAAAAAGGTGGAAACAACTCAGGTGTCCATTCACAGATAAGCAGACACACTAAGAATAAAAGCTTTGAATGGCTACTTCATCAAAGAAGATACAAGATGGCAAGTAAACATCTGAAAGGATGCTCAACATTAGCATATATTCAACATTAGCAAAATGTAATAGATTTAGCCACAGTGTGGTACCACTATAAAGCTATTAGAATGGCTAAAGTAAAATTTTTAATGAAATATCAAGTATTGATGAGACTACAGAGGAGCTGGAACCCTTGTGTAGTGTCAATGGAAGTACAAAATGACACTGTTGATTTAGAAGACACTTGCATTTCTTAAAAAGTTAAACATAAACACCAGAGAAGGATGTGTTCTGGGTGTCTCTCCTATCTTCTGCTGATTCCTTGGCTTGTGGCAGCAGAATTTCAGTCTTCACATTGTGCTCTTTCTGTCTGTTAATCTGTATGCCAAAATCTTTCCCATTTATAAGGATATCAGTCATATTGGTTCTGGAGCCTATTCTACTTCAGTATGACCTCATCTTAATTAATATAGCAACAACCTTATTTCCAAATAAAGTCACATCCTAAGGTGCTTAGGACTTCTGTGGGGAGAAACAATAAAATCCATAATAACACCTATTAGAATAGCCAAAACTCTCTGTTCTCCTAGAGGTCTGTTTATTTTTTAATTAATAGAGTTGATGTTTAGCTGCTAAGTCGCAACTGATCCCATAGACTATAGCCTGCCAGGCTCCTCTGTTCATGCGATTTCCCAGGCAAGAGTACTGGAGTGGGTTGCCATTTCCTTCTCCAATCTTTGAATTAATAAAAAGTAAAAGGCTTTTTCTGACATTTTTGCTTGGGGGACCAGATTAATAAGTTTGCCATTTATGTTTGGTACATTTAATCAAAAGCTTGACATAAGTTTATAAGAAAGCTTTTTTATTATTTTATTCAGTCCAGGTTGCAATAGATGATTAAAAATTCCATTAGAAACAAATTTTGACATTATGATTTTTAAAAGTATATCTAGTACTTTCCACTGAGTTGGCTTTTGCATCAGAAAGTATTGGAGCTTCAGCTTCAGTAACAGTCCTTCCAACAGTTTTAAAGCCTCTATGCTACCAAATTTTCAAATTTGCTTTGATGTTTTGTAAATTTGGTGAATATTTAAATCTCATCATCTGACAATGATTTCCTGGTTTTTAGTCTATGACTCAGATAGTGCTATTTAATCAGTGGGTCAGATTAATAAACTCAAGCCCATGCTCACTAAAGAAATAATGGCAAAAGTTAAAAATAACTGACTATGACAAGTGCCAAGAGAGTTGGACTATAAAGAAAGTTGAGCACCGAAGAACTGATGCTTTTGAACTGTGGTATTGGAGAAGATTCTCAAGAGTCCCCTGGACTGCAAGGAGATCCAAGCAGTCCATCTTAAAGGAGATCAGTCCTGGGTGTTCATTGGAAGGACTGATGTTGAAATACTTTGGCCACTTGATGCGAAGAGCTGACTCATTTGAAAAGACTCTGATGTTGGGAAAGATTGAGAACAGAAGGAGAAGGGGACAACAGAGGATGAGATGGTTGGATGGCATCACCGACTCAATGGACATGAGTTTGGGTGTACTCTGGGATTTGGTAATGGACAGGGAGGCCTGGTGTGCTGCAGTTCATGGGGTAGCAGAGTCGGACACGACTGAATGACTGAACTGAACTGAACTGAATGCCAAGTTCTGGAGAGTGTGAGGAATGATTGGAACTCTAATACACTGCTGGCGGGAATTTAAATTGTACAACTTTGGAAAACCGTTTGGAAGTTTCTTAAAAAGTTACACATGTTCCTACCATATGACCTAGCTATTCCTTCACTAGGTATTTACTCAAAACAAATGACTGCATATGTCCACACAAAGATGTACAAAAAAATATCCATCGTGGCCTTCGACTAGTCAAAATAAAAAACAGCTCATGTCCATCAACAAGTAAATAGATAAAATAACTGGTACGCTCATACAATGGAATACTACTCAGCAACAGAAGGAAATTACTACTAATACATAAAAACGTAAATGGATATCAAAATAATCACTAAAGATATGAGACAAAAATAGTACCAAATATGTTATCCCATTTGTGTATAATTCCAAAAAATGCCAACTAGACTACAGGGGGGAAACTCAAATTGATGGCCACCTGAGACCAGGAAAAAGAGGGACAAAAGAAGGATTACAAAAGGGGACAGGACACTTTTGAAGGCATTGCTCATTATCTGAGTTGTAGGGATTATTTCACATATATACATTATGTAAAAATTTATCAAATTAACACTTTAAAGAAGTTCAGTCTATTTTGTGTCACATATACCTCAATAAAGCTATAAAAGAAAATCCTCTGACTCACTAGAAAGTGAGTTATATTTTTCACATATTTACAAAATATCTAATACCAAGCCATATACACAGAAAGTACTCACTATAAACTTGATGACTGGAAAGAATTCTAATTAAGAACTATGAGGGAATATTTTAACTACCCTCAAAAATCATGCATCTATTAAGTATTTACTAGTCTATTCAGATACATAGTATAAACGAAAGAGTCAGACAATATAATTTGTTGCTAAAAGCACCATTTATACAAAAATTACCTGTTAAATATAATTCATGTGCTTATTAAAATAGTTTTTCCAAATATTCCTACTATGTGAAACTGCTAATATAATTTGATTTATTTAACATTGTAAAAATATATTTATATAATCCATAACCTACATTATATGCTTAGTTGTTTTATTGTTATTATCACTATTATCACTATCTTTTGAAACAGATGTTCTCAGGATTTCCCTGGTGATCCTGTGGTGAAGACTCCATGCTCCCAATTCAGAGATCATAGATTCACTCCCTGGTCAGGGAACTAAGATCCCATATGCTGGAAAAAAATAATGGACAAGGCTCATAATGAACCAAAAAAGGGGAGTAAAGATCTTATTCAATAAAAGTAAAATAATGTAACTTTTAAAAATTAATAAATAATCTAGATATTCTTTTTCTCTGGGCTTCCCTGGTAGCTCAGAGGGTAAAGAATCTGCCTGCAATGCAGGAGACCTGGGTTGGATCTCTGGATTGGGAATATCCCCTGGAGAAGGGAATGGCAATCCACTCCAGTATTCTGGCCTGGAGAATTCCATGGACAGAGGAGCATGTCAGATTACAGTCCATGGGGTCTCAAAGAGTCAGACACGACTGAGCGACTTTAAGTTTCACTTTCACTTTTCTTTTTCCCTATGCCCTTTCTGAAGAAATCAAAATTTACATAGTTCTTTTCCTCTCAAGCAAATATTTAACAAATCAGTTTACATGTATAGCGGATTCATGTCAATGTATGGCAAAACCAACACGATAATGTAAAGAAAAAAATAAATAAATTTATAAAAAATAAAATAAAATAAAATTTTTACTTCTTGTGATTAGCCTTATTCCACTAACCCAAAATAAGTACTTTCCTCTCTTCTCCCCAGTTATGCCTAGCCCCCATTCCAATATTTCTTTAGCATGTACATTAAAACACAGTATCAATTTTGATTGGTCATTTCCAAATCCTTCTAAAGGTACAGTGAAACCTCAGCCTTTATTTTATTCTAACAGCCTATCATTTTTTAAAAATTAAAGGAACACTTCTTTCCCTGAGCACCTGTTACTAAGCCAAAAGATTTTATAAATCAGTTATTGTCCATATACTGGCTGTCATTTTACAATTATTCTTATTCAAACTTAGCTTCTTTATTAAAAATAATCTTAATAAGTTGTATCTTGGGTCTTCCTCTTTGATCAATATGGTTTATTTTACAATGGAGATTTTACCAAATCTCAATCTACAAAATCTCTGGAATGTGATATAGTATAATAAAACTTTGACTTGGAATATTAACTAAGTGATAAATGTGCTACATAAGATTCACTTGTCACATGTAAAGTGCTAGTTCTGACTTAATGCCTTGTGATTAGAAGAAAGTATAACACCCATGCCTATGTCTTGAAGAAAAGTAAACAGCAACAGAACCAAGACATTTGCCTTTTCATTATTCCAGCAGCCTGAGTAGGATGACCTAAGACGATCAAGTGGAAATCAACACCAATCCATCACTCTTTCTGGGGACTAGGAGGAGTCCCTATTCCTGACGCACAATTATCAGGACCTACAATTCTAGAAAAGGACAAAAGATTACAACAACTCACATTAGATTGGGATCTGACACAAAATACCTTTAAATTTTCCATCTGTAACTGCCCCTTTCCTTGCCAGTTCTTGTCCAGTACTCCTCTGCTGCCACTCTTTAAAGCAGCAGTCCCCAACCTTTTTGGCACTAGGCACTGGTTTCATGAGAGCTTCCCAGGTGGACTAGTGGTAAAGAACCCACCTGCCAATGCAGGAGATGTAAGAGACGTGGGTTTGATCCCTAGGTCAGGAAGATCCCCTAGAAAAGGAAATAGCAACCCACTCCAGGATTCTTGGCTGGAGAATCTTGTGGAGAGAGGAGCCTGTCAGTCTACAGTCTACACTCGACACAGAGTCGAACATTACCGAAGCGACTTTGTAGCACACAATATGCACTGGTTTCATGGAAGACAATTTTTCCATGCACTGGGAGGGAAGGTTGGTTTGGGGATGATTCAAGCACATTTATTGTGTACTTTATTTCTATCATTATTACATCAGCTCCACTCCAGTTAATCAGGCATTAGACCCAATAGTTTGGAGACCTCTATTTTAAAGGATGTCATTTTATTGTGTCACTGACCTGAACTCTTCTCTTAAATACTGGCGGCAGCAGCAGGAGCATTCTTTAAAAGAGACATTTCAAAGAGAATGTTACTTCATTGAAATTTAGAAAGATGGTACTGATGAACCTATTTGCAGAGCAGCAATGGAGACATAGACATAAAGAACAGACTTATGGACACAGCTGCAGGGGAGGAAGGAGAGGGTGCAATGTATGTAGAGAGTAACATGGAAACTTACATTACCATATGTAAAATAGATAGCCAATGGAAATTTGCTGTATGACTCAGGAAACTCAAACCGGGTTCAGTAATAACCTAGAGGGGTTGGATGGGGAGGGAGGTGGGAAGGATGTTCAAGTGGGAGGAAACATAGGTAAACCTATGGCTGTTGATGTTTGGTAGAAACCAGCACAATACTGTAAAGTAATTATCCTTCAATTAAAAATAAATATTTTTTTTAAAAAAAGAGAATCCTACTTCTTTAAAGAAGAGTGAAAGTGTGCAAGTTTTGTGTGCAATCATTCCACTTTCTTCCTACATATCTATATCATCAAACTTTTGATGGCCCACTCACCAGGAAGAATTCACATTCCACTGAAAAGCCCCTACTCTCTTTCCACAAGCAAACTTGTAAATTGAATCCAGTCTTCCCTTTGTTTTTCTGGTCTGGAAAATCTCTCTATCCCATTCCTTCAGCATTTGTGCCATACTTCAGAATCTGTGCCGTGTAGTGGACATGAGTAGGATTCAAAAATAAGAACTTTCCAGATATGGATTAGCTTCAGATGCACCATTCACCAATATACAACAAGGTATTTAATACCTTGGTTTTTTTCAAAAAATATCAAGCTGCTCTCTAGGCAACTGGATGATATCTGTCATTTATTACCAGCTAAAGTTGGTGAATACAGCTCACTAAACTATGTTCTAATGTTAAAGGTTTCAGCAAAACCACCCCATGCCAAGAATAAACTATACTTCTAAAGAGTTGGGGTTCTATGCTTTCATTTCACTATCTGTAAATGGACAGTAGGACCCTTGGACTAGTTTTCATAGAAACAAGAAAGAACCATTATAAATTAAGGAGTTTGGAAGATAAGCAGCTGAAAACACTAATATGCTTCCAAGAATCAGATTCTCTAAAAGTTCTCTAAGGGTCCAGTCCATTTCAAAGTGTAACTAGGACTTTTCCACTATTGAATGATCAAATTTCAAAAAATTATCTTAAAGCTTAAAAACAAACAAGAGACTAATGAAAAAAGATTCACAACATGTGTGACTGAGAAAGGCTTAATATCCATACCATATGAAGAGTATAGATACATTAAGCAAAAGATAAACACTCCCATATTAAAATAGGCAATGTATGTGGCAAATCACCTTCAAAAGAAAAATCAAGATATTAAAAAGAAATTTTATCACAATAAAGAATTAAAAACTGAAAAACTAATGGTAATAATAATAATGATATGCTTTTCTCATATATCAAAGCAGAACATATTTTTCAATGATAATACCCAAAGTTGGCAAGGGTTTATGAAGCAAGCGATTCTCAAATGTGGCTGGTCACAATCAAACTATTCTTCATAGATGACAGTGTATATTTATATGATATGTATATTCATTTATATATATATTTATAAAGATATACATATTTTAAAAACATATATATTACATATATTTCAAGACATGCATATATTTTATTATGCAAATAAATGTATATTATTTGCTATTTACAAATGTATTTTAAAGAATAAACACTAAAAATACTTATTGCATATTATGTCTTCTACATGAATTTTCTTATTACATGGTTATTTTAAAAGGCATATTTCTATTCTGCAATTTGTGCTTAGTCACTCAGACATGTCCAGTTTTTTGCAGCCCTTTGAACTGTAGCCTGCCATGTTCCTCTGTCCATGGGATTCTCCAGGAAAGAATACTAGAGTGCGCTGCCGTGCCCCTCCAGGGCATCTTCCTGACCCAGGGACTGAACTCATGTCTCCTGTGTCTCCTGGACTGCAGGTGGATTCTTTATCTGCTGAACCATTGGGGAAGCCCCTATTTTCTCAAACACTAATTGAAGATATTTTAATTCAAGATTCTGGTTCTTCTAAAGTAGAGGACATTCAGAGACCTCTTTGGGATTCTCCTCAAAATTTCTGATGCCATGTATGCTAGAGGAGAATGAAGAGTGGACATCATTCCTGAACAAATCCATAAAAGCAGATGTATTTTCAGGCATTACAAGCACTCCCTCTATAGGCAGAGTAGATGACATTTTTTTTCCCAACTGAACTTTTTTTAATCAAACTTTAACCATTTTGAAGAAGTCAACTTTGTGATTTCAAAAAAAGGCCCACAAAATATCTGCATATGCATAATATGTGAAAATCTGAAACTATGATCACTGAGACATCTTTTGTTATTGTTGTTGTTGTTATTTGTTTTAGTCATTTGTCTGATTCTTTTGTTACCCCATGAACTGTATGTAGCCCACCATGCTCCCCTGTCCATGGGACTTACCAGGCAAGAATACTGGAGTGGGTTACTATTTCCTTCTCCCAGGGGATCTTCCCAGGCCAGGGATTGAATCCACATCTCCCACTTGGCAGGCAGATTCTTTACCATTGAGCCACCTGGTAGTTTTACCCAGTCACATGTTAAAAGAAAATATATTCCTTCATTACCCACTTTAGGTTATTAGAATAAATGTAAAAGCAATTCTGAAGTATATGATATCATTTAAGGAAACTAATTCTGTTCTCATTCTGCTCCAAATTTTAAAAAGCTCCACAATTTCCAAGAGAAATGGATTCACCAAAGTTACCCATTATGTTATTTTATTTTTACTAGACATTATAAAAAGCAAATTCATAGGATAGATCTAAAAAGACTCTAGATTAGAGAAAACTTTAGCCTTGGTAAAATTCTAGACTTTAAATTGGACCCTCTTCAAACCATGTTATTTTATCTGTGCTTTCCACTGACCAATGTAAAGTGTTCATTGTTACCAAGGGCTTTATGTTTCCATTGCATGAGTCTTTCCATAACAGAAGCACTTTGGTTTTTGTGCCCCATCACAGGCAATGATAAAAGCAAAACTAATGAATTCATAAGCTAAATTATACATTGTTTTGACACATTCAACATCACGCTAAGCCCAGTACAAATACAGATGGGTCTCTGTAATGTAATCTCCAAAATACAAATTTAAGATTGTAATTAATGGGAAGCAATCATAGACACCATAACTTAGGAAAGTTGATGACTAATAGTTCTTGATCATGTATTGAAGAATTCAATAATGTACTTGTTTAGAGTTATATTATAGTTTAAGTAAGATAATATATAATTAAAAATAATTTAACAAAGAAAGTATTTAAAATCCCAGAAGACAATATGATTTTCACCTAGATCATTATATATCTGAACTTATCCTAGCACCCAATAGGAATTATAGACTGAGATCCAAACTTCTCATCACTTTACAACGACCCAAATTACCAAACATTTGTTGAACACCTACTCTGTGCCTCTGTCATCTCTATGGTTACACAATAGAATAAGACACAACTTTTATCTTAGAATAGTTTATAGTCTAGTAGAAAATATAAGTATCTAAATATATTATTTTAATATAAAATGGTAACTACTAGGATGAAGGTAAATAAAAATAACAGAAGACAAGAGAGAAATATTTATCCCTTAAGGAAGATATCCGAGAGGATGATGCCTTACTTAAGTCTTAAAAATGAATATAGCCAGGAGGAAAAAAAAAAATGTGAGGAGGGCACTCCAGCTAGAACAAACAAAAGCACAGGCATAGAGGTAGGAAATAGCAGGGTATATTCAAGAAATAATTAGGGGCTCAAAGAAGAGTAAGGACAATATTACAGAACAGAAGTATTTGAAATATAAAATATGATCAAGCTGAAAATTGATTAGATACAGGCATGAAAAGAAAGGAAAGAGTCTGAAAGTCTAAGACAGGATTCTGTCTTAAACACGGCTGATGCCATTAAGCGACATTAGAATCAATTACTGGCTTCTCAGGGGGCGCTAGTGGTAAAGAACCTGCTTGCCAGTGTAGGAGACCGTAAAAGATGCAAGTTCAATCCCTGGGTGGGGAAGATCCCCTGGAGGAGGCACCACAACCCACTCCAGTATTCTTGCCTGGAGAACCCCACAGACAGAGGAGCCTGCCAGGCTGCCACCCATGAGGCCACAAAGAGTCAGGCATGACTGAAGCAACTTGGCACGCATGCACAGAAACAGTGACCCTTGCTTTCTCTCCCACTGACAAGCCCCCAAAGTGTGTGTCTGCACACACGTGTGGACACACAGAAAGAGAGACAGAAAGGGGAAATTTCATCTAAAGTGAAATATAGGTCTTTAGACAGAGTATGTCCACACCGGCATACCAGAACCTCTACTTTCCATCTGTCTAAATGGTACCAATTTTTCAGGGCCTGGCTTATGCCCTGACTTTTTCATGGAAGGCTTTATTGACCATCACCACTTTTAAGATTTCTTTGATCTCTCCTTACTCTGACCAAACCAATTGCCTGATGACTAACTCCACACATTTCAGAGGTTAGTCAAAGATTATTCTTTCATTATCTTATGTCATTTTTTAGAATAAAAAATAGCTTTATTATTCATTTAATTTGGGTTTTTTAATAATTACTTTTAAAAGAATTAAATTATTCAAATATAAGAAGCATATAAAGAAAAAATGAAAAACTACCCAAATGCCATCATCATAAGGGATCATTATTTCAGAGTTTGGCGTGCATACTTTTATATTTATTTCAATATATATATGTAATGTTATATAAACAGAACAAAACTCTAAAACCCATTCTACAAGCTGTTTATTTTTTCCTACATGACATGTCAATTTTCTGTATATATACCATTTTACAGTGTGCTATAACGTATGCATTTATATTCCTGTTCTTTCTGTAAAGGCTTAGATTTTGTTAATTAATATTTAATAGTTCTTATTTTTTAATATATGCATTTAAGGCCACATATTTTCCTTTAAGCATTGTTTTAGCAACATGACAAATTTTGATACATTGTGTTTTCTTTTATTCAGTCCATAATATTTTATAAAATACACTATGATTTCTTCTTTGACCTATCATTTATTTAGAAATATACTGATTAAGTTCCAAACACAAGGAGACTTTCCAAATTATTTTTTGTTATTTATTTCTAATTAACTCCACTGAAGTCCAGGAACATGTTCTATAGAAGTAAAAATTTGTGAGGTGTGTTAAAACTAGCTTTATGGACAGCTTGTAAAAGTTTAATTGTTTCATGTGTGCTTGAAGAGAATATGTATATATCAGTTGGTGAATGCAATGTTTGATAAACGTGATTAGGTCAAGTGTGTACGGAGAAGGCAATGGCACCCCACTCCATTGTTTTTGCCTGGAAAAATCCCATGGACAGAGGAGCCTGTTTTAAAGTTTTTTAAAATTATAAATCTTTTTGCAAATATATTTGGTTTTCCCTGGTGGCTCAGACAGTCAAGAATCCACCCACAATGCAAGAGACCTGGGTTCAATCCCTGGCTTGTGAAGATCCCCTGGAGAAGGGAACGGCTGCCCACTACAATATTCTTGCCTGGAGAATTCCATGGACAGAGGAGCCTGGCTGCCTATAGTCCATGGGGTTTCAAAGTCAGACACAACTGAGCAACTTTAATAAAAAATGTGTCAGTCAGTTCAGTTGTTCAGTCATGTCCCACTCTTTGCGACCCCACGGACTGCAGCAGGCCAGTTCTCCCTGTCCATCACAAGCTCCTGGAGCCTACTCAAATTCATGTCCGTTGCCTCAGTGATGCCATCCAACCATTTCATCCTCTGTCGTCCCCATCTCCTCCTGCCTTCAATCTTTCCCAGCATCAGGGTCTTTTCAGATAAGTCAGTTCTTCACATCATATGGCCAAAGTATTGGAGTTTCAGCTTCAGCTTTGCAATGAATATTCAGGATTGGTTGGATCTCCTTTCAGTCCAAGGGACTCTCAAGAATCTTCTCCAATGCCACAGTTCAAAAGCATCAATTCTTTGCTGCTCAGTTTTCATTATAGTCTAACTCTCACATCCATACATGACTACTGGAAAAACCATAGCTTTGGCAAGTCGGACCTTTGTTGGCAAAGTAATGTCTCTGCTTTTTAATATGCTGACAAGTTTGGTCACAACTTTTCTTCTAAGGAGCAAGTGTCTTTTAATTTCATGGCTGCAGTCACCATTTGCAGTGATTTTGAAGCCCCAAAAAATAAAGTCTGTCACTGTTTCCATTGTTTCCCCATCTATTTGCCATGAAGTGATGGGACTGGGTGCCATGATCTTAGTTTTCTGAATGTTGAGTTTTAAGCCAACTTTTTCACTCTCCTCTTTCACTTTCATCAAGAGGCTCTTTAGTTCTTCTTCACTTTCTGCCATAAGGGTGGTGTCATCTGTGTATATGAGGTTATTGATATTTCTCCTGGAAATCTTGATTCCAGCTTGTGCTTCATCCAGCCTAGCACTTCACATGATGTACTCTGCATATAAGTTAAATAAGCAGGGTAATAATATACAGCCTTGATGTACTCCTTTCTCGATTTGGAACCAGTCTGTTGTTCCATGTCCAGTTCTAGCTGTTGCTTCTTGACCTGCATACACATGAAGAATGTGTACATATATATATATATATGCATTTATATACATACGTTATACATATGTGCCTGCATACTAAGTCACTTCAGTCTTGTCTGACTCTTTGCAACCCTATGGACAGTAGCCTTACAGTCTCTTCTGTCTATGGAATTCTCCAGGTCAGAATACTGGAGTGGGTTGCCATGCCCTGCTCCACGGGATCTTCCAGACCTGGGGATTGAACCCATGTCTCTTACTTCTCCTGCATTAGCAGGCAAGTTCTTTACCACTAGAGACACCTGGGAAGCCCCATATTATACATATATATAATTGTTAATTTTCAAGAATTTATTAAGAATATATTCCCACAGGTGAACACACTGGGTCAGAGGCATACTTATTTGAAATACTAATACATATTAACATACTACCTTTCGTTAGTTAAAATAAAATTTTAATATTTTAATATTCATTAATATCTTAGAGTATCAATACCTCAGAGTATTAATACCTCAGAGTTTCCAATATAAGAGGTCAAAAATAGCATTCTACTGCTTTTATTTGCTTCTCTGCTTACTTGTTAGACTGAACATCTTTATATATACTTATATGCCATTTATATATTTGCCTTTTCTAGGTTACAAAATCATGTGATTTTATTCTTAATGGTATATTCATCTTTTTCTTTTATTTATGAACTTTCCACTTGCTGTTTATTAAAAATATTAAATTTTGTCATATCTTCCATTTTACTGGCTTTTTGCTGTGTGTGTGTGTGTGTGCTCGTGTGTGAGCACACACACACACACACACACATGCAGAACTTTATTCAGGCTTTCCTCACATACTCTATAGTTATTTTTTTTAATTCTTCCATATTGGATTTTCTTTCAATATTGTTTTAATTTTTATCTTGCTTCACCTATACTTTATTTTGCCTAGTTAATAGGAGAACCATTTTGTCCTTCCTTTTCCAAATAGCTAATTAGTACCTCAGTGTAAGTTAATATTAGAGAAAATGCAGTTTTTCTTAGGGATTGAATTTTAATTTATTCTATCCTAAATTTTCTGCCATACTTTGTTCTACTTCTGTTGTCTATTCAGCTATGTTTATCTCTCTTCTCCTGTGTCATTACCACATTATTTTATTACAAATAATAGAATCTGGCACTACTGCTTACTAACTGTTTCAATCATATACACCTTTTATGCCCAACCAGACTCTCACTTCTTTGAAATCAGAGATTAGATCTTATATTTGTGTTTGTATATATGTGTATCCTCTAAAGTACTCAAAAGAAAACTGCACATTCATGTATGTGTGTGCTCAGTCACTTAGTCATGTCTGATTCTTTGTGGCCCCATGAACTGTAGTCCATCAGCAGCTCTGTTGGTTTCTCTAGGCAAGAAAAATGAAGTAGGTTGTCAGTTCCTCCTCCAGGGGATTTTCCCCACCCAGTGATCAAACTTGTGTCTCCGGCATTGGCAGGCAGATTCTTTACCACAGCATCACCTGGGAATGATAGCTCAGTTGGAGAAGAATCCATCTGCAATTCAGGAGACCCCAGTTCAATTCCTGGGTCAGGAAGATTCCCTGGAGAAGAGATAGGCTACCCACTCCAGTATTCTTTGGCTTCCCTTGTGGCTCAGCTGGTAAAGAATCCACCTGCAATGCAGGAGACCTGGATTTGATCCCTGGATTGAGAAGATCCTCTGGAGAATGCAAAGACTACCCACTCCTGTATTCTAGCCTAGAGACTTCCATGAACGGTATAGTCCATGGGGTCACAAAGAGTCGGACACAACTGAGGGACTTTCACTTTCACCTGGGATGCTCCATTAGACTTTCATGGAAATAAACTGAATTTTTCCAAACTTTCTCAGAGTTTCTGAGACCAAGAAATTATCCTTTCTGAAGAAGCTTTAGATGTTTGCTCCATGTAAGGCACAGAAAGTATTTTGGAACAATCTTAGTTAATCATAGAACTGGCTAATCTATTGCCTTTTGGTGTATCTCCATAACTACCCAAGAATCAGAAGTATTAGTTGCTCTATTTAAGTATGTAGGCTTTATGAATCTGACTACTTTCATTTAAAGTCATGATGACTAGGAATTAGGAATACTTCTTCTACTTTACAGTGGAACTGAGCAAAAGATTTTTACTTTGAGCACATGCTTAGGATTTTGAGGAACCCTTCATTTTGTGCTGTAGCAAAAATGGGTTTTTGTGGATGGCATCTGCTACAAATTTTGATTTTATCACCTCTCGGCTCTGTGCTTGGCAGGTAATAGACATGCATAAGTATTTTGATTAATAAAGAATTAATGAATAATAAATATTTAACTTTTTCTAATCATTATATGCATTACAGGAGTGGCAGCCAAGAAGAGATACCCCACATCCAAGGTCAGGAGCAGCAGCTGCACTTTGCTGGAGCAGCCATGAAGAGAAACCCCACATCCAAGGTAAGAGAAACCCCACTAAGATGGTAGGCACTGAGAGGGCAGCTAGACTGAAACCACAATCACAGAAAACTAGTCAATCTAATCACATGGACAATGAAACTAAGCCATGCCTTATAGAGCCAACCAAGATGGTCAGGTCATGGTGGTAGGTTCTGACAAAATGTGATCCACTGGAGAAGAGAATGGCAAACCACTTCAGTATTCTTGAGAAACCCATGAACAGTGTGAAAAGACAAAAAGACAAGACACTGAAAGATGAACTCCCCAGGTCGGTAGGTGCCCAATATGCTACTGGAGATCAGTGGAGAAATAACTCCAGAAAAAATGAAGAAACAGAGCCAAAGCAAAATCAACACCCAGATGTGAATGTGACTGGTGATAGAGGTAAGGTCCAATGCTGTAAAAAGCAATATTGCACAGGAACCTGGAATGTGGTCAAACAGGAGATGACAAGAGTGAACATCTACATTCTAGGAATTAGTGAACTAAGATGGACTGGAATGGGTGAATTTAACTCAGATGACCATTATCTCTACTACTGTGGGCAGGAATTCCTTAGAAGAAATGGAGTAGCCATCAGAGTCAACAGAAGAGTCTGAAGTGCAGTACTTGAATGCAATCTCAAAAATGACAGAATGGTCACTGTTCATTTCCAAAGCAAACCATTCAATATCACAGTAATCCAAGTCTATGCCCCAACCAGTAACACTGAAGAAACTGAAGGTGAAAGGTTTTATGAAGACCTACAAGACCTTTTAGAACTAACACAGAAAAAAGATGTCCTTTTCATTATAGGGGATTGGAATGTAAAAGTAGGAAGTCAAGAAACACCTGGAGTAACAGGCAAATTTGGCCTTAGAGTACAGAATGAAGCAGGACAAAGGCTAATAGAGTTCTGCCAAGAGAATGCACTGATCATAGGAAACACCCTCTTCCAACAACACAAGAGAAGATTCTACACATGGACATCAACAGATGGCCAAAATCAGGTATGACCTAAATCAAATCTGTTACAATTATATAGTGGAAGTGAGAAATAGATTTAAGGGACTAGATCTGATAGATAGAATGCCTGAAAAACTATGGACGGAGGTTTGTGACATTGTACAGGAGACAGGAATCAAGACCATAGCCAAGAAAAAGAAATGCAAAAAAGCAAAATGGCTGTCTGAGGAGGCCTTACAAATAGCTGTGAAAAGACAGGAAGTGAAAAGCAAAAGAGAAAAGAAAAGATACCCATTTGAATGTAGAGTTCCAAAGAATAGCAAGGAGAAATAAGAAAGCCTTCCCTAGTGATCAATGCAAAGAAATAGAGGAAAACAATAGAATGGGAAAGACTAGAGATCTCTTCAAGAGAATTAGAGATACCAAGGGAACATTTCCTGCAAAGATGGGCTCAGTAAAGGACAGAAATGGTGTGGCTTAACAGAAGCAGAAGATATTAAGAAGTGGCAAGAACACACAGAAGAATTGTACAAAAAAGATCTTCACGAAACAGATAAACATGATGGTGTGATCACTCACCTAGAGCCAGACATGCTGGAATGTGAAGTCAGGTGGGCCTTAGGAAACATCACTATGAACAAAGCTAGTGGAGGTGATGGAATGCCAGTTGAGCTCTTTCAAATCCTGAAAGATGATGCTGTGAAAGTGCTGCACTCAATATGCCAGCAAATTTGGAAAACTCAGCAGTGGCCACAGGAATGGAAAATGTCAGTTCTCATTCCAATCCCAAAGAAAGGCAATGCCAAAGAATGCTCAAACTACTGCACAATTGCACTCATCTTACACACTAGTAAAGTAATGCTCAAAATTCTCTAAGCCAGGCTTCAGCAATACAAGAACCATGAACTTCCAGGTGTTTAAGCTGGCTTTAGAAAAGGCATAGGAACCAGAGATCAAATTGCCAACATCTAATGGATCATCGCAAAAGCAAGAGAGTTCCAGAAAAACATCTTTTTCTCCTTTATTGACTGACTAGGCCAGAGCTTTTGACTGTGTGGATCACAATAAACTCTGGAAAATTCTGAAAGAGATGAGACTACTAGACCACCCGACCTGCCTCTTGAGAAATCTGTATGCAGATTAGGAAGCAACAGTTAGAACTGGACATGGAACAGACTGGTTCCAAACTGGGAAAGGAGTATATCAAGGCTGTATATTGTCACCCTGCTTATTGAACTTATCTTCAGAGTACATCATGAGAAATGCTAGTCTGGATGAAGCACAAGCTGGAATCAAGATTGCTGGGAGAAATATCAATAACCTCAGATATGCAAATGACACCACTCTTATGTCAGAAAGTGAAGAAGAACTAAACAGCCTTAAAACTCAACATTGAGAAAACTAAGATCATGGCATCCGGTCCCATCACTTCATGGCAAATAGGTGAGGAAACAGTGGCTGACTTTAATTTTGGGGGCTCCAAAATCACTGCAGAGAGTGACTGCAGCCATGAAGTTAAAAGACGCTTACTCCTTGGAAGGAAAGTTATGACCAACCTAGAGAGCATAAAAAAAAATAAAAAGCAGAGACATTACTTTGCCAACAAAGGTCCATCTAGTCAAGGCTATGGTTTTTCCAGTAGTCATGTATGGATGTGAGTGTTGGACTATAAAAAAAATTGAGCAATGAAGAATTGATGCTTTTAAATTGTGGTGTTGGAGAAAACTCTTGAGAGTCCCTTGGACTGCAAGAAGATCCAACCAGTCCATCCTAAAGGAAATCAGTCCTGGGTGTTTATTGAAAGGACTGATGTTGAAGCTGAAACTCCAATACTTTGGCCACCTGATGCGAAAAGCTGACATTTGAAAAGACCCTGATGCTGGGAAATATTGAGCGCAGGACAAGAAGGGTTGACAGAGGATGAGATGGCTGGATGGCATCACTGACTCAAATGGACATTAGTTTGGGTATACTCCAGGAGTTGGTGATGGACAGGGAGGCCTGGTGTGCTGCAGTCCATGGGGTCGCAAAGAGTAGGATATGACTGAGCAACTGAACTGAACTGAATATGTATTACTAATGGCAACACCCTCTCAGGATGTAGACCATTTTCAGTGCCAATATAATATATTCAGTATTTCTTGGTACCAGACTCATGAAAGTCAACTACTTCATGTAGAATTGTCAGATAATGAAAGCATCATAAATTAAATGCTGCTTTAATTTAAGCCTCAAATTAAACCATCTTAAATCAAGTATTGAGAACTTGAAAAGTAAATTTTGTATCCAAATTCCTTCTTCCCTTACTCATCACATGGTTTCCACATTCAACATAGAAATTTGAACTAATTAACCCAGGCATCTCATTCCTTGGGAACCTGCCTTCTCTCCTATAATCAAGGCAAGCTGTTTTCTCAGGAAGATTTACACAATGGGTCTAATGTTTAGTGAAAACTTTGGTGATTTTTCCATAGTTTCATCCAATAATGGAGGTCCAGTAATGTATTTATTAATAATATTTGGGCCCAGGGTAGCATGTGTTGCCAAGTGGCCTGGCTCTGGTAGAAAGCCCAGGTTGAGAAAATTGTGCAGGACAAACTGGATAAGAAACAACTAGAACTCTCTAAGGACACTCAGATTGAGGTTATGAGAACCTGACCCAGGACAACAGCACATCAGAAATTTTAATGAGGAGAAAAATATGAGATAAAATGGGATTTGGTAAGTAATTGGATGTACAAATAATTAAAAGGCAAAGGACTCAAATCTGCCTCTATGATTCACCTTGGAAGCAATAGTAATAATAATCCATTAATTAAAAATAAAGGCTTCAGGGACTTCCCTGGTGGTCTAGTGGTTAAGAATCCCCTACCTTGGTCAGAGAACTAAGACCCCACATGAGCCTAGGTCTTATGTGGCACAACAAGAGAAGCATGTGCACCACAACAAGGACCCAGCACAGCCAAAATAAATAACAATAATAAATAAAGGCCTCAAAGCTACTAAGTCCAATTAAAAAGCATAAATCCACTTCATGATATGAGTTGGCTTGAATGAAGAGGGATTGTATGGGAGCCTGGGGAGAGAAGGGTGACAGCTCAAGAAGTGATCTATGAAACAAGCAAGAGAAAGAAAAAAAAAAAAGCCTAGTGATGAAAGCCCAGTGGAAATACCATGAATCTTCAGTGTAATAAATCACTTCACCATTAAATGACTTTTTGAGCAACATTATATTACCTAGATGCAAAAGAAGATAAAACAGAATTTGTTGAGAAATTGTATCACAGAAAGTCAAAGAGGTATACAAACCCATGTGTTCAAATATATTACAAATAATAACACAATTCATACTCACCAAAGACTGTATAGTAGACCCTGGTCAGACCTACATGAGTCATACTTCCTAAAATTTCCAAAAGCTATTGGTAGCAACCTTCTTAGGTGTTTCCTGGACACCATCTGAAATCTGCCCCAGTACATGGGGAGCAGAAAGAGACCAAAGAAAGAGGCAAATCACTCACATTGGTAGGTGACAAGTTTTACAAGCAAGGGAACTTATTTGTGCAGCTTGTCTTCAGCAACTTCAAGACAAGTAAGTTTCCACACCCCCACCAAATCTTATAAGTTTATATGGAAGCTTTAAGGGTTCAGTCATATACACAGTTTGAATGGTTGAAATATCACAGTACTGTCTCAAAACTGTATCTTTGGGTAGCTTCTAGAGAGGAAGGTAGATGGAGCACACATTCCAAGGGCAGGCTTGGGAGTGGGGAGTGAGCAATCTCCCAATACCAGGTTCAGCTCACAGGTTAAACCAATGGTCACATCTTTTTTTTAAATTGGAGTACAATTGCTTTACAATGTTGTGTTAGTCTCTGCTGTACAACAAAGTGAATCAGCTATATGTATACATAGATCCTCTTGGTCTTGAACCTCTCTCCCATCCCTCCCATCCCACCCCTCCAGGTCATCACAGTACTGAGCTGAAATCCCTGTGCTATATAGCAGGTTCCCACTAGCTATCTATTTTATGGTCACGTCTTCTTGATGACCTTTCCCAACACACACCTACAAAGATGTCATCATTTTATAGTTACAATATGACTGGGCATGCTAGATGACTATTCATTATGATATTTTGTTGTAAATGTTTCTTTTGTTCTTATATCAGCAAACAATAACCTCAAGAAGATTTATATGTTCAATAATCTTCAACTCAGTCCTTTGAGAATTCACTTAATCTTGTGAAACAGGTTTTCATTTTGTTTCCATTGTACAAAAAAAGAAGCTGCAACCCAAAGAACTCTGAAGTCGGCTAAGGTCATGCAGGTACCGTGTGGTGGAAGAAGACTGAGACAGGCCTTCTTCCTCTTACTCTTTCTACTGCACCAACTTATGCAAAGTGGGTGAAGATGGAGAGAGAGAATGCTTATTAATGAAAAAGGTAAGGGTAAGATTTAGTGAATGTGAAGAAATGCCAGCTAAGTAGCAGATAAAAAGAAGTCAGCAATCTGTACGATGGAGCTGGGTTGGTAACGGCAAAATCCAGGATATGAGAGTAATAAGAGCAATGTGAGGAAATAGAAGTTAGGGTTACCTAGCATTACATTGAGTAAGGAACTTTGATTCAGCATCTCATAATCACTGTGAATATTAAAGTCACTATTTAGTGGGAGGTAAGAAATATGAAGAGTTACTATGTATAAAACAGATAACTAGTGAGAACCTACTATAGAATGCAGGGAACTCTACTCAGTGCTCTGTGGTGACCTTAATGGGAAGGAAATCCAAAAAAGAGGGGATATATGTATAGCTTATTCACTTTTCTGTACAGTAGAAATTAACACAGCATTGTAAAGCTACTGTACTTCAATAAAAAAAAATTAAAGAAAGAAATATGAAGAGAGTAATATAAGAAATGTGTTCTCTTTGCCAAGAGAATACACTGGTCATAGCAGACACTCTCTTCCAACAACACAAGAGAAGACTACACATGGACATCACCAGATGATCAATACTAAAATCAGATTAATTATATTCTTTATAGCCAAAGATGGAGAAGCTCTATATAGTCAGCAAAAACAAGACTGGGAGCTGACTGTGGCTCAGATCATGGACTCCTTATTGCCAAATTCAGACTTAAATTGAAGAAAGTAGGAAAAACCACTAGACCATTCAGCTATGACCTAAATCAAATTGCTTACAATTATACAGTGGAAGTGACAAATAGATTCAAGGGATTAGATTTGATAGACACAGTGCCTGAAGAACTATGGACGGAGGTTCGTGACATTGTACAGGAGACAGGGGTCAAGACCATCTCCAAGAAAAAGAAATGCAAAAAGGCAAAATGGTTGTCTGAGGAGACCTTACAAACATCTGTGAAAAGAAGAGAAGCAAAAGGTAAAGGAGAAAAGGAAACATATACCCATTTGAATGCAGAGTGAGCCAGAGGGATGGAATCGGGAGGGAGGTGGGAGGGGGGTTCTGGAAGGGGAACTCATGTATACCCTTTATGGATTCATGTCAATGTATGGCAAAACCAACACAATAATGTAAAGGAAAAAATAAATAAATAAATTTAATTTAAAAAAAAGAATAGCAAGAAGAGGTAACAAAGCCTTCCTCAGTGATCAATGCAAAGAAAAAGAAGAAAACAATGGAATGGGAAAGACTAGAGATCTCTTCAAGACAATGTACCAAAGGAATATTTCATGCGAAGATGGGCTCAATAAAGGACAGAAATGGTATGGACCTAACAGAAGCAGAAGATTTTAAGAAGAGGTGGCAAAAATACACAGAAGAACTATACAAAAAAAAGATCTTCACGACCCAGATAAACACAATGATGTGATCACTCACCTACAGCCAGACATTCTGAAATATGAAGTCATGTGGGCCTTAGAAAGCATCACTACGAACAAAGCTAGTGGAGGTCATGGAATTCCAGTTGAGCTATTTCAAACCCTAAAAGATGTTGCTGTGAAAGTGCTGCACTCAATATGCCAGCAAATTTGGAAAACTCAGCAGTGGCCACAGGAATGGAAAATGTCAGTTCTCATTCCAATCCCAAAGAAAGGCAATGCCAAAAAATGCTCAAACTACTGCATAGATGCACTCATGTCACACAGTAGTAAAGTAATGCTCAAAATTCTCCAAGCCAGGCTTCAACAGTACATGAACCATGAACTTCCAGATGTTCAAGCTGGACTTATAAAAGGCATAGGAACCAGAGATCAAATTGCCAACATCCTCTGAATCATCAAAAAAGCAAAAGAGCTCCAGAAAAATATCTATTTCTGCTTTATTGACTATGCCAAAGCCTTTGACTGTGTGGATGGCAATAAACTGTGGAAAATTCTTGAAGAGATGGGAATACCAGACCACATGACCTGCCTTGTGAGAAATCTGTATGCAGGTCAGGAAGTAACAGTTATAACTGGACATATAACAACAGACTGGTTCCAAATCGGGAAAGCAGTACATCAAGGCTGTATATCACCCTGCTTATTTAACTTATATGCAGAGTACATCATGAGAAACTCTGGGCTGGATGAAGCAGAAGCTGGAATCAAGATCACTGGGAGAAATATCAATAACCTCAGATAAGCAGATGACACCACCCTTATGGCAGAAAGTGAAGAGGAACTAAGGAGCCTCTTGATGAAAATGAAAGAGGAGAGTGAAAATGTTGGCTTTAAGTTCAGCATTCAGAAAACAAAGATCATGGAATCTGGCCTCATCACTTTATGGCAAATTGATGGGGAAACTAAGAGACTTTATTTTTTTTTTTTTTTTTTGGCTCCAAAATCACTGCAGATGGTGACTACAGCCATGAAATTGAAAGACACTTGCTCCTTAGAAGAAAAGTTATGACCAACCTAGACAGCATCTTAAAACGCAGAGACATTACTTTACCAACAAAGGTCAGCCTAGTCAAAGCTATGGCTTTTCCAGTAATCAAGTATGGATGTGAGAGTTGGAATATGAAGAAAACTGAGCACCGGAAGAATTGGTGCCTTTGATCTGTGGTGTCTGAGAAGACTCTAGAGAGTCCCTTGGAATGCAAGGAGATCCAACCAGTCCATCCTAAAGGAAATCAGTCCTGAATATTCATTCGAAGGACTGATGCTGAACCTGAAGTTCCAATAGTTTGGCCACCTGATGCAAATAACTGACTTATTTGAAAAGACCCTGATGCTGGGAAAGATTGAGGACAGGAGGAGAAGGGGACGACAGAGGATGACATGGTTGTAACGGCATCACTGACTCAATGGACATGAGCTACAGTAGGCTACGGGAGTCGGTGATGGACAGGAAGGCCTGGGGTGCTGCAGCCCATGGGGTCACAAAGAGTTGGACATGACTGAGCAACTGAACTGAACTAACTGAACTGAATATGAGAAGTAGCACATAGAAGAAGCAATGGCAGGAAACAGCTGAAATGCAAAAAGCACTGAAATGCAGAGGATGAGTCAAGCCTTTCTGAGTTCACAAGAATCACAAAAGAAGGCAAAAAATCTGTCATCTCTGTACGTATCTATACATCCATGTTGTTTTCGTTGCTGATCAGTCACTAAATCATCTCTGACTCAGAGACTCCATGGACCACAACACACCAGGCTCCCCTGTCCTTCACTATCTTACAGAGTTTGTCAAATTCATGTCCATTTAGTTGGTGATGCTATCTAATCATCTCATCCTCTGCCCCCCACCCCATTCTCTTGCCTCCAATCTTTCCCAGCATCAGAGTCTTTTCCAATGAGTCAGCTCTTCACATCAGGTAGCCAAAGTATTGGAGCTTCAGCTTCAACATCCATCTTTTCAATGACTATTCAGGGTTAATGAATAAACAATGACTAAATAGTGTTATTTGAGGAAGTCACACAAAGAGTTGGACAAGACTGAGCAACTGAACGACAGCAACATTTCCACTGAAGGAGTAAAGAGAGTCTGAAGATGAAGGAAAGTTTCTACCAAAGAACTAAAGCTCACATAAAAAAGCATGAAAGAAGATAGCTAAGGGACAGGCATGGACAGCCCATGAGTGGAAATAGTGGGTAAGCTGGACTAAAATGAGTATTGAGATATGGAGAAAGCAAGAAAAAGGATAAACCAGGGAGACAGAAATGGGTGATGTCAGAGCTTGGGACTATAGAGATAAAAAGGAGTAGTTTTGTGATATTTTAATTTCAAAGTAAGTGGATGATCACAAGAGTAGAGTTAGGCAGAGACTCCCATCAAATTTCACATAAGGTGTTTTTTTACTTTAATGAGCTCTCTTTGGTCATGTACTTTGTACTTTATAGAAAGATCAAGCATTTTCTCCTGCCTGTCTTGTTCTTGAACATACCTCAAATTAGAATCAAGGTGTGTGTGCTTACCGGAAACATGCGGCACATCAAACCCAGACCATGAATTTTTTATAGGCACAGACGAATTAAAAGATCAGATTAAATTCAGAGCAATAACAGAAACTCTGCTCAGAATTAATGTCCCTCATTACTTGAATGAAGTTTTCAAGAGTAAATACTGCTCATTTCACAGTCAGAGCACTGAACTGGTGACATGTTTCTAGTTTGCTCAAGCAATCCACACACACTTTAATATGATATTTCTTAATTATGATAAAATATTCTAGGATGGAAATTATGTTTGGCCATTTATGCAAACTTTGATTTTGTGCAAATTAATACAGTTCATGACCTGGTATGCCTCAGGGCTTAAATATTTAAATGGTATTTAATATAATCTTTCCCAGTAGACAAAACCATCCTAGGAAAAAAAAAAAAAGCAAACTTTGAATGATATTAAGAAAATGTTTACTTAAATCTGCATCCGTTAATGTTGAGAATAAATGCTTCAATTTATTTTATAACCTTCTACTCTGCTTCTCTGTGCTATTTTATTTATTCTTAAGCTGTTTGCAATTCAGATTTCTCTGGGTTTTAAGTAATCATATACAAATTTTTTTCTATCTGTGGTCAGTCATTTGCAAAGATAACCTTTTATATACATGCACTATCAAGAGGTGAAGCTTTTGGGTTTTTTTTTCCTCCACTTTTTGAATCTAGGTTTGGCCATTTGACTTGCTCTGGCCAATGAGATATTAGCAAGCATGAGATAAACAAAGACTTCAAAGATACTTGCACATTAGAGCTTTCTCTCTTCCATGTCCATTTAGGACCTGAAGACTATAATGTGAAAGATCCTGAGCTCGCCTACTAAGCAGACCATTTAGAGTAGAGCAGAGTACCCAAGCTGGACAGTCTACTAACCACCTTCCTTGTGTTGAGGCCATCTTAGACAATCTAGTCCCAATTAGGCCACTAGAAGACTACAGATAAGTGAATGGCTCCAGAAAGACAATGAGAGCTACCCAGCAGAACTCAAAAACTGCCCAAATTGATGACCCATTAAATGGAACACATGGAATCATTACCAAATAAAACTGTTGTTGTTTTAGGCTAATACGTTTTATAGAATTTCTTACACAGCAATAGATAAGTGATAACACTAATACCTATTATCCTCTGAAATAAGTAGCATTCATTTAACAAGGCTGGTAAAGAAGAGTCATGGTAAACAAAACAATGCTCTAATTAGAAGAAAATGAAGAAATTAAAGTATGAGCATTATATTCATTCTTAGCATAATCCAATTGCCATTTATATCACCACTGACCCTGTTTAGCAAATCCTTAGTCTTCTAAATTGGCTTACAGAGTGCCAAAATGATAAAAATATGTAACTTCTAAATGGTTTCAATTACTATCCTGCTATCTGAGTAATCCATATAGTAAACCCCATTTCCTAATTTGTTAACAGCAGGATCCTGGGAAGCAGTCTCAATAGCAGATTAGTTTATGACTACATGGCTAGACTGATCACAACACACCTGCCTCACTACCATGTACCTCATATCATGAATAGGAAAGGCTGCCAAGGAACATGGTGCTACCATGAGTTAAACTGAGTTTGGGCCAAGATTGCCTCTAAGACCAGAGCTATAAGCCAAGAAAAATTAATTACTGATCAGGATTTCTGCTAATGGTTTTTAATCTGGGACAAGCATAATAATCACCAGTGAACTTTTTTTAAAAGTACCATTTATTCCCCATCTATTGGAAATTTTAATTCATTCAACCTGAGATAGGGTGCTAACATAGGCTTTGGGTTTTTTTTTATTGAAGTAGTTTCTCCACAGTTTAGTTTCTGCTCTACAGTTAAATGAATCAGCTGTGTGTGTGTGTGTGTGTGTGTGTATACGCATATATATCCCATCCCTCTCGGACCTCCTTCCCACTTCCCCCTCCCACCTATCCAGATCATTACAGAGCACCACTGAGCTGAGTTTCCTGTGCTTTATAGCAGGTTCCCACTAGCTATTTTACAGATAGTAGTGCATATACATCAATCCTAACATCACAAGAAATTGCATGCACACTGCTACATAAGAATAACCAGTAAAAACAAAGGAGGACATTAACAATGTGATATGATTTGAGGGGTAACAAGGTGATAGCTTTAATAATACAACTCCCACTTGCTTAATATAATGCTTGAACTTACACTGTCTCTTCTTTGGCTGAAAATATATTATCCACAGTCAGGGATCTTACAGTCAAAGGGAAAGGCCTGCAATCAAGTCTTGGATTCTCTAATTAGTCACCTAATCTTGATGAAGTCATTTAACCTCTCAGTTTCTTCCACAACAAAACAAGGAAAGACATTTCTGCTTCCTAGGTTTCTGTGAACATCAAATGAGAGACATGGGGAAGTATTTGGCAAACACTAAAATGCCATCTAAAATAAAGAATTATTGCCCTTCTATAAGAAAAAGCCAGTAACGTCTCTGAACAAGCTTACTTACTTGAATTGCCAGCCTATCACCTAATAAACTGATGGGAAAAAAAGAGACTAGGTACAAGTAACTTTGGATTTCCTGGGAGGGAGGAAACCTCTGATGTGAGATAGTATCTAGGAAGGAAGAATCAAGAGTCACCTCCCCAACTTGATGGACCATCACCAAGTGCCTGAGGACAACAGATGAATGGAACAGAATCATGAGGCTCAAAAAGAATGCTAAGTGCAAGCACGTCCTACTTCCCAATTTAGTCCACAATCAGTTTGACAAATAGCCCTAAATCAAAATGGTTCAATGGGTTCAAATTATTCTTCAATAATAGAACAGGTTAGATAGAGAAAGAATAAAATAAGATATACTTGGAATAAAGTGCTTGGTTGGATGTTTGATTTTCATAGGTTTCTCTGTATCATTTTCCATTTGAAAATCAAATTATTGTCATTTTTCATATTTGAAGGCATAGACCTATAAAAACAGTCAGAGGAGGAATTCTGCAGATACAGTAAAAATAAAAGTGAATTACTCTTGTAATTGCCTGGCAGACTTAGCTTATATGAATAATTATTCATAATCTTTTTTGATTCTGCAGTGTAATAAGAGGTTTTTCTTCTTTTGATGGCAATAAAATAGGTTCCTTTATTAAGGCTATAATGATCAAAATGAAAATTTGAAAAATTATGGGCTTATGCACCAGCAGAAAAAAGAGTTTGAATATGTAAAGTACTGAACCATAGAAGCAAAGTTTTTCTTACTATAAGCTTTTGAAAATGTTATATAAAAGGTGAATTCCATGCACTTGTTTTGTTTTTTTTTAATTTTAATAATATATTTAACCCAGTATATTCAAAAATTATCATTTCAATATGCAGTCAATAGAAAAACTGAAATATTTTACATTCATTTTTCACACTTAGTCTTTGAAATTCAGTATGTATATACTCACCTGATATCTCAAATAGGCTTAGCCACATTTCAAGTGCTCAGAGCCTTACTGGCACTAGAAAATTGGAAGAACAGGTTCAGCATGTAAGTATATTCCTAGAAGAAGGCAACAATTTAGCAAAGAGGCTGAGTCAATTTACATAATAAAGAGCTCAGAGGTATAGGAAACATGAAATAGGAAGAAATGCCTCTGGACTTGAGTGGGAAAGTGTGGTGGGGTGGGGAAGTGAGAGTATGCTCTAAGGAGATGAGGCATTTAGTTGTCCAGTTGAGCTGAACAGTCAGTGGGAGGAGAAAAGGAGGGTTTAAAGAAGCATGAAAAGGAGGGTTTATGGTCCTTTTCATAGGGTTAAAGAAAAACTTATTGATCTTGTTATTTTATTGATTTTTTTAAACAATTTCTAAAGGCTACACTCCATTTACAGTTACTACAAAATGCTGGTTAGACTCCCTGTGTTGTAGAATACATACTTGTAGCCTGTCTTATACCCAGTAGTTCATACCTCCCACTCCCCCACGTTATACTACCACTTCCGCCTCCCCGACTGATAACCACTAGTTTGCTCTCCATCTGCGAGTATGCTTCTTTTTTGTTATAGTCACTAGTTTCTGTTGTTTTTTAGATTCTACATATAACTGACATGTGTGTGTGCATGCTATGTCACTTCAGTCATGTCTGACTCTTTGCAACCCTTTGGACCATAGCCTGCCAGGCTACTCTGTCCATGAGGTTCACCAGGCGAGAATACTGGGCTGGGTTCCAATGCCCTTCTCCAGGGGATTTTCCCAACCCAGAGCTAGAACCCGCATCTCTTATATTTCCTGCACTGGCAGGAGGGTTCTTTACCACTAGCGCCACACCTTTAAGTCATATAATACACTATTGTCTTTCTCTGTATGGTTTATTTCACTTAGCATAATGCTCTCCAAGTCCATCTCTGTCACTACAAATGGCAAAATTTCATTCTTTCCTATGGCTGAGTAGTATTCCAATGTATATGTATTCAACATCTTCTCTATCCATTCATCTGTTGATGGACAGTTAGTTTGCATCCACATTCTGGCACTTGTAAATATGTTTAAATATTTAAATTTGTATGAACTTTATTCTTTGTCAGGAACACTGCTCTGGAACTGAGCCACAGGGGTGAAAGCTTCAAAATGTTAACAAATATTTTAAAGGAGGGCTTTAAGTCAAAGGGCTGTGGGTGGGGAGATAAAATCCCTAATCTACCCCCTTTTCATTTTCATAGAACATGGCAGTGAATACTTCCTGCTGCCTTCTCCATTGCCACCCACTTCCCTCCATCCAGTAGGTGGGGGTCTGACACTCACTGGGTCTCTCATTTCTGGCAGAAGGGTCAGATGTTAACAATCACTGGCCCAATATTCTTCCATCCAAGCTAACAGGCACAACATAGGCTCTCCCTTTGTGTTCACCAAATCCTTGCGCACCCTCGCCCATGTGATAATGGACATGTAATTCCAATATAATACAGTAACTGCTTTGGTGCCGCTTTGGTCAAAGTAGCATTAGAGCAAAAAGAAAGGAAGGCCTGGGGTTTGGAGGACATGCTTTGTAATCAATGAGACTCTTTCACTATTCACATCACTTTATATAATGTCATTTTGTCATCCAACACTACTATGGAAATGTTATTTTCTTCCAGCTTTACTGAGATAAAATTGACATTATAACATTATATTAAAGCATTGTATAAGTTTAAGATTTATAACAGAATGATTTGCTATATGTATACACTACAGAAAGATTTAAGATTCAACTCCTCACCTAGTTACAAAGCTACAAAATTTTCTGTATGTTAAAACCTTTAAATCTCTCAGTGTGTGCTCAGTTGTGTCCCACTCTTTGCAATAGCATGGACTGTAGCTCGCCAGGCTCCTCTGTCGATGGGGATTCTCCAGGCAAGAATACTGGAGTGGGTTGCCATTTCCTCCTCCAGGGGATCTTCTCGACCCAAAGATTGAACACAAGTCTTTTGCTTCTCCTGCACTGACAAGCAGATTCTATACCACTGCACCACCTGGGACACCATTAAATCTCTTAGTGACTTTCAAATGTACAATATACTCGTTAACTATAGTTACCATGCTGTACATTATATTCCCAGAACTTGCTCATCTTGTAACTGGAAGTTTTACCCTTTGACCAGCTTCATCCGTTTCCCCTCCCAGTTCTCACCCCTACCCTTGCAACCATCAATCCATTCTGTTTTTATGAGTTCGGATTTTTTGTGTGTCATTTTTTTAGATTCCACACAAAGTAAGATCATATGGTATTTGTCTTTTTCTACTTGGTATATTTCACTTAACATAATGTCCTCAAGTTTCATCCATGTTGTTGCAAATGACAGAACTTCCTTACTTTTTAATCCCTGGATAATATTCTATTCATTATTTTTATTCCATTTACCTTTTTTCAAACCATTTCTCTGTTACTGGACATAGGCAGTTTTCATGACTTGCCTATTATAAATAATGCTGCATAGATATCTGCATAGGGGTGCAGATATCTCTTCAAGACAGTGAATTTATTTCCTTGGGATATATATTGCAGTGGCATCTCTGAATCATATGGAAGTTCTATTTTTAATATTTAGGGAACCTCTATACTGCTGTCTGTAGTGACTGCACCAGCAATGCACAAGAGTTTCATTTTATCTACATCCTCCCAGCATTTGTTACCTCTTATCTTATTGATAGCAGACATTCCTACAGGTACAGTGCTAATTGTTGTAAGCCCTGATAACCTTCTCTGTTTCTATTTGATTCTCAGTAGTCAAGCCCCACAGATTTCCCCAGCTATCCCTGGGTCTCTTGGGAACACCAAGCAGTGACAAGGAAGCTGAATGTCCACCTTGGGCTCTTGGGAGAAACCATAGACCCTCAGTGTATTATTGTGCAGTCCTAGGAGACGGGCAATGCAGTCAGAGTACAGTTATTCCCCTTAGCCTTCTAAGGTAAGGTCCTTCAGGATCTCTGTGGCCCCTGGGAGTGCTTCAGCCTCACCTCTGGGTTTCTTGGATTTTCACAATGGTACTTTGCCTGTGGATAGTGGATAGTTGTGAGGGAGTCTGACATTGGAACTGATCTATGTCACCATTTTGATCTGTGCACTTGATTTAATTTTTTAAATGAGATGTCAATTTTGGGGAAATATGACACATCTATATTTTCTTAATATAAAAAACAAAAATTATATTTTTTTCTAAAATGAACTTTATGGCAATTCTGAACAGTTTTCAAATGAATAAAAATTGTTTACTAATTTTGTGAGGATGTATTTTTTTCTACATACATTTCTTTGCCCTGTAAACTACCAAAGAATGTCTTTTTATATCTCTCTCCTTTCTCACAAATGGGCACAATGACATGAATTTCTTATCTCCTATGATGCGCTTGTGGGTGGGGCTTCCCAGGTGGTGCTAGTGGTAAAGAACCCACCTGCCAATGCAGGAGACACAGGAGACTCAGGTTCTATTCCTGGGTGGGGAAGATCCCCTGGAGGAGGGCATGGCAACCCACTCCAGTATTCTTGCCTGGAGAATTCCATGGACAAAAGAGCCTGGTGGGCTATCGTCTATGGGGCCTCAAAGAGTCAGACACATCTGAAGCGACTTAGCATGCAGCACACACACACTTGTGCACAATAGCAGAAGATAGCTGAGAGCTTTGTCCAGCTCTTCTGAGTTAGACAAGGATTGATGTCACCTGGCTGGGTAGTTTTCGCCCCTTTGGACATGTTCTATGAATGTGCATTGTTATTTATGTCTTGATTCCCTGCTTAGACGTTTCTACATAACCTGGGATCATTAAATCAAGCACAATAAACAAACAAGTTAATGATCAATAATAATACAATTTGATAGATATTATAGCAAAAGTAATATAAAAGTAAAACAATATCACAATACATCATGAAGGCAGTCAGAGATCTGTTACGTGCTATGTCCAATGAAGGAGGTGCACATTAAAACACCTATACCCTCACCCCATAGAAGGAACAAGTTTGCCCCCCTTCAGTGAGTGACCAGCAAGAGAAACTGTTACTTGTTCTTGCTCCCCCTCCCCGATGCAGCAGGGACCCCAATAAAGCCTAACCTGAAAAAACAAAAACATCTATTGATTATCTCATGGTCACTATGTGCCAAAGCCTTGGTTTGACTTAGCTGGGTCCTCTGCCCAGTGTCTTATCAGGCTGAAATCCAAATACTGGATGAGCTTCATTCTTGTCTAGAGCTCAGGATACTCTCCCAGGCTTATGTGGCTGCTGGCAAAATTCAGTTCCTTAGAGCTGTGGGACTGTCATCCCTATTTTCCTGCTGGCTGTCAGTGCCTAGAGGACACCACAGCCCTCTCACAAGCCTTCTCACACATGGCAGGTTACTTCTTCAAGGCCAGCAAAAGGATCTCTCTCTCCAGACTGCTAAGACAGAGTCTTTTGTAACTTAAGATAACCATGCAGCAACTATTCCATTACCACTGCCATCTTTTATCAGCCAGAAGTAAGTCACAAGTTCTGTCTGCAATTAAGAGGGGAAAATATGAAGATTTGACTCATTTGGGGGTCACCTTAAAGTGTGTCTGCCACAAGATGACATGAAAGTTTCATAAAGATGATGTATAAGATAAACTTGGAGGTTGCCTCTGATCGGACAGTCAAGGTGAGGAATGAGGAAAGAGATGAGGCAAAGACATTCCAAGCAAAGACAAAAGTGTGAGCAACAGAGCAGTGGGGAAAAGTACAAAACACATTCTGAAAGAGTAATTTGCCCACACAATAGAGCAAAATGTTCTCTGTTCTTTCCATCTTGTGTGACTTTCTAGGAATTCCCAAAAAGAAAGCAAATCTCCTGGTAACTCAGATGATGTCTTTGTGTGAATTAGATAAGCACATCCTTCTTCCCAGGAGGCATGTAAGTGCATGCTCATTTGTGTCAGATTCTGCAATCCCATGGACTGTAGCCCACCAGGCTCCTCTGTTCATGGGATTTTCCCATCAAGAATGCTGGAGTGGGGTGCAATTTCCTCCTTCAGGAGATCCTCCCAACCCAGGGATAGAACCCAAGCCTCCTGCATCTCCTGCATTGCCAGGCAGATTCTTTACCACTGTACCACCTGGGACGCTACATATACCTCCCAGTATATACAGCATCACAAATAGAGCACAGCTCTGTATGTCATGAGCAGGTTGGATTTCATGCCCCACTCTTTCAGCCACTGCCCTTATCTATTGAACAGGCTACACAGTAATTGTATGCAGTGGCCGTGAAGGAAGGACTGTAGAGAAATTTGGGTAGGGGGTAGCATAGTGCTAGGTCTCTGCCCCAAATGCCTGAACATAGATCGCTCTGGAACTTTAATGCAGCTTCTTCTAAGGCTTTCTGCAAGTCACCCATGTGATGGCACATGGGTTGGTCTGCCCTGAACCTGAGCTGATGCTAGGGCAAAGTTGGCAGGTCTGAGCAGGAAGAAAGATGGCAAGAGATGCAGAAAGTGAATACAAACAGAAGGAAAGTGAACTGAAAATTAAATTATAGAATATGGGAATAGCGGTGTCAAGAAGAAATACAGATGTAAAGAGAAAAAAATCCAAGTTCAAGAATATTGGGATTTTATCAGTTGGGAGTTTTGCATTGGAAAGATTCAAAATAGAATAAATCTAACCTATACATCAACAGAGTAAGAGACTCACATGAAGAAGACTTCAGACTTCCAAAGATTTAGAGAGGAAAAGAACTGAGGAAAGTGTCCTTTTCCTGAAGATTATTTTGCTTTTTTAATAAAGTGGAAATTTTCCTCAGGCTTTCATAGTTCTAAAATTACAGTTTTACTTCAAAACCAAGTTAACTACAATGTATTTCAATATTCATGAACTAAGATGACTTTAGAGCTAACTTTGCACATGGTATTAATTACTAAATATATTTTTGTTTTTCCAAAATAATAACTACTTTTCAAGTACCTATCATATGCTAGGCCATGAGTTTTATAAACATTGCCACAATTAATCCTTCCACCTCTGGAAAGTAATAATTAATATGCATATTTTATACAGAAGAAAATTAAGATGTCAGGATATCAGATCAAGCTAAGGGCCTCCATTCTATTGCATACTGTGAACCATGCTTCCCAGTAGCTACACAACCTGGTCATGTGAAGTAACTTGCCCAAGTCCACCCTTATAACTAGAAGAGGAAGCCTCATTCCTGCCACTGTTTGTACTGCACCAAAAAGTCAATTTCCATGGCTTCAAAGTTTTAGGAAATTTTACAGTTGTGTCTTGAGTAGCAGTTTCTGGAGTTACACAATCATTAGGTATTTATTGAATCCTCCCTGTGTACTAAGCACAGTATTTGGTGTTCTGCGTGTTATTTTCATTTAATCTTCACAGCTTTCTGATGTAGATCCTAGCATTACCCTCATTTCACACACAAGAATACTGAGATAGAAGGTTAATCATCCTTCTCACGATAGTCAGGCGGGAAGTGATGGATTGAAGATTGAACCCAGGTATCCCTGACTCATTGTGCAAAGGTAATCACGACATGCTCCCCAGGCTGACTTCCTTACAATGGTTACTCTGAAAGTAACTTCCATTCATCTCTTTCCATATAAACTGTCAGGCTATTTTACAATGATTTATCACCACATATCAGATTTTATAATCACCTCCATACAAACCTGTGGTTGATTAATTAACTAAAATTGGAAGACACTTTGATGATGAAAAGCACTAACTATTCCTATGAATAATAATTAGTGTGGAACTGCAACTAAATTATGTATGTCAATATCGAGAATCAATCAGAGAGGGAGGGTGAGACCTCATACTCCAGAACTAGGTAAGATGGATTAGTCAGGGCGACACAGATGACTAGAGCAGATATTAGCAGCAAAAAAGCAAACTTACTAGACTGCTAGTATGTGCCAGGTACCACTCAGGACCCTAGAGATACAATGCTGAACAAGATAGAAGCCAACTCTGCCATCAGGGGTCTTACAGTCCAGAACAGAGCGGACTTCAGAGGTGATCCCATCACAGGGGAGCATGGTGTCAAGGAAATCTTGCTTGGTCAGCAAGCTGACCAGTAAGAAGCAAGTACAGGGCCAAGGTGGCTGTGATTTAGGGGCTACACTCTACTCCCTGGAAGTGTTGAGATGGTGTGAGGCAAGGCTGCATTATCAGACGAGAACCAGGATGGATGAGGCTATGTGAGTGGGACTTGGCTACTGAAATAAGGCAGGGACTTGCCCACAGGAAGACAGCAAAAGCTTGGTTACTGGAAGCAAATCAGGGCCTACCCATCAGTGAGGTGAAAGTAAAGTTGGTCTTCAGGCCTAGAATTTCAGAAATCTTCATACAACCTTCTGGAAACAGGAATGATCCCAGAGGCTAAGGTACACCTGAGCCTCTGTTTTGTGGTACAGAACTGGAGAGCTGTGAAAGGAGGACTCCAAATCAGCCATCTCCCTCTCCCAGAGGGAGCTTTTTTCTCTCTCAGATGGCTCACAACATTTATGTAGCTGTAATGAGAGATCTGGAGAAGAAAAAGCAACCCACTCCAGTATTCCTGCCCAGAGAATCCCATGGACAGAGGTGCCTGCCGGGCTACAGTCCATGGGGTTGCAAAGAGTCAGAGGAGGCTTAGTGACTAAACAAGAGATCACACCACCAACTAAGTCCCAAACCAGAAGCTGTCAAATAGTAGGCTCACATAGGACTTTCCTCCTTTCCTACCAAAGAGTTGCTTTTTCTAAGCATCAATTGGAAAGATGGCCCACATGCTTTCTTGCCCAGGAATTCCACTCAGAAGCAATTATAGTCTTCTTTCCTGGAAGCTGGACTCCCATCTTGAAATGGAGCAGGACCTTGGTACTCGTGGGCATAAAAGTTTTTCTGTGCACGTGCTCCCCTTCCCTCCCTATTTTCTTGCTTTCTGGATAAGCTTCATTCAGGCTCAATGACTCCCCTGAGTTCCAATGGGAAATTCAAATAGTTGCTAATTAGGGAAGGGATGGAGTGCAGAAAGAAGGGAAGAACAATCAAGAAACAATAGTACAGCCTTGGAGCAAGGTTCTGGTTCCCCTCAAGGGATATGTATGAAATGAAATGAAAGTGAAGTCGCTCAGTTGGGTCTGACTCTTTGCAACCCCATGGACTGTAGCCTGGCAGGCTCCTTGACCATGGGATTTTCCAGCAAGAATACTGGAGTGGGTTGCCATTTCCCTCTCCAGGGGATCTTCCTGACCCAGGGATCAAACCCAGGTCTCCCACATTGCAGGCAGACTCTACCATCTGAGCCACCAGGGAATCCCATGTGTAATAATACATATCTTTGAGCCATTTTGAAGGCACTGAAACCCCAGCCAGGTGGAAGATGTTAACAGTATGCTGCCCACAAGCAGAAGACCCCAGACTGGTTGGAACAAGGTTGATGATACTGACTCCCACTTACCTCACCACCAACCAGTCGGAAGAATGTCCACAAGCTGAGCACATAGACAGTCTCTTTGGGTCATTTACTATGAAACTCTCAACAAGACCCACTGGGTCAGGACTCCAGTTTAGAGTGCATTAGCATACTGTACCCCCCATCCCTTTGTCTGGAAAAGCAATAAGGTTCTTTCTTCTACTTCACCCAAAACTCCACAGATGAGATTTAATTCAGTGTGGGAGTACAAAGGGTGGACTCAGCTTAAGTCTTTGCTCTTAAGTGATGAATTTGCTTTAAAAAAGGAAGCAGTCCTGGTCTCTGGAGCCCTATCATTTCTGGGTATGAAGAGTTTGACCCCATAGCCCCACAGCCAGAAACATCACCCACTTGCAACACTGATTTGAAATGAAAATATCTCCTACCATACTGACACACAAGAAATGTCACAACTATCAGCGATTTCTGGTCTCCAAATGTGAATGAGGGATCCCAAAACTGCAATCCAGCAGATGCCGCCCTCCCCCCTCGGTGATTGCTCAGGGAATACAGGAATCAGTCATCTGCCACTCCATAAGGTAAACAAGGAAACGGGATTTGGCCCCAGATAGCTGAGGTGCATATGAAAGGAATGAATTCAGTGAGGAAGAGGCTTGCATCTTCCCACACAGAGAAGGCTAAATTCCTTAACTTGATACCTGATCTTTCTTGTTCAGACTGCCTGAACAACAACTTGTATATAGCCTGACTCCCCCTCCTGCTTCCTTGGAGCAATTTTTGCACAGGTAGCTCAGCTGGTAAAGAAGCTGCCTGCAATGTAGGAGACCCAGCTTCGATTCCTGGGTCAGGAAGATCTGCTGGAGAAGAGTTAAGCTACCCACTCCAGTATTCTTGGGCTTCCCTGGTAGCTCAGACAGAAAGAAACCATCTGCAATGTGGGGGACCTGGTTTCAATCTTTGGGTTGAGAAGATCTCGTGGAGGAGGGTAGGGCAACCCACTCTAGTATTCTTAAGTGGAGAATCCCCATGGACAGAGGAGCCTGGTGGGCTGCATCCATGGGGTAGGAAAGAATCAGATATGACTGAGCGACTAACCATAGTACTGAGATGCTGTCTCCTGGATTTGGAGTCCTAAACATTCCCAACTCTCCACTTTCAGGTTGTGACTATATTTTTTAGTCAACGCTGATATGCCCAACATTGCTGAAGAGCTGCGTATCATCACCACAGGACAGGGCCCAGCCACACCAGAGAGCTACACTGAGCTGGTGTCCAGCCTGTTGGTCTGGGCTCCTGACTCTTCCACAGCTGAGACCCTAGAACCCCACCCCCAGTTCCCTTCTCCTTCAGTCCAGCACCACATCCTCTCCCCTCAAAATCTAGAAGTCCAGGTTCCCCAGCCCCCTGGGCCCCCAGAACTAGGTAGCAAGGTCCTCAGCAGCCCCCTGCCTTCAACAGAACAGACCTCTCTGCTGGAGTTTCCCTGGGACCAGTCTGCCCCAGGTTCCTGCTCCCTAAGGACCCAGGAGTATGGGGGAAGGCATGGAGTAGGACACTGTCCTGAAGCAAGAACTCAAGCCCACTGCCCCCTTTCCCTCCAGACCTGCCTTCCCACCCCAGTCTCCTCTTCCCTCACAACCAAATGTCCTGGATGGAAGCACCCCTCCCCTACTCTCCTTCTATCCCTGAAGGCAGGACTCCAGGCGCCTCAGCCTCTCTCGGGACTCATGCGCCCTCAGCTCTGGCTTTATCCAGTGTTAGTCACCCAGTCATGTCCGACTCTGCCACCCCATGGACTGTAGCCCACCAGGCTCCTCTGTCCATGGGATTCTTCAGGCAAGAATACTGGAGTGGGTAGGTGTTCCTTTCTCCAGGTCTTCCCCACCCAGGGATGGAACCCACCTCTCCTGCTTTGCAGGTAGATTCTTTACTATCTGAGATACCAAGGAATTTCTGTTTCATTCAGAGAACAGAAATTCCAGCCTCCAGTCCTATCTCTGCGAATCCAGAATTCTGTCCGCTGCCCCCACCCCACCCCCATCGGGACCACCTCCACCTCCACATGCACCCGGTCCAGGCGTCTGGACTAGCCGCAACAGGTTCCCCAGAAGCTGGAGCGGTGTGGAAGGGCCCCCTACATCCGGGTGCTCCGTGCACCCTAAGCCCGCCAGGCTGGTGCCTTAACAGGACCGACAAGGGCCGCGCTGCCATGCTGTTGATCATCACGCCCTCCCTGCCTGTGCTTTTTGGCCTCTATTTGATTTCCTTAAGGTCTTAGGTGGAACAGGGGCGGAGACTGAGAGTGGGAGGGGTGGGCACCTGTGAGATGCTCATTCTGCAACTCCTCAACTCAGCCTCCCTAGCTCTATCATTATTCTTCTTGGCTGCTCCTGGCCTCTGTGTGTGTGTATACCTCAGCCTATTTGGCATTATCTTTGCATTTCATAACAGTGCAGAGCCCTGGCAGCCTTAATGCATTTAGCACTTCTGTGTGAGCACACCTGGTCAACAGGTGTACCCTCCTTAACCCCTATCACCTTTGGGCCCATCTTACCTAGCCTGTGGCTGTGCATTGCTGAGTTCCCTGGACACTTCTGAGTGCATGCTCTGCTTTGTACTTCTGATTGCTAAATACATCCTGAATCCTAAATACACTTCTTAAAACAACAAAGGAGTGAGGCAGGCCTGACAAAGATGTACACCCAGATGTGCACTGTCTTGCTTTGTAGAGGGCCTTCCCTAAGACCTACTCAGTTCTCTGACTTGAATTCTTATCAGGGAGTCAGTTTCTTCAAAGGCTCCATTTCAGTCTCTTCCAATTCTGTGATTAGTCCCCTTTCCTACTACAGAGGAAACAGCCTCTCTTTGCTTTGACCTTACTCTCAGTTCATTTTTCAAATGCAATAAGGGAGTAATTTTCCTTCACTGATGCTATGTGTACATCTATAGGCTACAACCTCTGACAGTGTAAGTCACAAATTGCATTTTTTGATTCAACAGATTAGAACTATTATCTTTTGCAAAGAGATGCAATGTTTTTCCAAAAGATAGAATTTTAAAATAGAATGTTTAAGTTGTCACTTACCTCATTTTCTTTAAAGGCGTGTCTTCTCAAGAGAGTAGTTAGAAGCTTTCAACTCATTTGCATCTAAGCCTGGACCTATATACATTGCCAAAGCTGTCAAATATTTCACAATAAGTGTTTGTAAATATTTCCATTTAACATATATATTAAATGTCTAAGGACTCTTCCATGAGCACATGGTAAATATTCAAGAGTCAAATAATCTGCATAACCATGGATGACTTAGCCAATAACTTCCAAAGTTTTTTCATATTTCCAGTCATGTTATGCTTGAAACAGAGCAGTTGTGATGCCCAACTGGCAGTGACATCTCACGTGAGACACATGGAGTGTCTATAGTCAGAGTGACTGTAGCTCAGATCTCCTGGCTGAGTTCAGTGTTTCTTGCTCAGATGTCCTACACTCAAAACCTGTTATTTGTCAATATGTTCCTATCCTTTGAGGAAACTATGCTATATTTTGAATTTTTAATAAATCTTTTTCTATGGAAGCTTTATTGAAGACATAAATAAGTGACAGCTGAGTTGTCACTTTTTATGACATGCTTACAGGCAAAGCACAATTTATAGTCCATCTTAGTCTGTTCAGGTGACTATAACAGAACCCCACAGACTGGGTGGCTTATAAACAACAGAAATTTATTTCCCACAGTTCAGGAGGCTGGAAAGCTCCAGGTCAAGGGGCCAACATGATCATATTCTGATGAAGGTTCTCTTCTTGTTTCTTTCATGATGGCTCCTTCTCACTGCATCCTCACTGGGAGGAAACAGAGAAGGATTTCTCTGAAGCGTTTTATAAGCACACTGATTTCAATCATAAGGATTCTGCCTCCTGACCTAATCACCTTCCAAAGAACCCACCTCCTAATATCATGGCCTTTGAGAGCTAAGCTTCAACAAATGAACTGGGAGTGGGGGGCTAGGATACTGAACACGAACCTGAGCAAACTCCTGGAGATGGTGAGGGACAGGGAAGCATGGCATGCTACAGTCCATGGGGTCCCAAAGAGCCGGACACAACCTGGTGACCAAGCAACAACAAGCTAGGATACATTCAGACCACAGCATAGCTCTTTGCAGTCTTCTTGCTAGGCTTTTTTATTTTTTAGCATTTATTTATTTGCCTGCACTCGGTCAGTCATAGTTGCCTGTGGCACACAGAATCTTCAGTCTTCGTCACTGTGTTGCGATCTTCGTTGCTGTGATCTTCATTTTGGCATGTGGGATCTAGTTCTCTGACCAAGGACTGAACCCAGGCCCCCTGCATTGAGAGCACCGAGTCTTAGCCACCGGATGACTAGGGAAGCTCCTTGCTAGGCTTTTTAATGTCTTTCATATATGGACCTCCATATTACCATGAGAGAATTTGAGAGACATCCAGATTTTTTTTTTTATTGTTTTTGCCATACATTGTCATGATATCACCATGGGTTTACATATGCTTCCCCTCCGGAACCCCCCTCCCTCCTCCCTCCCCCCCGGGAAATCTTGCTGCACCAGCCCCGAGAATCAATCCTGGGCTGGCGATTGATTAGACACATGACAATTAACATGCTTCAATGCCCTTCTCCCATATCATCCCACCCTTACCCTCATCCACAAAGTCCACGAGTCTATTCTATACATCTGCGTTCCTTTTGCTGTCTCGCATGTTGGGTTCTCGTTACAGGAGACATCCAGATTTATAGGCTTGGGTAAAATGCAGATTTGTACAAGAAGTTACTTATATTAAAATAGAGGAAGAGCATGGCAGCGAGATAAATTGCTACTATCCTTGGCATGGCTGAGGAAATTGAGGCTATCTCTGGGTAAACCAGGTCTTGAAAATACTGAATCCTTTTCAAGAATGTTCAGTTGGTTAGCTTTTTTCTAACTTGGAAATTTTTAAATGAAAATAGATTCTTGAGGACACCCCAAAGTAGACTGAAAGTCTTATTTTTTCCCCTCTAGCCTGATCAAATCCCTCAGGCAAAGCTGGTAAAGAATCAGATAATGTATGTATAGAGGCCATGAAATATCATGGAGAAATAGCAACCCAGTTTACCCCTTTCTATATTATACTGTAAATGAGGGAGAAGGGAGATTATCTGTTAAACTATATTAATGATTAAATATCTACCAAGTAATTATGAATATCAGGTACTACTGTTCTTTGAGTTTTACTCTGAATTATCACATTTAATTCTCACACCTGGAGATAGTTACTATTATCTCAATTTTGCAGATGACTAAACTACATACAATGTGGTTAGGAAGGTAGCTCATAGTCACAGTTACCAATATGATGTTGCCTGGATTTGAACCAAGTCAGTATAGCTCCAGAGGCCAGACTGCTAACCACGAGACCACCTGCTCCTCACTGATAAGGCAACACATGCAGACACCCACACACAATGTGATTTCTACATGCCAATCACCACAGTCAGGACTTTAACATATTATCTCACTGTGCCACCATAAGAAGAAATGAGGCATAATTTCATTATTTTCCTGTTCTAATTCTGTACATAAATTTCCTAATTTCAAAAATACAAGTTTGAAATGTATTGAACTCCCACTTTTCTAGTAGATGAGATGAATTATTTAAATTGGGTAAATAATTAGCCATTTTTAACGAGCAAAAAGTGAAATTGCCCAGAATAAAAAGAGATGAGAATAAACACCTCACAATGAAGGAACTTTCATACCTCCAAAGGTAGTAGAGGAGAGCAATTCAAGACACTAGAAAGATGAGGCTATAGAGGCAGTTTCCATCAGGAAATTAAGGAATAAACAGACAATACTGCAAAAGGCTTTGTCATAAACTTCAGAGAAAATAAATCTACAAGTAATTGCATTTACAAACTCTAAAGTGTGAATATTTGGAAGAAGCAGATGGCCAAATTTCTATTAAAAATCAGAGACAAATTCAGATGATGAGCGATAGTAAATGGAAGCCTCAACTTTGCAATTCTAAAGTGATAGTAAAAAATCATTCTGTCTTGCTCTCTTCATCTCTCTCTCTCTCTCTCACACACACACACACACACTCACACACACTCACACATTTTCTACTATGTATGCAAGTGAGTGTGAATCTCTTAAGGAGAAGGAAATGAAGAAGCCAAGAGAAAGAAAGAGAAAGAGCAGAGATACCGCGTAAACCCAAGGGAGGGAGACAGAGAGCAAGGATGGAATGGAGGAAAATGACTTCCCCCTTCACGTGTGGTGTCTGACTTCACCTCATTATTGTGGTTGCTGTTCAGTTGCTAAGCCAGTCCGACTCTTTGCACCCATGAAACTGCAGAACACCAGGCTTCCCTGTCCTTCATTTCTCCCAGAGTTTTCTCAAACTCATGTCCATTGATTCAGTGATGTCAACCAACCATCTCATCCTCTGTCATCCCCTTCTCCTCCTGCCTTCAATCTTTCCCAGCATCACAGTGTTTTTCCATGAGTCAGCTCTTCACATCTGGTGGCCAAAAGTTTTGGAGCTTCAGCTTTAGCATCAGTTCTTTCAATGGATAATCAGGGTTGATTTCCTCTAGGAGATCAAACCCATCAAACCAGTCAGTCCTCTCACTGGGTCACTGTATCTTTTTAATATATTTCCATTTTTGCTTAAATTAATTTGAGTGGGCTTTGGTTAAGTGGCAGGCACCAATCATGAGTCTGAGAATATGACTACAAAAAACAGAATTATGGACTTTTCTAGAGATTGATCTTAATACATAAGCATGATGAACATCATTCATTCCACAGGAAATTGTGTACTAAGTCCCTGGTAACCAACTTATGGGGGCTTTCCTGGTGGCTCAGATAGTAAAGAATCCCCTGCAATGCAGGAGACCTGGGTTTAATCCCTGGGTCAGGAAGATCCCCTGGAGAAGGGAATGGCTACCCACTCCAGTATTCTTGCCTGGAGAATTCCATGGACAGAGGAGCCTGGTGGGCTACAGTCTATGGGATCAAAAACAGACATGACTGAATGACTGACACACACACACACAACCAACTTATAACATGAAACAATCCCATTAGTCAGCTAAGGAATTTCTATATATCTCTATAACTATGCATATATTAATAGTAACTTCTCAGTTAAACATTTACTACCCCATTTATTCATCCATACACACACAGCTAAATAAATCTTGATGTTTATAATCCACACTCTGTACTGTAGAAACTGGTGTCCAGGAATCTCCAATTCCTAGTCATGACCTCTTCTCATTCTCCCCAAAGATATTACATCAAATTTTAATATATATTTTAAGTCTAAAATAAAGTTCTAAATCTAAAATGTTTTTGGATTTCCATATAAAGCATAGTTCTAAGGACATGTGTTTTGAAATCAGACAGACTGGTGTCCAAATCTTAGCTCTGTTACTTTGCACATAGTATTAAACTCTCCTAGCCCATAGATTTCACATCTGTAAAAGGAGGATAATTGTCTCTATCACATAGGATTAACATGAAGGTTAAATCAAATTAAGCAATATATAGATTAAGCCCATCTTTCCTAGTACAAAATAAGCATTCAAAACTTATTAATGTAAAGTAATCACATGTGTGCACATATACACACAGGCTTAGTCACTCAGTCGTGCCTGATTCTTTGCGACCTCACAGACTATATAGCACAACAGGCTCCTCTGTCCATGAGATTCTCCAGGCAACAATACTGTAGTGGGTTGCCATTCTCTTCTCCAGGGGATCTTCCCGACCCAGGGATTGAACCCAGGTCTCCTGAATTGCAGGTGGATTCTCTACTGTCTGAGCCATCAAGGAAGCCTATAAAGTGGCTACACTTTACTATTTGTTGAGCTAAACATCAAAAGAATTAGTTGACTTGGAAGCCCTTGAGAAGCAATAGGCTTCTGTGTCCTCTTCTGATGAGAATATATCAGAAAGTCAAAGTAGACAAGTCCTATTTTGTAGCTAAGTGGTCAACTTTATTTTTCTTTCCACTCTAATTCTCATTATTTTATTTCATCCCATGATATGTGGCATATTCTCACATTTCTCCTATACCATATCTTAAGGAAGCAAATACAGTAATTCCATGAATACAAATACAATGTCAACCTGGGAGATCAGCCAAACTGCAAAAGAATAGCTGAAAGTGATTTTTTTTAATTAAACCTCTAAATCCATCTTATCAAACCTAGGGGGCAGATGTGGATACAAATGATGTATGAATTGCCATATAACCCCTCCCCATAAATAATCTCCTTACAGGACATGGAGCTGACACTGATTGAGAAATGACATGCTATTTCTCACTTAAGGCTATTACCTAAGACACCTCTTTAACATTCCTCCCTTTCACCTCTCTCCCCAGGGCAGCATTTCTGTATACAAGGCTAGTCTAGAGTTGACATTTGTTCTGAAGGAGAAATTCATTTACCTGCAGCTCTTCCTGAACAACTTCTACATTACGGAAACAAGCTCATATCCTTCCTTCAGTTAGCTTCCAGGAATCCATCCTTCAGTTAGCTTCCTCAGAATCTGACAAACGAGGAAAAGTTTTTCTAATCATTCAAATGCCAAGCAAGAAGGAATAAAATTGATCTTTAATTGACCTTCTTAGTAGAAAATTAGAACTACCCTTTCCCAATAATGAAAGTCCTCTTAAACCTTCAAAAAGGGAGGAGGGGTAAGTTAAAAGTCAAAAAGCGCAGGCAGAAAGCAAGTCCAGGTGACCACATAGTTAGAAACTATTCCATTTAGTCCAATATTGCAGGTCCTGAGACTGTACAGAGAGAACTCAGAGTTTCTCTGTTTTCATAAAGTAACCGGCCTTGAATACGAAATGCAGAGTTTCTTCTTCACCAGAACCCACAGAATTTATCAACCCTGTTTTCTGCCTTTCACACCAGTAATTTTTTCTTATTTGCATATTGTTCTTAATCACTGAATCACTCAATCAGTCAGGGCTATTTAAAAATATAAACAAACAAGATCAATAATAATCAAGGAATAGGCATGAAATAAATACAATTGTTTTGTCTTCATAGTTTCTTTACATCTTGTTTTTGAAAACTCAAAGTCCACATATATTAATTACATCTTTGCAAATGCTTTGGGCTTCCCTGGTGGCTTACACTGGAAAGAATCTGCCTATAATGGAGGAGGCCAGGGTTCAATCCCTGGGTCTGGAAGATCCTCTTGTTAGGTAGTTAGAATAGGATAATGGAGTCCAGAATGGTTAAAACACAAGGAAGGGGAAAGCCTGCAAAAATAGAACAAAGGAAGGTCCGAAGACCAGAGCGCGGACCTCAGGTAGAACAAACAGCACTCCAGGCTAGCCCAATTTACATAAGGCAGCCCAGGGGGAGGAGAAAAAACATATAAAAAGAGGAACCAAAGGGCCAGGGGTCTCTCTCTCTCTCTCTCTCTCTCTCTCTCTCTCTCTCTCTCTCTCTCTCCTCTTCAAGTCTTTTGGGTCAGCGACGAGACAGAACTGAGGAAATTACACCCCCTGCCCCTCAACACTCTGAAGGAAGGCATGGCTACCCACTCCAGTATTCTTACCTGAAGAATCCCATGGACAGATGAGCCTGGCAGGATACTACAGCCCACGGAGTCACAAAGAGTCAGAGACAACTAAAGCAATTTGGCACACATGACACAAATGCTTTATATGAAAAAATACATTGAAATAGTCTTTTTGCATATCCATCTCTCTTATTAAACCATAAGCTCCTAACTACAAAGTACATGCCTTATACATCTTTGTAGTAGGGTGTAGGATAACATCTTGGAAATTTTGCTTCCATTTTTAATCTATTTGCATTTAAATAATCTAAATTTAAGGATGAGTTTGAGTTGAAGTTATTTGAATAGAAGGCAGATTATTAAACAGAACACTTAGCTTTGATACCAGAAGTTTGTATAAACTTTTGACCCTTAAAAGTATATATGATAAAGGTGGCACTGCAAATTCGTGAGGAAAAGATAGACATTTTTATGTAGTGTTGGAACAAAAGGTAAACATTTGGAAAAAGATTAAACTGGATTTTCATTTCACACACACACCAAATAAATCAAAGATCTAAAATATAAAAATTAATTTTTAAATTATATCATGAAGAAATAAAATAAGGATGAACTTCTTTACAACTTGGAAGTTGGAAAAATATTCAAAATTCAGAAACAATGAAATAAATAATGTTTGACATCACTAAATTATAAGATTTGTATTGAAAAAATGTCATAAACAAAGGCAAAGGATATACTAAGAAAAGACATACAATTTACAAAGGGATGACAGTTCACAGTGCAAAGATATTCTAAAAATTGAAGCAAAACAACAACTAGATAAAAACATGGGCAAAAAATGTGAACAAATAGTACATAGAAGAATGAAACATATGAGATTCTCAGCATAATCATAAACCAAATTTTATTACGCTATCACTTCTCACCTATAAGATTGACAAAAATCCAAAAATTTGACCCTATATTCTTTTATTGTGACACAGCAACTCCTTAACAGTGAGAATACAGAAAGAGATAACACTGATAGAAGAGAACTTGGCAGTAACTGGAATTATTTATGCTTTCTTTTTGACTCAGCAATTCCACTTATAGGTATCTGTCAAGAAATGGCAAAATTCAGAATTTTTATGTACAAAATTATTCATTGCAGAATTATTTTTAATACCAAAACCTCATTGGTTATCAGACAACTCAAATGTTTGTCAGTAGGGACTGATTACATAAATTATGGTAAATTAAATATTACATAGTCTTGACCAGAACTGAAGAAGATCATATCATACACTGATACACTGATATGTTACATACACTGATATATTATTAAAAAATTCAGAATAACATAGATGGTATGTTATCTTTTATATAAGAAAAGAATTCATATTTATTTGCCAAATTGCATTTGAAATAAGAATTTGTTATAGTAAACTTGTAATGAGCAGCTATTTAAAAAAGAGAGAAGGAAGAGGATGAAAGAAATTAGAATTGAAGTATGAGCCCTTAAATATGAAAAAACTGTGAAAGTATGAATCTAATTGTACATCAAAGTTAGAGACACAAGAAAGCACCAAAGAAATTGTTTTCTACAGTTTTTTAACTTTTCATATTCAGTTGAGTATAACATTTTGTGAATGAAAAGAGTTTAAAAGAAATCTTAACAGTAGTATACTTACTGGTAGTTTTATTTTGAAATAGTATATATACATAAATATATAATTAAATTTGATAATATTACATAGTAAAATACTTCTTGTAAGAGAAAAAGTACAAGTATAAAATCAAAAAAGTTACATTATTTTAATGTTTGATCTGAATTTGAAAAATCATTATAAAAAAACCTGATTTTTCCCTACTTTGGAAAATGCAAATTTCCTAGCTCTGTTCACTGAAGAGACCTAGGAGCAATGACACCAAATAGAACTTAACACAATTAACACCTAGATTATGGTTCCTAAATGCCATTTGCCATCAAAACGTCTCAGCAGCTTCAGAGGAATAGCTGATTCTAGGTGTGAATCTGGAAATATACAAGATGAAAATTTTACTGTGCCACAAAGCAAGGAAATTATCAGTCAAAGAATAATTTCCAAAAGTCAAGGGACCAACACGAAGGAGTGGCTACTGGCCAAATTTGAGATGATTTGATTAGTTAGTATAATAATGAGCATAACTGTTCAAAACATATTGAATACAGATATATTTTAAACAAGTAAATAATAATAAAGTGAAAAAACGAAACCTAGTTAATATATAGCATTTTCAAAATCCCTACTTCATTGTGATATGTATATACAATGGAATAATACTCAGCCATAAAAAAGGACGAATTTGTGACAGTTGTAGTGAGGTGGATGAGCCTAGAGCCTCTTATACAGAGTGAAGTAAACCAGCAAGAGCGAAACAAACATTGTACATTAATGCATACATATGGAATCTAGAAAAAGGGTACTGACGAACCTATTTTCAGGGCAGGAATACAGACACAAACATAGAGAAAGGACTTATGGACACAGTGAGGAAAGGAGAGGGTGGAGAAATTTAGAAAGCAGCATTGACGTATATACACTACCATATGTAAAACAGATAGTTAGCAAGAAGCAGCTGTATTTTACAGGGAGCCCAGCTCAGTGCTCTGTGATGACCTAGAAGGGTGGGATGGGGGTTGGGAGGGAAGCTCAAGAAGGAGGGGATATATGTATACTTACAGCTGATTCACAGTGTTGTACAGCAGAAACCAGCACAGCATTGTAAAGCAATTATCCTACAATTAAAAATAAATTTTAAAATGAAAAATACATTTAAATAAACACAAAATAAACACTGCAAAAAATTTCAGTTGAAAATTATAAAATTAAGTTTCATCTTGCTTTCACTCTACTAACTATATTTCAAGGATTCAAAATCTTCCCTCTTAATGAGACAAAGTTCTCTTTTATGGAATAGCACGGATGAAAAGTATAGAACTGTGATATTGAAAGTATGTATGCATGTGCTCAGTCGCTTCAGTCATCTCCTACTCCTTGTGATTCCATGGACTGCAGCCTGCCAGGCTCCTCTGACAATGGGCTTCTCCAGGCAAGAATACTGCAGTGGGTTGCCAAGCCCTCCTCAATACAGAAAGTAGAGAATCCTTTAAATGATGTTTTATGACTCCAGTGAAATAACTGATTCAAACATCACCAGATGAAATCATTGGATGACAGGGACCTTTACAAGGAGGGATCAGGCTACCACCACCCAAAACCCATTGATCAATCTTAGCATCACAAAAATTTAGACAATCCATGTACCCTAATGTGTTGTGACATAAGACGCACAGCACTATCCCTGAGAAATTCTTACAAAAAGTTTGAGGGAATCAACTATGAAGGGAAGGAGGCATCCCTGGCTCAACTATGATGGAGACACGAAAAGCAGATGTCCAGCAGCCATTACCCAGACATCCACATACCACACACATTTCACAGTCACAGAGTACTTTGAAAATAGCTAACAATGCCTTCCTAATAACTGTCAGTCAGCTTCAGGGCAGGTAGCCTTTCTTGAGATCTGCAGTCAAGCAGAAGGAAGGAAATAATAAGGGGGGAAAGTACAAATCAATGAGATATGAAGCAGAAAATACTATAGAGAAAATAAATGAAACCAACAGTCAGAATGATTAAGAAAAAAAAAAGGAGCAAAGACACAAATTACCAAAGTCAAGAATGAAAGATAAAACCTAAATAGAAATCCTACAGACATTATAAGGATAATAAGGGAGTAATATAAACATTCACATCACTTGAAAAACAAAAAAAACTAATTATTTGTACGACAACTGAATAAATGCACTGACAAGAATACGCAGTTGGAATTGGATTTATGACTTCCGAGTTGTCTGAAGATTCAGGACCTCCTGAAAAGTCTGAAATTCTCTAATGCATGATTTTTCTCCTCTCTTCAGAAAGGAAATAGGAATCCCATAGAAATACACAAAAAGAACCAAATCAAGATATAAAGAATGCATTTCATGCCAACAACAAAATGTTAGTAAAACTTGAAGTTGAGCTACCCCTTGCTTAGTTTAGAGAAACAGTACATAATGAAAGAGGAAAAAATCCCAATTTTTTCTGAGAATGCAATAAGGTTTTTCCATTGAATGAGTATGAAATACTTTTGAAAAAAGTATACTGCTATACCTTTGTCCTTTCCAGAGAATATTAATGAGCTAGATTATAAATTCTCAGAGTTTGACAGATCCTATTCCATGATTGGCTTAAAAAGGCTCAGTTCAGTTCAGTCACACAGTTGTGTCCAACTCAACTCCTGGAGCTTGCTCAAACTCATGTCCATCGAGTTGGTGATGCCATCAAACCATCTCATCCTCTATCATCCCGTTCAGTCAAATGCTGCTCAAATCTAAATCCAGCTACCTTACTTTCCCTTCTTGGTAAAGGTGAATTCCATGAATATTTAACCATTGTCCAATATTTTATTATATACTTGAAATCTGGTAAGAGGGTAGATCTTAAATGTTCCCACCACCATAGAACCAAACTAAAATGACAAACACTTATGGCAGGAACAAAATGGAGATGGTCAACACAAACACATAACAGAATCTTAAACAAACTTTACAGGAATTTACAGCTCTTCTCAGAAATCATCAAAGGACAGCAACCAGTTCCCAAACACCAAATCTTTTCACACCATCTTGGAACTTCCTTGTTCTCCTCACTCAGCTATCCTGATCCGGAACTAATTAGCTGAAAAAGCCAAATAAATTCCATGCTTACCTTGCAAAAACTCCTGAGTCTGTGAGTAACTTGGAATTCATTGCTACCATAGCCTTGATTTTCCTGGCTCACACAGGTCGAAAGTCTTTCAATAGACTTTTGACTTTATTCTATTCAGTATGCAGAATTGGGTTTTTGATAATACAAAAAAGAAATGGTAATTAAATTATGTGATGCCATGGAGGTGTTCTCTAACACTTTATGGTAGTAATCATCTTATAACGTATATAAAATTAATAAACTGAACACTTTAAACTTACACAATTTACACATCAATTATATCTGAAAAAAGTTGGAAGAAAAAAGAAATCAAAATTAGCAGTTGTCCACAATGACCCATCCTGTTGTGACTAATGTTCTCCCAGAAGCCCCAATATATTATTTGCTGATGACACTGCTCAAGAAGCTATATAAGATTCTTACTCTAAAACAAAACTTGACCTATAAGCCTCAAAGCCCTGGAGAAGTAAAACGAATTTATGATGTTTTTAATTTTTTGCATTTTTATATTTTTTAAATCCAAATTTATAGCAAAGAACAATTCAATTAATTTCTGTTCAGTTAATTCCTGTATACCTTATCTCAACATTCACTAATTGTTAACATTTTACACATTGCTTTCTCTCCTTTCTTTAATAATTACTAACGCTGATCCATTTGAAAGTTAGTTGCAGATATCATGACCCATTATTCTTTAATATTTCTGTGTTTATCCCCTAAGAATAGGAACATTCTTTTACATAACCACAAGATAGTCATCACATTTAGAAAACCCAATATTCATATGATATCACAATATAACATATTACTTATCTCCTAATGTGGTGCTAGTGGTAAAGAACCTGCCTGCCAATGCAAGAGATGTAAGAAACATGTGTTCAATCCCTGAGTAGGGAAAATCCCTTGGAGAAGGAAATGGCAACCCACTCCAGTGTTCTTGCCTGGGAAACCCCATGGACAGAGAAGCCTGGTGAGCTGCAGTCCATAGGGTCACAAAAGAGTCAGACTCAGCTTAGCAACTAAACACTCTGCTAAGCATTCATTCGAGCTCATGCTCAGTCAGTAAACACTATTATCAATCAGTTAATCAATCTCCTTCACATATTATTCTCCCGATTCAGAATTCAATCTAGGATCACTTGTTACAACTAGTTGTAGTGTCTCTTTAGTTTCTCTTTAGTTTCTTTAGAGCAGTTTCTCACCTGTGTTTGTCTTTATGACATTAGTATTTGTTAAGAATGCAGGTAGTTGTTTTATGAACTTTTTGATGCTTTGTCACAGTTAGTTTTTGCATGCTTGTCAAGAATACAGGAGTAACCCATGTTGTAGCCTCAGTGCACCACATCCAGAATCACAGGATATTAGTTTCTCACATTACTAATGATGTTAACTTGGTTCAGATGGCGTCAACAAGATTTCTCCATGTAAAATTATTGATACTTCCTTTCTACTTAATAAGTAATCTGTGGGGAAATACTCTGACACAATTTAATTATCTGGTCCCCATCACACTTTCACCTCATAGTGTTAGCATTTATTAATGATTCTTGCCTAAATCAATTATCACTATGGTAGTTGCAGATTGGTGATTTTTTTTCCTTACTCTATAACACTCTATGATAAATAAGAGCTTTTTATTTAATGAGTTCTTATCTATTACTGCTATATTTGTGTTGATAAGACTGTCCCATCAAGAGCCCCTTAAACTGGCTCCAGTGTCCTTTTTATAACGTTCATTTTTTTTAGAACTTCCTCAGTTTTTGACACAATGAAGTACTTCAGACTCATCTCAAATTTTTTCTGTCCCAGCCGTGGAGTCAACCATATTTCTAAGATCTTCAGAAACCATTACATGGTTTGTTTAACTCTACCTAGTATGTTTGTTCTCTACATTATGGATAAATTTACATCCCCTCAATGTGAACCCTTAGGGAATATTTTTTCCATGTATCTAGATGGCACTCTCATGCTGACTACATGAAAAGGTAAGCTTGACAAGATCATCCTGCCCTAGTTCCTTTTAGTGGAGAATTATTTTTCAAAACCAAAATCCAGGTAGTATTGCACAGGGGTATAATTGCTTCTAAGCTCATTCAGTGGATAGAACCAAGAAATACAGACTTTCATCATAAATATGACATATTTCAAATCATGAATTTAGTATAAATTCATTTATACTATGAATTCTTATATCCCTAATTCCAATCTGGGGACTTCCCTGCTGGCTCAGACAGTAAAGAGTCTGCCTGCAATGTGAGAGAATCTAACACCACAACATTCTTCTCTACCTTTCCCAATTCTGTATTTATATCTCCTTTCTCCTACAGAGACAAGCCTGACTCCAACAATAGTACATTTAGTCAGCTTTTCAATCTTATTGTATATGCAAAGGGATTCCAGGATTTTCACACTCTTACCACACTTACAAGAAACAATGTAGTCAAAGTTCAAGGTTTGAAGGGTTTTTTACTTTCTTTGGCCCATGGGTGGGGGCGGGGGGTGGGGAGTGTTTTGCTGTCTTTAAATCAAAGATATATAATCAAGTCACTGTATTTTAAAGTTTTGAACTAATAGTATTTAAAATCAGAACAGCTAATATGTATAGCAAACTTTAATTCTCCTTATCCTAAAGTTCTAGCCTAGTCTTTTTTTTAAATAGTACCACTGTACATTACAACTAGTTTTTAAGTAGATAAATTACAAGTTTTAGTTGAAATTTCAATATCAAACTCTCAAAAATTAATAGAGCAAATGTACAGAGAAGTAGAAGTATATGGTAGACCTATGAAGTAGTTCAACCTAATGAAGATTTATACAATTTTTAAAGCAACAAAGAATTTGTAGAATACACATCCTGTTTAAATTCCTATAGACTATAAACTAGGAGACACTCACTGGGACATATCCAGGGACATATAACAAGGTGTAAAAATGTTATGGTGTAAAGGTATTGAAATCTTACAGAGTCTGTTCTCTTATCACTGTGGAATTACATTAGAGATCAATATCAAAAGATATTTGGAAAGAATCCACATATTTTCAAGTACAATGTGACATTTACTAAGAAAAATCTTTGACTTAGCCATTGAAATCAATAAAGTTATAAGACTGAAAACCACAGATGATTGCAGAGAAGAAAGCATTTAAATGAGGAAATATCTAAATGAGAAATAGATATCAAAGATACTTTAAAAATCTCATGTATTTGGAAATCAAGTATCCACTTTTAAATGATGGTTGTATCTAAGTAGCCAAAACAAGTAAAATTAGAAAATATTTGTAACAGAATAAAAATGAAAAGAGAATTTACCAGAATTTGTTGCATGTCTACCCTAGTCTTAATTATGGTATCATCTACATTACAAAATCCTTAAACTTTCACTTTTTTGATGACTAACATTACCCTTATTACATCCTGATCTTTTCAACGTTTTTAAAACCGTATATCCTATGCAGAGTCACACCCAATAGGTACAGACTGCTTTTCCTAAAAAGATTCCGGTGAATACACACCTAATAGGCTTTTATTATTGCACAATGAGTAGACTGAGTTATATAGGAAATGACAGCAATGAAAGTTAGTCTTAAAACTATATTGAAAGGGACCTTTTCAAGTGTTTCTCATCACTAATGCTGTTCTTAAACCCTGAAACACACAACCCATGGATTTATATTTCTCAACACATATGTACTAAGCACCTTATGATCTGGATATCCATTCCCATTAGAGATCAAATCATGGGCTCCCTAAAACATCTCCAGAAACAGGAAATTTGCAGAAACAGACAGACAATTGCCACAGCTGCCAACATGGCCAGTTGTGGAAACTCTTCCCTGGCCCAGACCCTTCTAAAAAGTGTTAACCCAAACATATCTAACACACACGCCCCAGGTTGAATTCAAGTGAAAGTCGCTCAGTCAGGTCCAACTCTTTGCGACCCCATGGACTATAACCCACCAGGCAACTCTGTCCATGGAATTCTCCAGGCAAGAATACTGGAGTGGGTTGTCATTCTCTTCTCCAGGGGATCTTCCCAACCCAGGGATCAAACCCAGGTCTCATGCATTGCAGGCAGATTCTTTACTATCTGAGCCACCAAAGAAGAATTGACCTCTAGGTGTCCCATAATTACTGCTATCACATATATCCAGAACTCAAAGTCACCCATGCAATGTAAAGGGACATGTGACTAATAATGTAAGTTATGATTCAACTATTTTGTCATAAACTAATTCAGAACCATCACATGACTTGTTTAAATCTACTGAGAATGCTTGTTCTTTGCAATTAGACTAATTGCAATCAAGCAGCAACTGATATGAACTGATTTATCATTAAATCCTCGTAGAAATCCCATAAACAGAGGAGCCTGGCTAGCTATAATGACTTAGCAACTAAATAATAACAAAAATACACATCCAAGGGATTATTTTCCCTCTGTAATTAGATGGACATCCTATGTTAAAGACCTCAAAAATGATCTACACTTTGAAAAAATCATGTTGCCTTTTTTGGGATTCTAAACAAATCCCTCTTCTTATATTTTTGATGGTGAGCTTCACATGGTAACTCATCAGAAATGATTCAAGACACCAGACATCATGAGGATTTCTTCCTCAGACTGAAATATGTGATCCATGAAAGTGGAATCACTAATTTTGAGGGGGAAAATGGGCACATGGCTTTTAAGGTGGCCTAATCAGATGGTGACTGCAACCATGAAATGAAAAAACACTTACTCCTTGGAAGGAAAGTTATGACCAACCTAGACAGCATATTAAAAAACAGAGACATTACTTTGTCAGCAAAGGTCTGTCTAGTCAAGGCTATGGTATTCCCAGCAGTCATGTATGGATGTGAGAGTTGGACTATAAAGAAATCTGAGTGCCAAAGAATTGATGCTTTTGAACTGTGGTGCTGGAGAAGACTCCTGAGAGTCCCTTGGACTGCAAGGAGATCCAACCAGTCCATCCTAAAGGAGATCGGTCCTGGGTGTTCATTGGAAGGACTGATGTTGAAGCTTAAACTCCAATACTTTGGCCACCTGATATGAAGAGCTGACTCATTGGAAAAGACCCTGATGCTGGGAAGGATTAGGGGCAGGAGGAAAAGGGGACGACAGAGGATGAGATGGCTGGATGGCATCAGCGACTCAATGGACATGTGTCTGGGTGGACTCCAGGAGTTGGTGATCGACAGGGAGGCCTGGTGTGATGCTGTTCACGGGGTCACAAAGAGTCAGACATGACTGAGTGACTGAACTGAACTGAACTGAAACTGATCCATTACACTCTTGGTTGGCTCTAGGCCAATTAAAATCTGGGTACAAATAGTGGGATTCCATATATTTCTTTTGATAGCTAGGATTCATCTTGCCTTTTCAAGTGAATGATACGCAGGTGCCTAAAAATTACCAGTGTCACTATGCCAGTCTGACACTCAGCTGATGATACTGTATCAAAAAGACTGAAGCCATTATGGCTCACTCAGGTAACTGTGACCAAATAGAGGACCAAGTTATTCTAATAGAGAAATGGTGCAATCTTACCTTAATGCAAAAGGAGAGTTCAGCAGAGGTCCAGCCAAGAGTTCAGCGGTAGCCATATCCAGAAATAAGATATACAACTTTCAGTCACAGAATTTCTCAGAAAACTCGTAAATAACTAAAGTGGCCTTCCCTGGTAACTGCCAGTCCCTGATGAAGGCCACCTTGCTTCAAGGAAAATGTTCCCCCTAATAAATGTTAACTAGTCACTTTGCCCAAGGGCCAAAAATAATATTTTATTGTCAGATGCTGTGGTTTTGTTTTTATAATCCATTCCTGGAACTTCTCTAGTGATTCACTGGCTAAGACTCCATGCTCCCAATGTAGGGGCCTTGGTTCAAACCTTGATCAGGGAGTTGACTCCCACATGCCACAACTAATAACTCACAGGCAAAAACTATAAGATCAAAGATCCCACATGTTGCAACTAAGACCAGGCTCAGCCAAATAAATAAATAATAAAACCATTCCTTGCTTTGTTTCCATGATTGATCTCATCACATATGAGTAAATATCAGCTATGCTTTTAATTAAACTGAATACATCTGAGTTATTCTTTAGCAAGATGATCCTCGATCTAATCAAAACCCAAAAGTTGACTTCCATTTACAAGAAGCTCAGGAAAAAGTTAAGTGACCACATAGAAGCAAAGAGGTATATCCAGAATGGAAAATAGTTCATTAGGACAATTAACCCAGTTTCTATAATAACTCAATGGCAAGAGTTTTTTAAATGAAGGGAGGGTTGCTCCAGATTAAAAGAGACTTGAGAAGCTTAAAACTGAATAGAATGCGTGCACCATAGTTAGGTCCCATTTCAGGCAAATAAACTATAAAAAGGTATTTTCAAAGCAATCATAAAAATGTAATTCTGAGCCAGGTGTTGCATGTTACAAACGAATCATTTCAATTAAGTGTGGAATTAGAACTGCATATATATAAGAAAAGGTTCATATGTTTATGAGAGATATCTACTTAGATATGCAAGAGAATATTTAAATAATATTTAAATAATAATATTTTAAAAATGTCTATTTTCTTTTAAAGATTCCAAAAAAAATAAAGAAAAATAAAAGAATAGAAGCAAGGAAATTCTGATCATTTTTTAACCTGATTGATATTAGTTCATTATTTGCTCTCTCTTCCTTTGTGTCCATTTGAAATTGTTCATCACAAAAATCTTCTTAACTTTGAAATTCTTTTTTCCAAAAGAGGACATTTCCTGCATTTTCCAAATAAACTCAAAGAGCAAAACTGGGAAATTCTTTTTCTGCCACAATAGGCATTATTTGCTACTTAAATCTGCACATTTCTCCCTTGTCAGTGACCTGAATTCCTGAAAAGTTAGATGTAATTACTTACCTTATAATTGAGGAAGCAGTTGCAGGGGGGGGGAAAGGACGAATCCATCAAGATGTAAAAAGATGAGAAAATACAGAATGAGATTCTACTGTCTATATGAGAACTCAAGGTTAATGTTACAGTCAAATTGAATTCTTAATGAATCACTTTTTAAAAATTCTACATATAGCTATTAATTCAATTCCATCTGATAATAAAGCAGGATGGGGTGGGGGAAATTCAAAGGATAAGAGAATGAGTTAAATGATTAGTGGCAAAGTATCTTTATCTTTTTGGTTTTTTTTAATTAAACTTTTCATTTTACATTGGAGTATAGCCAATTAACAATGCTGTGATAGTTTCAGGTGGACAGCAAAGGGACTCAACCAGCCATGAACAAACTCCCTCCCCATTCAGGCTGCCATATAGTATTGAGCAGAGTTCCCTGTGCTATACAGTAGGACCTTGTAGTTATCCATTTTAAATATAGCAGTGTGTACATGTCGATCCCAAACTCCCTAACTATTCCTTCTGGAAAAGTATCTTCAGAATACAGTACAATAAATTGCTTTTTCTTCTCTCTTTCCTAATTCCCCCTCCTCCTTCTTTCAGAGGTGATTTAAATAAGACCAAGTTCTTAGGCAACAATGTAACCTGTATGTATAGTGCAGTGCTTATGATGAGGTTTCTATTTAAAAAGTAAAATAAAATAAGGCCTGTGGGATAAATGGAGTGAGTCATACTTCTCCTAGATTTCTCTTCCAGGCACTTCAATATTGTCTCCACTGTGTTCTCAGTAGAGTATTGTAAGCTAAAATGCTGAGTGCAATCCCAAGAGGAATCAATTTCCCAGCTTCAGTGGTATCCTACTAATGTTCTCCTTGGACTCAAATTGTAAATCAGCTCACAGAAAGAAGGAAAACAATACAGTAGTTGCTGTCAAGATAGCAAATAATTTTCAATATTATCAATTTAATGTAAAAATTCAACTTATTAAATTTATATTAAGTACTTCTTATGATCAAAGTAAATTCATGTCCAAAAAAGTTCAATTATAAAATTATCAATAGGACTTACTAATTTCAATAAGTCACTTTTCTTCTGGGTAAATTATTCTAATTGCTAATATGTATAGGTCCCATTTGGACATAAAAAAAAATCATAGGTAAAAAAAGGGAGATAATAATTAATTAAGCATTCTTCTTTTTCCCTGTTTTGGCCACTGTGCAGCATGTGGGATCCTAGTTCCCTAAACAGAGGTCAAACCCATGCCCCCTGCATTGGAAGCACAGAGTTTTAACCACTGGACTGCCAGGCAAGTCCCAGCATTCTCCATTTTTAATAACCAATCTAGGAGGAAAATAATAAGATATGTTAATTCATCACTGCAGAATCAACTATAACTCACCAAATAATATAGATTGCATTGCTAATAAGGAACATAAACTCCCTCCTTGGAATGACTTTCCCTTGAAATAAACCATATCGGTGGTTCTTTTAAAGGACATCACTGCAAAGAATAAATGCTGGCAAGAATGTGGAGAAAAGGGAACCCTCTTACCCTGTGAGTGGGGAGGTAAGTTGGTATAGCCTCTATTGAGAATAGTGTGGAGGTCCTTTAAAAAATTAGAAATAGCACTCCCATTATGACCCAGCAATCCTCTTCCTTGGCATATATCTGGAGAAGAACATCATCTGAAAGGATACAAGTACCCCAATGTTCATTGTGGTACTATTTACAATAGCAAAGACATAGAAGCAATCTAAATGTCCATTAACAGATAAATGGATAAAGAAGATGTGGTACATGTGTACAATGGAATATTATTCATCCACTGAAAGAAATGGAATAATGCCATTTGTTGCAACATGGATGAACCTAGAGATTATCATAAAAGTATGCTAGAGAAAGACAAACATCATATGATATCACCTATATGCAGAATCTTTAAAAAAACTGATATAAATGAATTTATTTACAAAACAGACTCACAGACTTAAAGAACAAATTTATGGTAACCAGGGGGGAAGGATGGAGGGAAGGATAGACTGGGAGGTGGAAATAACACAAGCACACAGCTATATTTAAACAGATAATCAATAAGGACTTACTGTATAGCACAGGGAACTTTGCTTAATATTCTGTAATAACCAAATGGGAAAAGAACTTGAAAAGGAATGTGGTGGTGCTTTAGTTGCTAAGTCGTGTTCGACTCTTGTGACCCTCATAGACTGTAGCCCGCCGGGCTCCTCTGTCTATGGGATTTCCCAGGCAAGAATACTGGAATGGGTTGCCATTTCCTTCTCCAGGGTATCTTCCTGACTCACAGAATAAACCCAGGTCTCCTGCATTGTAGGCAGGTTCTTTACCAACTGAGCCATCGGGGAAGCCTGAAAAAGAATAGATACATGTATACATATCATTGAACCACTTTGCTATGCCCCTGAAACTAATGCAACATTGTAAACCAACTATACTCCAATATAAAATAAAAAATAAGGGACTTTCCTTGGTGGTCCACTAGTTAAGACTCTGGGCTTTCACTATAAAGGACACAGGTTCAATTCCTGGTCTGGGAACTGGATCCCACATGCTGCAACTCAGAGTTAGAATGCCTCAACTAAAGATTCCACAAGCCATAACTAGGACCCAGTGTGGCCAAATAAATAAATAAAAATATTTTTAAAAAATAAAGTAAAGCAAAACAAAAAATAATAAAGGATGTCAAATCCTTTTAATTTTTCATTAATATACAAGGATATGGCAAAATCATCAAAATGTTAGTCAATTAACTTTTTTCATGTGTTACTATTTTAGGTACATCTCTAGATATTTTCAGGTGTAACTGAATTTCCAACCACCTAAATAAATTCTATGTTTTTTTTCATAAGTTTTCTTTGTAATCAACTGAATTTCAACCAAAACAATTAATTCAATTCTCAAAACCTATCTCACTCACTTTTAATAATTACTTTAAGATTCGTTCCCAGACAGATTATTCTTAGCAGAAAATCACCTGAGTATATTAGATGACACCAGTTAAATACTCCAAAGCAACTGTTCTCTTCAGTTTGGAAAGCTATCAACACCTCAGGCTTCCTTGAAGAGATAATACACAATACACCAAAACCCACGGTAATTAAACCTCTTTGATTTTCACAACTTCCTCTGACTACTGCTAAAGACTTTAAAAATTACTAAGGATCTTCTATCAACATGAGCTTTATCCCTCTATGTCCTTTTGGGAGTGGGGCAGGATATGAATAAAGATACAGTAGTAAACAGCTTAGTACCTGCTGCCTAGATGAGCTAAGCAAAGAAAGGTGGTTGAAAGCACTGCTACGGCTTCACTGGATTTAATCGTCTTGATTTATTTTCAACAGTGCTGAAAAACTGTTGCTATTTCACAAACATTTATTGACTATTTACCCATGCTGCAGTCCAGGGGGTCGCAAAGAGTTAGACAGGACTGAGTGACCAAACTGAACAGACCATGTGAATCATGAAGCCAAGCACTAAAAGGGATATAAAGATACACACTACCCAGTACCTAACTTTGAAAGTTTGAATGTATTGAAAACTAAAACATAATAGCTATAACTTATTAAATATCCATGGTGGTTTAGGCAGCTTATACATGGCAACCCTTCAATTTACTCCAAATGCTGAAACATAAGAATTGTTGTCCTTATCTGCATGGCACAGATCTAGTACCTATTGTTTCATTTGGTATCCATCCATCCCCATCAAGGGCTTCCCTGGTGGCTCAGTAGTAAAGAACCTGCCTGCCAATGCAGGAGATGCACGTTCAGTCCCTGGGTCAGGAGGATTTCCCAGAGAAGGAAATGGCAACCCACTTCAGTATTCTTGCCTGGGAAACCCCATGGACAGAGTAGCCTAGTGGGCTACAGTTCATGGGGTCACAAAAGAGTTGGAAATGACTTAGCAACTAACCAACAAAAACATCCCCATCAAAACCATTTGCTTCAAGGAAAGCTGATTCTCATCTTCTGACCTCTGGGACCCACTCAGTCTCTGTAGTTAGAAGAGCCAACCAATCCCCTTTTGTTATCAAAGTCAGTTTGCATGTTTTTTTTCTATTCTTTGCAACCAAAAGCATTCTAACTGATACACAGGATAACAAGCATCCTCCAAAATTAGTAATATTTTCTTAAAGAGGTGGCAGTTAATTTATTTTATAATTTTTATAATATATTTTATAATTTTTAGACAATAAGGAGAAAATTAGCTGATTTCATAATATAAAAGCCTTAAATTCCATTAAATGTTTGCTAAATGAATTAGCAGAACAAAAGAATGAGTAATGACTGAACTAGTGATTATGAGAAAATTTCTCTGTTCCTATTTTGCCCCTGTCCTCTCAGGCTATGATGTGTTACGTTAAAACATTGTTATGACATTGTTATGCTAAAAGAAAATACAAAACAATAATTTATGCAACTCAGCTCTTTTAACTTAGTTTTTATTAGCCAGTTGATGATGGCCTCCTATCTTTGTATTCTACAGTGTTGTGTGCTATACAATGCCAAGTCACTTCAGCTGTGTCTGTCCTTTCGACCCTATGGACTATAGTCTGCCAGGCTCCTCTGTCCATAGGATTTTCTAGGCAAGAATACTGGAGTAGTTGCCATTACCTCCTCCAGGGGATCTTCCTGACCCAGGGATCTAACACGCGTCTCCTGCATTAACAGGTAGATTCTTTACCACTAGTACCACCTGGGAAGCCCATATTCTATAGTAAGTAATATTAACCTACTACTTCCCCTGCTTGACATTATTTGAAAATAATACTTAACTTTAGGTTAAGTACCTAGCACCTGAAAAGTCAGAAATAGAAAAGATTTACACATTTGACACTTGTCCCTGTGTATATTGACCTCCATCTCACATTCCTAGCCATCAGTAGGTAAAGTTCACCAGAGATTGAGAGATTAGACTATAAAATGTGTGTTTTACTTTGCGTTATTGATGGTGATCAAAAGTGCAATAGATCTTGTTCAGCTGCCAGTGGTGGTTGTTACAGGTATTAACACCATGACTTAGGGACCTTTTCTCCAAGGATGCTAATAATGGGTAGAGATAACACACAGTCTAAGGGGAAATGGTATGGTAGGAAGAAGAGGAACACTTTAAAGATATTAATCATACAGACCTACTGAAATCCCTTATCTCATGACTAGTAACTACTTCACTGAGAATAAATTACCTCTCACATTTAAAATGGAAGATGACTATAAAGAAGGAGAAAAGGTTATTTATTTCCAGACACTGCCAACTTCCATATTGCTCTCTTGCTGTGTCATAGTCACAGACCTGTACAATGACAGGAAAAATAACTTCTAATCTTCCTGTTCAAGAAATGATTTTATTGATCTCTACTTTATCTTTTATTTTACTTATGATTCAGCAGGTCAGAACTGCACATGCTCCTATAGCTTTCTGTCATTCAGCAAGATATCCATAGAGTTTAAAATGTCTTAACAATAGGAGAGGAAGAAATTTATTTCAGCACCAAGGAGAGTACCCTGTTAGTTTCAAATGGTGTTATGCATTCAAAACTGCATATTATTCATGAGGCTAGAAAAAAATTGAAAGGTGGTCTGACAGAAAGCTGCTAAAAACTTATCTCACATGATATCTTATGAGAAAAATTCTAACCATTTCTATAAAATTAAAAACTTGCCAAAGTTTTGTACATGTATATGATTTCAACAACACACTAATCTTTAGCTTTAAAATACAACAGAATTAGAGATTACTTGTCTATTTTTCATATGTCAAAACCACAGACTCTGGATGGACTTAGGTTTAAGAAAGTTTCAGTGAAGTCACAGAAGAGTTAAATTAACCATAATTTAAAACTCCATGATGCAATGAGAGATCATCCTAAGTGAAGTCAGTCAGAAAAACAAAGTAAAAACCATGATAGGAAACCAATGAACCTGTCTATGAAACAGAACAAAATCAGGGACATAAAGAATAAGGCTGGTGGTTGCTGAGGGAGAGATGGGTAGGAGAGGGTAGGAGAGAGGGCTTGGGATTAGCAGATGCAAAATGGTATATATACGGTGGATAAACAAGGTCCTACCATATAGCACAGGGAATTAGATCCAATATGCTGTGATAAACTATAACGGAAATCATATGAAATATATATGTGTGTGTGTGTACATATATAACTGTATATATGTATACATATGTAACTGAGTTTCTTTGTTGCACAACAGTAATAAGCCCAATATTGCAATTCAATTATATTTCAATAAATTTTTTAAAAAAGTCCATGAGGTCCATGTGAACAAGTCCTAAAATCTTGCTCACTGCTGTGTCCTCAGAACTTGGTACATGGTAACTGCTCAGTGAATATTCACGGAGTCAAGTGAGAAAGAATGAATTAATGAATGGCATTCATTTAGTGAGTAGGAAAGAATTAATGATTATCTGGCTCATAATGAAAACTCACTTTCTGCAACTGGTCTCAGAGGTCCTCACACTGCTCAGCCTGAAACATGGACACGCCTTTCTCTGCCCTGTATCAACAATGACTCTGGATCTCAGAGAAAAAATCTTGCTCCAGATCACACGTTTCAACTCCACTAAGCTTTCAGTGTAAAGGGTTCTCCTTAGAGCCCTGGAAAGGTCACTGAGGTTTCAACCGGCGTAATCCTATATCTCCAGGGCACCACAGCATCCACTCACCTGTGGCTCCGCCAATGCTCAAGTCAGCCGGTCAATCTGGGTCTGCCCTGTTACCCCTTGGACAGGACGTTAGCTCTCATCTTCTTCCCAAAGTCCCCAGGGAGACGATAACTACTTGTCCCTATTCCCTAGCAACCCAGCAGCCCCTTCCTTGTGTGCCAAAAGTAGAAAGCAGCAGACCTTGCTCTGCTGAGAGATCCCCAGGAGTCCAGAGACATTTAAGTTCAGCTGTGCTAGGGGACAAATGACGATCGTGCCTTTCTGCTTTTAGTTGTCACCACAGCCAGACATGGGGTCACCCTGAGAGACTAGAATCTACCAAAGACATGGCCAAAGGTAAAAGAGAAAACACGAACAAGTGAAAACGACGTTTAAATAGACGTTTCCAACAATCCGCAGGTTGTGAAGACTTCTCAGGCCTCTGAACCCCTTTCCTTTATCCTATGTCTATTTGTGCAATGAAACAAGTGCAAATCAAGTCAAGCCTCCTGGCTCCTAGGTAGGTACAGCCCAGTTCTTAGCTCCTAGAAGGATTCTGGGCTAAGGCTCCACTCTACTTGGACTGTACTATCAGGCCCCCAAAACGGGGGGAGCTGCCTGAGAAGGACTGATTTCCATTTCAAACTGCATTCTGGTACTTTGTACTCCAGCACCATTGGCCGATCAATATTTAATGCTTGGAGATTCTGACTCTGCGGGAGTCATGTCAGGGGACCTTGGGAGCCAATCTGCTTGAGCTTCTGAGTGATAATTATTCATGGGCTCCTGCCTCTTGCTCTTTCTCTCGCACGGTCCCACTCTGCAGACTCAGTGCCTTATTCAGTCTTCTCTCTCGCTCTCTGCGCTGCTGTAGCCGGACCCTCCGCCTTCGCCACCGCTCAGCATCTGCACATCCCTACAATGGCTAAAACAGCAATGGGTAAGGCATCGCGCCTCGTTCTTCCTGGGCTCCACCTGAAGCCCACCTCTTACCTTTTCTCTTAGAGCTTGGAAGGCATTCGGAGATATTTTCTAGAAGAAAAGACATTATTGTTTAACATAGGAATCAGGAAGGATGGAGGCAGCTCCGGGGTTTGCGGGAGGGCAAAGAGGGGATCTTTGATAATCTAAAGCTAAGGATTTGTGTTTTTTGTTTGTTTGTTTTTTTAAGGTGGAAGCAGGTAAGTTGCCGTCCCATGGGGAGTGAATTTATTCTGTTTCCATATTTTAAATGAAGGCTTAGCCGTGGGGGGAGGGGGCTACCTTAACTATATGCCTTAAATGGGGTTAAGGGACATTTTGGAAAGTGCTTTGTAACGTCCTTTATTTCTTCTCTAGTTAAAAGATTAAGAAAGTAAGAAAATAGGGAAGAGAAAAAGGGATGGGAGAAAGGAAAAAGAAAAATGTAAAGTCAAAGTGGTCCCATCTAGGCTGTTTAAAAGATGGGTGGAGACGAGGGGAGGCGGGTGAAGAACCGGGCAAATTTTACGGTATTGTCTGGTGGTAAAAACCGCTAGCTCTGGGGCGCGGTGTGGGGAGGTAAGGGCGCGGGGCAGGGTTGCAGGGAGACCTACACTCCTTTGTTTTAGGGAGAGGGAGGGGATGGGGAGAGGAAGTCGGGAGGGCACAGAGGGCGCGGGTGGGCAGCTGCAGGGGCGGGGAAGCGCGCAGTTAGGGAGGGACAGCGGTTTCGCAGGCGCTGGGGTGGGGTTTCTTTGTGTGAAGACGAGCCGTCCCGCGGGGGGCTGGGGGGAAGGCACCTGCAGCGCGGGGCACACAATGCGGACTGCCCCACCCTGTCGAGCCGCGCCGGCGCCCTCCCCCCCGCATGCCCGGTGCAGCATCTCCCGCGTAAAGGGGGGCACGGGTGCGGAGCGCAGCGCCAAGCCTGGAGCCCAGCCCTGGGTAGACAGCGACGCCACGCCCCGCGCCTCGCGCTCCCGACTCCCAGCCCCGGCTTCCGAGTGAGACCTGACCAGTGCCCCGGCCCTCCCTGTCCTGGCCTCATTGTTCTGTTTATAGAGAGAAGAGGAGAAAAGTGGGTTAAACATTTTTCTTTTCAAAACCACATCACCTAGGGTGATTAGACTTAAACGCGATAAATTCTTCTTTCACTCATTTGATCCGTGGGGGGGAAAGCTTTTGGAAGCTAGATATGAGTACACATAATAATACAGATACAAAAGAGGTCAAGGTCTTTAACTGAGCCAAGTGATAGAACAGTTTTGTAGGTCAAACGGGGCCAAATATCCGCAATTTTCATAGGCTCAGCCGGTATCAAGAGACCGAGACCAAACGAGGTTCCGGATTCAAGGCCTCCAACCCCAACCCCTGGGTCTCGCGCCTCCAGGGCCCCTCGGTGGCCCCCGGGGGATAGGCAGGGAGGGGCTGGAGCTCGGGCGGCGGCCGGAAGCACCCCTCCCCCGGAGCGGGATGCGGAGAAGGGAAAAGAGGCGAAAGAGGCTCGCTCTGGACCACTTCGCCCTGCCCCACCCTCCCAGGCGGAACCGGGGAGACCTCTGGCTCAGATTCTTGGCAAAGGAGAAGGGGCTGGGGAGGGGGTCCCTAGAGCGATCTGCAGTCCTAGAGTCCTCTTTCCAGCCCTGCGGTCTAGAACAGACAGGACGCCCCTCGATGTGCGCAGACCTCGGGCGTTGCTCGGAGTCCCGGGCTCCGAGCCGCTCCCAGCCCACCGAGTGAGTGGCTCTGTAGAGAGGCCGGCTCGAGCCCCACCCGGCCACACAAAGGCGCGGCCCCACCCCAGCCGGCCGCGGGGCCGCAGTGGGGACCCTTTCCCAGGAGCGCGGGAGGCGCTTCTCCTGCCTTCCCACAGTCCAGGGAGCCTGGGATTGCTTCCCCGAGCCGAAGCACACGACTCACGCCCTGTTCAGGTGGAGACCCCTTGGGTGGTCTTGATGAGAGAGACCCTCTCTCCACGAGCTAGGGGCTCGGCCCCACCCTTCCCAGCTGGGGCGCAGACCAGACAGCGGCTGACCGGGTGGGGGCGCGCTTGGCGAGCAGGCGCGTGGATCACAGCCAGCCCTGCAGAGCCCCGCGCCGCGCCCTGCGCGCCCCTCCCCTGAGCTGGGCGCTCGCCCCCGCGGGTGCAGCCCAGGAGACCGGTTTCTACGCAGTGTCCTGAACTACCCCAGCTCCCCACAGTCTTGGTTCGCCCTCAAGTCGAGAAAGGGTCTGAGAATGGGAGATGGGGGCGATCTGGCTCTGCGCTCTGCACCCCCACCGAGAGGTGCAGGAGGGCTTCTGCAAACTGTTCACCATCATCATTATTACTGCTGTTATTTCAAATTATTATTGTTTGATGACTCAGGTGCCATATTTGTTCAAACGGTTTGAATGATCGCATTTCAATTAGAATTAACCCCTTGCTGCGCTAGCTTTTCTTCATCCTATTCCCAACCCTCCCCTTCCAGAAAAGAATGCATTTCTTCTTTAATTATACTTTATAAAACAAGTATATGTTTGGTTGCTGTAGGGATTTTGTATGTTCATAAGTGAAGGTACTTGCTAAGGACAGGGCTTGTGTGCCAAAGATTGCTGGAATATTCTCTGCAGAGAAGGGTTTGTGGCTGCAATATGCATATATAATTGAAATATTATGACCTTAGCACTTGTATTCCATAGGCCATATCTATAAACATATCAACGTGGGTTATGCACAAAATTTTAATTGTTTCTTTTTTATTTTTGAAACTCTTCAATTTTGCACAGAAACGTGGGTCGTGAAACGGTAGCCATCGTTTCATTAATAAAAAGTCCACCCCAAATACGACAAATGCAAGGGCCCTTTCTGCCATGAGTAAGCAAATCCGGAAAAGAAGTACAACCTCTGCATTATTAAAATAATGGATTTTTAAATCATTTCAGTTGCAGCGCATAATCAATTAATCACCAGGGCAGATGCTTTCTCCTGATTCATTAAACAATTATTGTATTCAGCATGATTGTACTAGGTGCATATAATAATACTCCCTGTTATCTTCTCTAATGAAGTGGACACCTTCTAAATGGAAACATAAATAACTGGAAGTGGAAAGAGGAGGATTTGGTCAAAATTTCAGGATAAGATGGAAAGAGAAATAGCAGTAGCTTATCGTTTAATCTTATATATATAGTTCATACCAGGCAAGTAAGCTGAGCCTGCAGTAAGCTACTAGCCAAAGGCAAGTAGCTGGTTTAATGATATAAATTAATACATTTGCTGGTGGTTGTCTTATCTGAAAGAAAATAAATAGTTATGATTGGATGGTTTGTCTTATTAAAATTCACAACTTTTAAATTAAAGTTAACTAAAATTAACCATGCTTTTGTCATGTGACTTACAAATTTGTACTAAATTATTCTAAGGAGAAATGGAGTGTTTTTATTGTCAGAGCAATTGTCTCTGCCCTTAATCATTAACATTTTTAGCAGAGTTGTATTGTTACATTCAAAATGTGTTTGTTTACTTTTGTGTATTTTAGTTATTAATGGATAGATCATGGAATAAGCATTTGACACATGTCTTCCATCAAATAACTCATTCTCAGTGGTGAAATGCTGCAAGAGGTTACATTTTCCCCAGATTCAAGAAATGTCCTCTCCCAGTGTCATAAAGCCGGTTCCTGCAATGAAATAGTTTTCCTCCCTGTAATTTAGGATCAAAATAATTGCTCAATTCTGTGATTATCTAGTTGTAGCTATCAAGCAGAATTTTTAAGCTAAATCTGGTAAAATTAAAAATGAAATGGAAGATAAGTCAATTGCATAATTAATTGAGGATTTTTGTCATTGATAAATCCAAACCATCTTTAAGAAAATGCCTGATTTATCAATAACTGTGTTTTTTATTCCAGCCAACTATACACCCACCCCACCCCAGCCCCACTCCCAAGCTCTGTGCTCACATAGGCTGGAGGAAGCTGGCCTCAGAGCTGAGGGCTACCTTTTTTGGGTGTGGTCATCCCAGGCAGCTGATTTAACTCCAATTCCAGTTTCCCCTGTGGTCTTAGACAAATACATATTATTCTGTTGTCACACAATCTGTGACCTTATATGAAAAACGCAAGAAATTTTCAAAAAAGGAAACAAATACAGAATTAGCCAGCGACCCAGATGTTTCCAGAACCAAGGCTCTTTGCTGGTTCTTCGAACTGGAAAAGCTTGGTGCCTGCATTAACTTTTAACACCACTAGAGGACAATCATGTTCTCAAAAAAGTAGATTTGCTTTTTTAAGTAAATCTTATTTGCTTATTTAAGCCCTGTTTCAAATACTTGCTATCTATTATAATAACTTCTTTTACCTGAAGCATTCACTTGTTTATTGAATAAGTTAAGGCTATGTTTAATATAGTGAATGAAAAGGGTTTGTGCACTTTTTCAAGGAGACATGAAACGAGCCTTCAACAATCTGAAAGTGTTCAGTTCAGGAAGTAGGTGTAAATCCTGGTTAATTCTCTGATGATTTTACTTTTCTAGTATCATTACATTGTTATTGTAGTGTCATTTATATTTTTGGGGGAGTGCATACATAGTAGACAGTAGTCAGTAGTAATATCAAGATTATGTAGGTACGGAATGTTTCAATATTTAAATAAATTAATTAAACAAAAACATTGTTTACTTATTCATTTATTTAAAATGTGCTCATTGTTGTGGACGCATCTGAATGTCACTCTCCATCTTCGGGGACCTTACAAGTTAGTGGCTAAAGCAGACAGATGCAATGTCTGAGAGGGCTTCCCTCCCAACGCCCCCCATTCCCCCCGCAATTGGCTGTTACTTTGTTTCCTACTTTTTCAGCTTTTTTCCATTTAAAGGATATCTCTTTTAAATTAAATCCAGTGTGATTTCAGCTCCAATATTTAAATCTAATGTTTTGTGAGCTTTCAATAATTGAGTACCCCTTGTAGTAGTTTTATTAGTTTAGCAGAAAATTGATGTTAATTTTAATGAAATAAGAAGAAACAGATAAGGATAAGCATAAGCCAATTTTTAGGATTATCAAAATTGGATTTTTTTTAACTGTTTGCACTGGTAGGGAATTCTTTTTCTCTTATATTACATGTAACTATAATCCAACCGTAAAATATTTAATCGGTTCATATTACTATGCTCCCCAGATTTAATGTGCATGCAAATTACCCCTGACTTTCATTAAAATGCAAATTTTAATACTGTAGGTCTTGTTGAAGCCACATATTCTGCATTCCTAACAAGTTCCCAGAAGATGCTGATTCTAACCACCAAATACATTGATTTAAGAAATATAAAACTGTGATATATAGGTACCTTTCACAGTAAGCTCTGACATTATGTCTTAACATTTTCAAGTCTATGGCAATCTTTACAAAATATTTCACCTCCAATCTCATACACTTAGGGATTTTATTCCTCTGGGAATTATGTGTTCTGTGCCATCCATTCTCTTTTAATTGGACTTTTAAAATATATTCATATTGCAGGACTCAGCAGAAGACCTTCAGGAGAATGTGGAAATAAGAATTTGTGCATGTGTGTGTACCTGTGTGTGTATAAGAACAGAATGTGACTTGTGGTATAGTTGAGAAGGATGACAAATCAATAATGCTGGTTCCTGTCATTTGCAAAGCAATATGCAGAACAAAAAGTTCAATTCAGAACCTTTTACTTGTGAAATTCTGTGCAAAAGTCTGTAACCCCATTTACCATATTGACTAATTCATTGCCAGTACTCCACACACTAAATAAATTAACAAAGAGGATCTAGCAGCACTAAAATTTTCTCTCAATACATAGTGCATTCACTTACCACAGTATTTAAGAGCATTTCTTCCTGGATACCATATTAGCAAATTATTAATAATCTATTGAGTATCGATGGATATTTGAAAACATTATTTGTTATCTGCTTATGTAAACTAATAAAGGACTTCTGTTATTCAATACTGACTTTCTAAAAAGGTGACCTAGAGGTAAAGAAATGTGCTGTCAAAGAATATAATCAAAGATATCCTATGTCAATCCTTCCATGCAGTGGGTTGCTGACCATGCAAACATTACTACATCTCTGGAAATGCTATCCTGATACTATGCATGAAATGCTATGCTTAAGAATGATACTATGCATGAAATATCTCAAATTATAGAGTTACTATTTCCCAAATAGGGAATTAAAAATATGGTCCCAAAATAAAGCTGACCAGAGATATAGTACAATACACTGTTTTTCTCTGTGAAATTGGAGTAAGCCTCAAGGTTATCCATTCCTTTGTTCCTCCTGTCCATTTCAGGGCTCTCAAAAGCTAGGAAACTTTCCACTTTTGCAACTCCTAGTACATTTCAAAAGGAAGAAGACAGCATTATTAAAGTAATACGTGTTTTAAACATTTAATCTTAGCAGTCTTGATAGCTGTATGTGTGCTTCATCAGGACATAACAACAACAACAAAAATCTAAACTAGTGGCCCTTGAAGACTGATCCAAAAAAACTTCCTGATTTGTCCTTCAATCAACAGTTTTCTTATGATGCTGGTTTTCAAGAGTCATTTTTCTGGCATAGAAGTAAACTTAAGAGTGTCTATAAGAAATTACTTTAATCTATTGATTTCATCCTTACATAGCATATATAACATGCTAGGCACTAAGCACTTCACACATTTCATTATCCAGGCATCCTCAAAAGTCAGTACCATTACAGATGAGGAAACTGAGGCCCAGAGAAGAGGAGTGACTCTCCCAAGGTCACATAGTTACTCAGACCCAGAATTTGAACCCAGGTGTTCCAGCTCCAGAATCTTCATCTTTAATGGGTAACCTTACATGTCAGAGGTTTTCTCATCATGAGGTTTGAACCAGTGATACCGCCATTTTGTTTAACAGGCCCAACGGTCTCATCCTTGCTGAGCACAGAAGCACCTTGAAGATGAAACACCTTCAAATTAATGACTCATTATAATAGCTAACCTGGGGCTTATTACAGTAATTGCCATGATTCAGGCTTTTGGAGAAAGAGAGCTATGAGACGTTGGGGGCTATAACGTACGAAACCACCTGGCTTTCGGAAGGCTCGACTAAGAGCACAGCAGGGACTTTTCTGTGGACACGATGTTTTTTTTTTCTGGAACAAAAATAAAAATCTTAATCTAATCAGTATCATCCTGGTTGACACATTTCAAATGGACTCTCAGCTGTCTCCATAGGCCCTAGATGTATAATTTTAATAGTTTGTTTTATAAAATAAATCTGGAGCTAAAAGAGAGATACAGCAGGGGTATCCACATTTAGTGTAACCATTAGACATTACTTGAAGATTTCTCCATCCTGTTATCTCAAAAGTAGGCAGGCAGACAAGATTGATCTGTGAGAAGGTTCTGAATCCCCTGCGAAACATTTTTAATTATCTTTTAATAAAAGAATCAGGTCCTGTCATCTGTCAAGGAGACATTTGCAGTAGTAAAATCTGTGTTTATATAGCCCATTTTTATTAGTCGTGATTAAAGATAACAATTTGTGTTCATTTGTTCTTGCAAAACACTTTTATGTGAATGTAAAGGTTAATTAATGCATCTCAGCAATCATTTTGCTAGTCATCTGGAAATATAGCTTCTTGAGGAATTGTACTTAAGAAAAGAAGCCACACACTATACCATAAAACCATAACCAAAATTTTAAGGTTTTTCTCATTTGTAATTTTGTTGCCCTCCAGATTAAAATATTTAATACTTTGAAAAATTATGAGATTCCAAAAATTTGTTTTTGTGACCAAAAATAGATAATTATGGTTATTGTGTAGTACATTAAATGTAATGCTTTCTGGAACTGATTTTTTAAATTATAAAGTGGTGGCTATAAGAATGCTTATTTAGCAGTTATTCTTCTGGAATAATTGTACTTTGGATGTCAGATGGTTTATCATTCATTAGCACAAGTACTTAGTATAACAATAAATCATCGGTGATATCAATCCTTCAATCTTTTGGTTGTATGTCTATATCAGTATAAAAAGAAATTCATGAAATTCATCTAGACTTAGTTCCACAAACACTTGTACAGAAAGTATTTTAAAGTTTAGATTTTCATTCTACTCCCTATCTTGGAAGATTTTTTTTTTCCCTTTTAAAAGCAACCATAATGGAGCCAGTTTTGTTCCACTGAACAAAACTGATTACAGTAAGCCTAATAACAGTCTTTCAGTTGGGCTTTCTAGTAAATAGAAACCTTAACTCACATGATAAAGTTCAGTCTATAAAATGCTGACTGTTTCAAAACTAAGACCAGAAGACAACAATATCATATCAATATGTTACTTCTTAACAGTTCTAGACTCTAACGGGGAGGCACACCAACCATGTCAAGCAACTGGAGGGAGGCTATGCACCTTGCCTTGGAACCCTGCTTTAGAACGTTCAGACTTGTCTTTACTACTCAGTGGTTCTTTTTTTCCCTAATACACTAACGTCTATTGTTATCTGAGTCTTAGCTTTACCTGAGCAGTGTCAGTTAGCATCCTTCTCACTGTAGTTGTTCAAACACATGAAATATCATGAGTTGATTCTAGTCTTTTGATGTCCAGGTTACATGATCCAAGACTCCTGTCACTTTAAAAATCATCTGTTCATTCTACTTCTGACCTACTTTTTCCTTTTAGATTAAAAAAAGAAGCAGATAAACATAGAAGATTGAAAATATTCAAAAGAAGAATTAGCATGACCTATCAGTATGGGACCTTGTGGTTCTCAGAAAATATTTACAAGCTCCATCCTTTTTAACTTTCAAATAGTCCCTATGAAATGAGCATAGTATACATGTTACTCTGTTTTAAAATGCTCAAAAAATTTACTTAAGCAAGTTTACATGTGATAAGTTTTAGAGCTAGAGCCAGAACATATTGCATTATATATATAATAGTATATATAACATATATATGAAATACATTATATATATCTTTATTATACATATTTATATATGTAATAAAGATATGTATATATCTTTATAGATATACATATAGATAATAAAGATATACATATGTATATATCCTTATTAGACCTTTATATACATATTTCTTTATTAGAACACAGGTCTAGTAAAAATACACATCTTTATTAGATCTGTATATGATTTAACTGATATATGAAATCTACAAAACAAAATAGAAATTCATAGATACAGAGAACAAACTGGTGGTTGCCAAAGGTGAGGGGTGCAGGATTGGGCAAATTAGGTGAGAAACATTAAGTACAAATTTTCAGTTATAAAATAAATAAGGCACAAGGATATAATGTACAGCATAGGTAATGTAGTCAATAATATCATAATAACTTTGTTATACATGATGACAGATGGCAACTAAATTTACTGTGGGAATCATAATGTGTAAAAATATTGAATCACTATGTTGTTCACCTGACATTAATATAATATTAAAGTCAATTATACTTCCAATAAAAAAGATGTAGATATCTAATATACATTGTATATCTTAACATTATATGTATTACATAGAATTAGATTAGATAGGATATCTATTATATATATCATATATATTACATCTATATTAGATATGTTATGATAAAATTTAATTAAATAAGCTAATAAAGTTTAGCACTTTCTCTTGTCCAGTAATGAAATATGCACAAGAGAGGAAAGGCATGCATTGAGTGGGTTTGCCTTCAGTCTAAAGTTATTAATGGTTAATGGCATTAATTAAAATAGATTCAAGCACCCACTCCATTCTGAGGCCTATGCTAGGTGTTGTGAAAGTATAAATAATCATGGGCCTCATCCTTGGAGAATTTAGTTTTTTGAAGAAAACAGGACCCTGAACATACAAAAAATTAATAATAACCAGTAATAATGGCTAATAGCTATAAATAGAAATGTTCACCATTTTAACAATTTTACTATACTACCCTGCAGTATTATTACAAGACAGTACGTGATACACTAAGACCATCAATTAGGAAGCACAGAAATCTACCTAAAGGCTATTAAGACACCTCTGGCAGATTGGAAGTGGATATGGGAGTTAGATGGACATAGTTTTAAGTCTTGCTCCGTCTATTCACTATCTGATAATCCTTAAGTGAATTATTATTTCTATACTGCCATTGTCTCAATTATATCTCACAATATATCCAGGGAAAAATAATACCACCTAAATTACATGGTTGTTGTCAGACAGAAAAAGGCAAATACTGTATGATATCACTTATATGCGGAACCTAAAAAAATACAAATAACATTTTTTTTGCATATATGCAAAACAGAAACAAACTCACAGACATAGAAGACAAGCTCATGGTTACCAAAGGAGAAAGGGGAAAACTGAGGGACAAATTAGGGTTATGGTGAACAGATACAAACTACTATGTATAAAATAGTTAAGCAACAAGGATGTACTGTATAGTGCAAGGAATTACAGACATTATCTTATAACCTGTAATGGAGTATAATATGAAAAAATACTAAATCCATATTCTGTACACCTGAAACTATTGCAATGTTGGAAATCAACTATACTTTGATTTTTAGAAAATCACATGGTTGTTGAGAGGATTAAGTAAACAATTCAACATTAAGCATTTCATAATCCAAACCCACCATGGGCTTCCCTGGTGGCTCAAGACAGTAAAGAATCTTCCTGCAATGTGAGAGACCTGGGTTCAATCCCCTAGAGAAGGAAGTGGCTACCCACACCAGTATTCTTGCCTGGAGAATTTCTTGGACAGAGGAGCCCGGCAGGCTACAGTCCACAGGGTTGCAAAGAATCGGACACGACTGAGCAACTTTCACTTCACAATCCAAATAGTAATCCCCTTCCCTGACACCTTAAATGGATGATGAAAACAGTAAACAAAAATATTAATTTAAACTACTAAATTTTTTTACTTTGTAAATTTTACATGTAATAACAAATCTACTAGAATTACTTGGAATTTAGGAAATGATCATTACTCAATAATCCTTTGTGGTAGAGGGAGAACTGATAACAATATTTATGAAACAGCTGCCAATATTGTATATCCCTAAGATAAATCCATTCCAGGAAACGCCAGAATCAAAAGTATTAGGTTGGCCAAAAAGTTCATTTAGGTTTTTCCGTAAGATGTTAGAGAAAACCTGAGCAAACTTTTTGGCCAATCCAATACATTTCTCTTGAATTTATTTCTCATCTCATGTTTCCCTGTTATAGTTCATATCTCATCCTCCCCTAAATATATATATATAGCATCAGTAAAATTAACCCTCTTGTCTACCTAGTAAGGCTCATCAACATAAAATACCATGTTAAATAGAAATAAAAACTGATTCCATAAGCATTAAAATGTAAAAGTCTTCACTGAATTTTCTTGGAGAGCAGTCTCTTGTTCTTAAAAAGGTTTTAACCTATCAGTTTGGGGGAAAATTATATCACATTCCACATTCAGACACACACACAGAGTCTCTTGTTCTTAAAATCTTATCAGCCCATCAATTTTATCCAAATTTGACATTACTTGACTGTTTCATAATCTTTCTTTCCTGTTTCTTCAATTTCCTCCCTACTTGGAAATCTGCTCTCTTCCATTTTCAACACCCATCCTTCAGCTAGATCTTTTCTTTCAGGAATAACTTCAGATATTTCTTATCTGGAAAAATTTAGCCTTCCTACTCTCCATCCATTAGTAAATAAGCACAACAAAAATAACTAGAGCCAAGCAGTAAAAACTACAGAATACTCCTTAGATAACTCTAGTGGGGAAAAGGATACAGAAATGTATAGTTTAGTATTGTTCTCCAAGTCATTCGTGAAAATAATACCTTTTTAATCAGTAGTGTTCCAAGTACTGATCAGTAAAACAATGTAAAATATTAGTAGAATGTTATTATTTAAATAATTAAGATAAATAAGTAAGATTAGCATTCATCTGACATCTGATGTTGCAGAGACTTAAGGGAACATAATTGACTACTAATTTAAAGGGGCATTATCACTATTTTGTTTTGCCTCCAATCCATCAATTCATATAAATATATAATACATAAACCTGGAATTATATTTATGATATAATTGCAGGCATATTAATAGAAATATGTTCACTATTACAAGTATAGTATAGTCCTTCTACAAATTAGATACTGTTGATGACTACCCTCTACATATAAAAATGCTCCATGTTGTTCACATTTATAGGCCATAAAATGCAGATGATAAAATATACTTTCTCATACTTTCTACTTTCTCATAAACAAGAAATAATGACAAAGGAAGAGCTTTATATGAAAGCATCAATACAATTTAAACACTCACAAGATCATAATATATTACACTGAGTAGAAAAGCTCAGTTGTAAAGAAAATGTAGACATTCTCTCACCTTAGGAAGTCAAACAAGTTTCCAAATGCCTAACCAAAACACGAAAGTACAGAGAAAAGACCTACATCTCTTCCATTAACAAAACACTTGGTTTTAAAAAGAGCTTAGTAGTAGAACAAATAAAGAAAATGTAATTCTATTTCTAGGATGAACATTTTTTATAAGTTCAGCATTAACACTGAAGAAATATTGAATCTGCTTTGAAAGAATTGGATTCCATCTGCTGAAATTTTTCTTAAAATGAATTTTTTAAGCATACACAGTAGCAGTCTGTATTGGTTTTGAGGTGCAGGAAGCTATATTCCAACATATGCAAGAGAAGAGTCACAGAAAAATGTAACTTGGGAGAGAACAATGAATTTTATGACTTGTTTGAAGAACTGAAAAAAATAAACGTATACCCACTTTTGCTGCTGTGTGTGTGTTGGGGTTTCCCTGGTGGTTCAGGTGGTAAAGAATCTGCCTGCAATTCAAGAGGCGTGGATTCAATCCCTGGGTCAGGTAGATCCCCTGAAGAAGGAAATGGCAGCACATCCCAGTATTCTTGCCTGGAGAGTTCCACAGACAGATGAGCCTGGCAGGGTCATCCATGGGCTTGCAGAGAGTTGGACAAGACTGACTAATGTGCACATACACACTAAAAGAATTACAGAAAAATATATACATTGGGAGAGAGCAATGAATTTTTGAATTGCATAGCTGAAAAGAATAAATGCCTACCCACTTTTGCTGCTACTGACAACAAATAGCCAACATTTATCACTTTTGATAAATTTTAGAAGTGAACACTGAATACATGGAGTGAGGACCAGTCAGCTAAGTCAAATAAGATTTCTCAGAACTGCTTCTGAAAAAGAGTTTGGTCTCCTAGAAACAAAGAGGAAGCAGGCTTTGCATATCAACTTCAAATCTAGCTCTCCTTGATCTTTCTTCCTGTGAACTCTAAGGTTTACCATTTAGCAATGTGCTTGGCAATTAGCCACGTACTGACTTGTAGCACCTTTTTGTGGCCATCACATTCCCTGTCATTTACTGTCCCCCTACTATGCATGAACCAGTGACATGTCAAATACCCCTCTGCCCTTTTTCCTATTTCATTTTTATGTCATCTGTTAAACAGGTTTCATTATCCCCACTTGACAAGGAAGGAAAGGAGAATCCACAGGAAGTTCTGTAACTTTGTCGAAGTCACACACATTGTTCAGGGCAGAGGAAGGTTTCAGGTCTCAAGCTCTCTCCATTCGCTCCAACTGCCTTGCCAAGAATGGTGGTTGACTATGTATTTTACTACAGACATTATTTGTCTTATATGCAACTATACTAAGGGTTTCTTTTAGGCCAGAGCCACATTTCATGTACCTTATCTCCCCTACCGCACCCTCATGGCTGGCAGTAATACTGTTGGCTAATGTGCATTGAGTATTTAGTGTGCTGAGTGTAGTGAAACTGTGCCAGATACCTTAAGATTATTACCATCCCCATTTCACAGGTTAGCAAGGAAGGGAGGGCAAGTCACCCACAGCTAGTAGGTGCTTGGGCTAGGACTTGAAACAAATCAATCTGACCCTGGAACCTGCATGGGCAACACTGCCTACAGCCTCCCTTGAACACAGGAGGGGCTCCATTTGTGTTCAGTAATTTGATGAGATATAGATGAAGAGAAGTCTCAGAATTACAAGAAGAATGATGCCACAGCATTTCACTATAGCCATGCTCTGCAGGATGTCAAAAGTCAAAAAATAAAGAACAAGATAGAGGATTAATCTTTACTAACAATATCTTATACTAGTTAGCACTTCGGTTTTGCAATACATTATTTAATTCAGTCTCTACAATGATATCCTATCCTATTCCCATTTTTTGGATTAACTCAAATTTAGAAGGTTTAATAAATTTGTTAAAGTTGGGTAGATCCTGAGGTAGAGCGTAAGTCTTGAGTTCTTACTGATATTTTTTCTATTACGCCAAGGTAATATTTATTCATCTTTAGTCAGTATTATGGGCTTCCCTGGTGGCTCAGCTGGTAAAGAGTCTGCCTGTAATGAAGGAGACCAGGTTCAGTCCCTGGGTTGGGAAGATCCCCTGGAGAAGGAAATGGCAACCCACTCCAGTATTCTTGCCTGGCAAATCCCATGGAGTGGAGCCTGGCAGTCAGTTCTCCAGGCCAGAATACTGGAGTGGGTTGCCATTCTCTAGGGGATCTTCCCATCCCGGGATGGAACCAGGGTCTCCTGCATTGCAGGCAGATTTTTTACCAGCTGAGCCACCAGGGAAGCCCAGAAAAGCAACAGAACCTATAAATGGATGCAGCGGAAACATTCACCTGCCTCTTTTTTCTCCTTACATAGAGGGACGTGATTACCAGCTGTGAAGTTGACTTTATGAAAGACAGAATGAGCGGGTTGCTTAAATTTTGCCTGGAAACTGAGCAATTATTGTTGTGTTACTGACTAGCACCACTGGACACTATTGCCATCGTTACAGCTATGGGATAAGGGCTAAGTGAGAGATGTGGGCCACTGCAAAGCACAGAAATTCCTGTCTGTAGCATAAAAGGAAGTTAGTAAATTTACTGGAGAGAATCAGTGAGCTCAGCCTGGGCCCAACATCTGGGCTCTTAACCCCCCACTCTTCACCTCTTCTCTGTGGGGAAGCCAGCTGAGCCACAGAGAGCTGGGGGGTTGGGGTGGGGGTTGGGGGGCTGGTGTCATTTGCAGCTGGCTACAGCTCCTCCCTGTTCAGTCACCAAAAGATTAGCATTTATAAGACAGTAACTGCCACATCCCTGGGGAAGGAAATGGCAACCCACCCCAGTATTCTTGCCTGGAAAGTCCCATGGACAGAGGAGCGTAACAGGCTACAGTCTGTAGAGTCACAAAGAGTCGGACACAACTGAGCAACTGAGCGCAACTGCCTCACACAACTTTATATGCACACATTAAATGAGACACCTTCTCTCACCCTCAGAACCTTAAATATGGTTGGGAAGAAATGGTTAACAGCAAACACAACAGTAGAGGAATAAGGGCTAAGCTTTGTGAAACAAGCCAGGAATATGACTGTGGCTTTGAAAGGACTTCCCTGGTGGCTCAGAGGGTAAAGTGTCTGTCTACAATGAGGGAGACCCAGGTTCAATCTCTGGGTTCGGGAAGAAAATGGCAGCCCACTCCAGTACTATTGCCTGAAAAATCCCGCTGCTACAGTCCAATGGGGTCGCCAAGAGTCAGACACGACTGAGCGACTCCACTCCACTTTGAAAGGAGAAGAGACTCAAAGCCCCTTGCGATGGAAGCCATCAAGTTTGAGTCCCTTCTGTGTTTCGGAAGTCACAACCATTAGAGACATTTCTGAATTTTCACCTTAACCTAGTATTCAGATCCTCTGTCCTGCTCTATACATTATTACTTGGACACTTCTTTGAACTTGTGAACAATATCCCAAACCACAAGTACACTTTTTTATGAATGTGTTTAGGCTGTACAAATCTAGAGAAAACAAAACATAAAGGAAAACTCATATTGTGCCTGTAAGTATTATGTATTACCAAGCTGTGATTTTTTAAAATGATATCAGCACTTTATTATGCCAAATTCCAATTCATATTTATCTATACAGGTCAAACACCTGATACCATTTTTGCCTTCAGGTTTTTAATTAGAAATGTTTATGACCAAGCCGAGGGCTACTTGCTACATAAAGAAAATAAGATGCATAGGTTAGTCTGATCTCACTCAACCAGTTATAATGATATGTAATCTTTCTCATATCTAAGAAATGAGTATTATGAACTCAAAAAGAACTCCAGATGGCATCCAAAACCTTACATTTTATGCATCACCTAGTCTGCCTAATTGTGAAAACAGATACATATTTAAAGCCAAATATAGATCTTCCATGTAGTATGGAGTAAAGTTGTTTGCTCAAATAGTTAGACAATTTGAAATTCAAACCATGAGTAGCTTTATGAATCACATTATATATAATACTTTGTGTCTATCATGTAAATATTTATTATGAAATACAAAGATTTGCTAAGAGGAAAATTTACAAAGCAAAAATATGAAGAGGAAGTTTTCTTCTTTAAAAATGTAATGGCTTAAAATAATTTGTTTAAAAGAAGGTAGATAAAGGAAGCCCATAGTGCAGAAAACACAAAAGAATGAATCAGCATGTAATGAGAAAGCTAATCCATTTAAAGACAAAGTTGCAAATTTGTAGAATCATAAAATTCCAGAGCTTTGGAATAACAACTATCAATGAGGAGAGGAAAAAGAAAAAAAGGTCCAGAGAAATTAAATAGCTTATCCAAAGTCTTAACATAAAAATCTTAAGACTTCAAAGTTCTGCTCTTCCTTCCATTCTGAGATGCTATGGCTAGTGATTCCAATTGAATTAAACATAATGCAGACCTGGTAATATTTATGTTGATGATTTTCAAGTAAGTTTTTGAGAAATAGTGCTCACCGATCCAAGTCAACCAGATTTCATAGAAGCAGAAAAAAATGCATAACCAGAGCAGAATAATGTTTTGTTACATTATTTCCTCAGTAACAATAGATTTCCTCAAAGTATGAACAAAGTCTCCTGATCACTCAAGTATTTTTATTCATATTTTATAGGTTAAATGCATTGTGAAATCCACCCTTAAGAGAACATGCAGTTACTTTTTAAATATTTCTGGACTTTTGTGATGTATATTGCTTATTTCAAATAAATCAAAACCCAAATTTCAGTATCTTTAGCCTTTCTGTAGCCATTTGCTTTATTACGAAAAAAGGCAAAAGGATACTTTGTCACACAAAGAACAATAACTTAACAAAATGACATTTATCATAGTACAAGCATACAAAACTTTTGTGCCACTGAAAATGACCACTTCTTGGAAGAGCTTTTATTTCCAGAAGAAACAAAAAGCATGTGAAAGAAAGAAAACTTAGAAAACTTTTCTTGGACTAAGTTGCCTTTTACATTTTAATCTTGTTTGTAACAATAATGGGCCAGAATTGACTGGGGAATTCAGAAGCTTCTGACGTTTTATTTATTTGCCTTTTATATCGCATTTCATTCCTTGCAGAAAATTATGCTTATGTAAGTAAAGGGATATGATGGGAAAAATCCTATTTCAGAAAATAAGTCTTTGCATGGTAAAGCTTGAGGAAGTAGCATTTGATTTCCAAAACAGAAAGCAATTTCCATGGCATATTTAGGTTAAACTCAAAATTCCTTCCACACGGTTTAGCTGCCTCAAAAATGGATGCTGAATGTAATCACCCAGTGGAAGCTGTACCATTAAGAAACTTCACATTCATTTCAAATGCTCTGGTACTTTCATCCATTCCCAGAGATATTCAAGAATAGTATTATTCAATTGGTGTTTTTCGATATTGGTAGGAGTCCTAAACTTTGACAATGTGTCTTTTTTCTGTTTTTCTCTAAATATATATTTGTTTGTATTTTTGTTAAATATATGTTTGTTCTGTTCTCTGTGACACAGAATGATTGTAGGACATATTATTTAAGTGTGACTAACAAGGTCAGAAGATTTGTTTTCATTCAGGGGAAGAAATTTACCTAACTGCTCAGTTTTTGTCCACTACTCCAGTTACCTAAGCATTTAATACACAGTTTTTGAAAGGATGACTAGAATAGAACTCTGAGAAACACGCTTTGAAAATTCAATGTTTAGAGCACTAGTGAGTAAATGTTACAAACAGTAAGACTCTAGAATTCTCCTTAGGTTTTTGAGAACCAAGCAAAATACTGGCTCCTATATGAGGCTTTTGCGGCCTTTTCCTGAAATATTGTCTATTAATCATTTATATACCATTCATTTCCTAAGAAAAATTTTAGGGAGACTGCTGTCAATACAGTTTACATACTACCAAGATAGGAATTCTAGTCAACGGAAACTAGAATTATAATACTTATTAAGTATTATTTAACAACACCAGTAAGTTAAATGCTTCTTTTATTCTCAGTTGATGCTAGTAACTATTACAGGTAGTAAAGATTTTTTAAGACCCATTCAGAACGAAAACAACAATATGGAACTCTTCAAATGCATAGAAATATTCCATCATTCCAAGGGAGTAGAGGTTTGTGTGAAAACTTCAAGAACTATGCTTTTGACTTCTAGCCAGTTTTCAGATTGGTAGAGGAATTAAATCAGGATATAACTAACAGGGGACTTCCCAGGTGGCTCAGCGGGTGGCTCAAAGAATCCATCTGCAATGCTGGAGACACAGGCTCCATCCCTGAGTTGGGAAGATCCCCTGGAGGAGGGCATGGCAGTCCACTCCAGTATTCTTGCCCGGAGAATCCCATGGGAAGGGGAGCCTAGCAAGTTATAGTCCATAGGCTTGCAAAAAGTCAGACATGACTGAAGCGACTGAGTGCGCACACACACACACAGCTAATAGGAATTATCCCACAAATTATTTCAGAGTCCCTGCTTAATCAGATTGATTTCTTCTTAATGTTCTGTATAAATCAGTATATTCCATTATCTAAAGATAGACAACCCCATCTTGTAATGACAGAGAGGACTCTCTTTGAATTCATTGTATCTTCAGCATCTAAACCATTGATCAATTCAAGGGAAAAGTTAACTGGCCCATTAAGTGAGATGAAGTTATGTGAACCTTATATTATAGTTTTTTTTGTTTCTCACTTGTCATAAAAGTCTGACATTTTTCATTTCTTAAAGTTCTTGCTTGCACTGAGAATATAGTAGGAAATTCACCATATATGCAGTTTTATACTTCCTTTTGCAATTCAGAAACATGAATCATAGTCAGACTTAATTCTGAAATCTGTGGGAAAGGGAACCCAGGGCTTATTTTCTAGAGAAAGGCTACATGTTACAACTAAAAGAATAAAGAAACCAATATTCTCCTCATTGATGACCACAACATTTTTGATTCTAGAATTTATACCATAGTCGGTCTGCACAAGAAGTATTTTTGCTGAATTAAGAATGGGTACAAAGTATTTTTCTACTTCAAAAGTTAAAAAGTAATAGGACAAGATTTAAATCAGTTGGGTGTCACATTTAGCCATTATGGAGACACAATTCAGAGAACATCATGCCAGCCCCTGAAGGGCCCTTCCCTAATGTCTCAGATGGTAAAGAATCTGCTAGCAATGCAGGAGACCCAGGTTTGATCCCTGGGTCAGGAAGATCCCCTGCAGAGGGGAATGGCAACCCACTCCAATATTCTTGCCTGAAGTATTCCATGGACAGTGGAGCTTGGTGGGTTACAGTCCATAGGGTTGCAAAGAGTCAGACACAGCTGAGCAAATAATACTTTCCAGTTCAGGAGACCAGAGGGAAGGGGAGCGAAAAAGGGAGAAGAAAAACCATTGCTCTATGAGAACTTCACTCAGCCAGATGAACAGACTCTTTGTTCTTTCATTCTGGTTTTCTCTCATTTTAGTTCCAACCAATTTAACTATCATCCTAGGCTTGTAACTACTGTTGGACACTTAAGAAAAATATATTCTTTGATACCTAGAATTAGGTTTGGTAATAAAAAGCTTCACTTGCTGACAAAATACAGTGCTTCTATTACTCCTCTGTAAACCACAGTGTAGTTTGTTCTCCATGTAAGACTACAAGAATTTCTTTCATCACGGGGAAAGGTAAAAGAACAGCACCCTGCATGATTAAATTCTCATTAAATTCAACAGATGCTTGACTTGGAAGTAAGAGTAAGGTGAAGTTCCAAGCTGATACAATTTACTGCTTTTATTGCAGTTTTGACCACAGGGACTGATTCAGGTCACCCAGTTTCTTTTACTTGTTACAACTGCTTGACCAATTATTGATGGAATTGAAATTTAAGAGCCTCGTATGCTTCTGTAAAATCCAATGATGATTTGTACAGGTTTGACCTTCTTAAATGTCCCTTGATTTGATTTGATATCTAATCCTACAGAAAAAATACGCTGCTTTGGCTGATCAAAATATTAACCTTTCAAAACCTCTGTGGCTATTATAGCTTAGGAGATCATAATTCTTGTGGGGAGATATGCATGGAATAAATATCAGCTGAATCCCTACTTATACTAAGCCAATTAGCATTACATCATCATGGCAGAAATATCTAGAACATTACATCATATCAGAGATATTCTGGGATATTAAAATAGATCTTGAAAAATCTGAGATTTCTTTTTCATGTAAATGTTAAGTTCTCAATTATGTATTCATCAAGCAAAGATTTTTTAGGGCCCAGATAGAAGCCAATATAGTATGCAAATGTTTTAAATAAAGTCATTTTCATGCATTTCATCCTTCAAGAGGAAAACCAGTGATGGGACTCTTGAAAATATTTCTAAATGGGATGATAGATTTGACTTTTGGCAAATAATCTGACCTGAGGCTCTAGGACCCCAAAACAATCAAGCTACCAAATACAACACATACACACACAATATGGTCAAAATCAAAGTGAACAGCAGGAGCCTAATTTATGACATGAATAAAGCATCAAAAGAAAGAGCTTATAGGTAACTGATTCTCACCTATTTGAAGACTTAGAAAACAGGAGGTCTAGGGAGAAAGACAGAGGTAGGAGATCGGCTGTAGAATGTGGGTTCAGTGTTTAATGACTGTGGGTATAAATCGTGAGTCTTTTTAGAACTGATTAGCCTAGGACCCTGTTTCTCCCCTTATGTCATTGAAACCGTGTCACCAGCACCCAGAGGACTACCAAGAATAGCCACAATTGTCACCTCCACTTGCCAGATTCTAAAGATGCCCCTACCTGGAAATGCTAGGGTTTTTCCCTCAAAGAAAGAGGTGCTTTTAATTTACTGTTTATATGTAATGAATTGGAAAACTTCAAATGTGGTCAAACTTCAAATGTGGTCAAAACTTCAAATGTCAATGAAATCTCTTAGAAACCAATGCAAATATACTTGCTGTGAAGCCAGTGCTAGGGAACTATATCCCACATTTGTATATCATCTACCTTGGCCGTTTACTTTCTGCCTAGAGACCTTTCAAAAGAAGAAATTTAGGTCAACTCCAAGTTGTGTATTTTAGGACTTGCCAAAAACAAAACAAAACAAAAGCCTCTGCTGGACTAAGATGATCACAGGGAAAATATGAGAAAGGAAACGAAGAAAGGAAGGTGCTAACAGACCCTGAGCATCCTTCATCAGAGCCCCTGAAACACAAGTCCACAGTCAGGTGGTCGATGCCCTGAATGACTGTGTTCATACCGATGTTAAGAGCACTGTTCTGTGGGGACACAGGCAAGCAGCCCATTCAGTGATTATGAAGTATTTCTTCCCAAAAAAGTATATAAATGATATTTCCAGAGCATTCTACAATTGTCTTGCATATGTTAATAGGCAGTCTAATACATATCACTTTATTTCATACTCGCATTAGCCAAAACTGAGGAGTCACATAAAATTTTTCCAGAATGAGTAAACAAATGATATTTTTGTGATACTGCTGATTCTAAGTCAAATAACAAAGTGAGTATGAGAAGTCATTGATGGCCACTCCCACACAAGCCAGGTGAAACAGAACACTGAACATTTTTTAAAAACTCGTTTTTAATTATTTGGACCTTTCAAAAACAATGCTGTATATTGCCATGAGTAATATACATCATTTTCTTGTTGGAACACAATATGTATAAAATTAAGATGTATTTGAAAGTTTAGGCAAAGGGTTAGAATCTGATATATATTTAGAAGAATGGGAGAAACAATTTTATACATGTATAATGTATATACTATATATTCCCAACCCAAGGGTTGAACCCAGGACTCCTGCATTGCAGGCAGATTCTTTACCATCTGCTTCCCTGGTGGCTCAGATGGTAAAGACTCTCCCTGCAATTCAGGAGACCCAGGTTCAATCCTTGGGTCAGGAAGATCCCCTGGAGAAGGAAATGGCAACCTATTCCAGTATTCTGGCCTGGGAAATGCCATGGGCAGAAGAGTCGGCAGGCTACAGTCCATGGGGTCACAAAGAGTCAGGCGTGACTGAAGTGACTTAGCATACACATTGCTATTATTCAGAGTTCATTGTAGCCACTAGGAAAAATGGAAAAGCTATGTGTTCATACACCATTAAGTTAAGTGGATATTGCTATAAAATCATTATACATCATGTGGGTTGAATTTTAAATGAATTTACTACAGAAATACACTTACTTGAAAACATTAATAGTTAATAGCAAATGCAGCCAACAATGAAAACTATTATATGGAATTACCTACCTCCGCCCACATCCTTACAAGCATGCACACTCTGTTTGGTGTTGAGTGTAGTGAAAAGATTAATATATGCTGACTTCCAAAAACCAAGGAAGGAAATGATTGTCAATTCAAAGGGTGAAATTTCAATAGTGAAATCTTAATAACATGTTTCTAATAGCATTTGCACTTGCTTGGGGTTTGTTTTATTGGTAATAAAAAGTTTATCCAAATTATATATCAGTACTTCAACCCATGGTCTGTTTTCTGCAAAAACAACTTATCTTAGATGACTCAAGTTTTAGCAACACTTTCTCTGGAAAGCTTCCCTTGGTTATCTAGCCATGAGGCTCTCTCACTCTCTTCCATCTACATTTGACTCCACATTTCTATCAATTCACCTTTCATAAAATCCCTTGCATCTCTTTCCTTTTCCTCTGCATTACCATTTCCCAAAGTCACACTGAATTCTCTACTGAACTTTATTCAGTTGTTTCTTAACTTTATTCAGTGTGTCTCCTGATGTCTTTCCTGAATAAAATGGCCAAATAGATCTAAGAAGAGCCTTTTATTAGGAAATTCCACTTTCAAAATGTTCAACGGCTCCCTCTTGCTAGGAGGACAAGAATTTGTCCTCCTAGGTGAATTTTCCAACCAGGAAAGAGGATGTTATTAATGGGCTTAAGCCAGGGCAACACAGGCAAACCAGGACTTACAGAAAACCAACCTGATGTCAACTCTGTGCTTCTCAAACTTTCTCACATAAATATTCCTAAGGGTGAGCTCAAACTCTCAAGTTCAAATTTCTTTTAAGTTTACACATTTAAAATTCTTTGAATACTACCAGTTTTGTACATATTCATGTTTGTTTTATTTTTTTTTATTATTGTTTTTGCCATACATTGTCATGATATCACCATGGGTTTACATATGCTTCCCCTCCGGGTCCCCCCTGCCTCCTCCCTCCCCCCCGGGAAATCTCGCTGCACCAGTCCCGAGCATCAATCCTGGGCTGGCGATTGATTAGATGTTTGTTTTAATATAAACATCTTTTAAGTCATAACAATCCTTTTACATGAGCAAAAATTCAAAACATCTTACCCAAAATTCTGGCACACAACTGACCTCAAAGAAGACTTACTATCAGGGCACAACTTCTAACACCCCTTTGTGGCATAGTCTTTGAGAAGGCTATGTGCTGAAACATGGAGAACACCGTTCACAAAGATTAGGAAGTGAATGATGCTCCCTGGAATGAGCTGAGTCATTCATCCTTAAGTGAATTCACTGTTCCATCCATAAAAGTTTTACATATGATCTCTTTGGAAGACCATTTCCATGTCAACAATAATAAATTTGCCTTCTCTCTCATTTGCGTCCCTCTTCTCTACTCAGGCTTATAATCACAGTCCATTTGGCTCTGGTCCGCATATACTAGGTTGGTCAAAAAGTTCGTTTGGGAACTCGTTATGGAAAAACCCAAATAAGCTTTTTTTATTTGGTGAACCCAATAAAATAGAAGACAATCAGTTAAAGTTGAATTTCAGAAAAGCATAGAATGGTTTTCAGTATGTCCCATGCAATATTTGGATTAAAACTTAACTAGGTGTTGGTATTTTTATTTGCTTTAAATCAGCAACTCTAACTATAATGTCATTCCTAACTACCCTCTCCACAAACCCAAGACTTGGAGGTTCTTCTGAATTTCTAGTATGATTCATCTCTGCCTCTATTTGACACTTACCTTATTTTGCATGTGTTTCTATTGCTTTTTAGCTTCCCTGGTGGCTCAGACAGTAAAGAATCTGCCTGCAATGCAGGAGACCAGGGTTAGATCCCTGTGTTGAGAAGATCCTCTGGAGAAGGGAATGGCAACCCACTCCAGTATTCTTGCCTGGAGAATTCCATGGACAGAGGAGCCTGGTGGGCTACAATCCATGGGGTCACAAAGAGTCAGATATGACTGAGCTACTAACATGTTCAGTTTTACACTATCACTTTTTACATCTGTATACTTCACTTTCCTGACTTGAAAGCTCCTTAAGAATTAGGACACATATTTTATATTTCTTTGTAATTCCATAATGCCTCACAGAAACTGTTGACCATGGATAGTGACCATAAATACTTTTTAATTGAGAGACATTCAAAATCAATGAGCAAAATAGCCAGCAATGATTCACAAAGCAACTGCTTTCTGTTCCATTCAGGACTATGCTGTAAATTAGTTTATAAATGATTAACAAGCAACAATTGCCTTTAAAGAGCTTAGTTTAGTAAACAAAAAGTACACATCAAAAACTAGTAATGAAGGAGTCTTGTTGTTGTTCAGTTGCTAAGTCATCTCTAACTCTTTGCGACCCCATGGACTATAGCCCACCTTGTTCCGCTGTCCATGGGATTCTCCAGGCAAAGATACTAGAGTGGGTTGTCATTTCCTTCTCAAGGGGATGGCTCCAGCCCAGGGATTGAATCCAGTGTCTCTTGTGTCTCCTGCATTGGCAGGCAGATTATTTACCACTAGCACCACCTGGAAAGCCCAGAGTTTGCTCTAATTATGTCCATTGAGTCAGAGATGCTATCTAACCATCTTATTCTCCACCACCCCATTCTCCTCCTGCCTTCAATCTTTCCCAGCATCAGGGTCTTTTCCAATGAGTTGCCTCTTTGTATCAGGTGGCCAAAGTACTGGAGCTTCAGCTTCAGCATTAGTCATTCCTGTGAAGGAGCCTAAGCAGTATATAATCAAGTAGAACAATATCATAAAGACTAGGTATTACAGCCTACTAAGGACAATAGGAGATCAATGTGCATAGCAGCCCTAAGAGAGGGAAACAGTGAGGAGCGGGCATCTGAATTGGGATTGAGATCTTGGGAAGGATATAGATGAGAGGAGAGGATTAGAAAGGGCAGTGCCACCTAGGGGAAAGTGTGGGTAATACAGCAAGGGAGGAAGATAACCATCTTCACAGTTTGCCTTTGCTACCTTTTAGCTCAGTTGGTAAAGAATCTGCCTGCAGTGCAGGAGACTCAGGTTCGGTCCCTGAGTTGGGAAGAGCCCCTGGAGAAGGAAATGGCAACTCACTCCAGTATCCTTGCCTGGAAAATCTCATGGACAGAGGAGCCTGGTGGGCTGCAGTCCATGGAGTCGCAAAGAGTCGGGCATGACTGAGTGACTAACACTTACTTACTTTGCTACTTGGCAACAATCAGAATTTCCTTGGGCTGTGGTTTCAACTGGCTTTAAGGGGTTCCTTAGGATTCAGAGCAACTATGGGAGTGAAAATCTATGCCTTATCTACTGCTAGCCAGACTCAATCATGCTATGTAGAATCACAGGTCCTGATTTTCACAAAATAATCAAAGTGCACTGTCATATGTAAAACAGATAGCTAGTGGGAACCTACTATCTACAGCAGGGAGCTCAGCTCGGTGCTCTGAGATGACCTAGATGGGGGTGGGAGGGAGGTCCAAGAGGGAGGGGGTATCTGTATAGTTATAGCTGATTCACTTAAATTTACAGCAGAAGCTAACAACATTGTAAAGCTACTATACCCCAGTGAAAAAGAAGGATGCTATTAAAGAAATCACACACAAGAAATCACCCACAGATATCAACTGGGGTTGTCCCCAAACCGCCTCAGAGTAGAAAGGACAGCATTTCTATCTGTCACAGTTATACATAAGACATGGGCGCTAAATGTGTTGGTTCCCGACAATGTGTACACCCATATCAAGCAAAATTGGAGCAGTGAGTGACCTTACTGAAAACTAGTGAACTGCATTTCCAAGAAACTAAGGATTGATGGTGAAGATTGCAGAAAGTCTTTTTCTTCTACACCTTTAATCTGTTACCACTATAAGAAGGAAAGTCTTTTTTTTTAATTGAAGTATAGTTGATTTACAATATTGTGTTAGTTTCAGGTGTACAACAAAGTGATTGCATTATATTTTTTTCAGATTACTTTCCACTATAGGTTATTACAATTGGAGAAGGAAATGGCAACCCACTCCAGTGTTCTTGCCTGGAGAATCCCAGGGACGGCGGAGCCTGGTGGGCTGCCATCTATGGGGTTGTGTAGAGTCGAACACGACTGAAGCAACTTAGCAACAGCACAGCAATGCATACAGTAAAGCCTTATTGCTTATCTATTTTATGTGTAGTAGTTTGTACCTGTTCATTCCATACTTCTAAATTTATCCCTGCCCCCAATTCCTTTCCACTTTGGTAACTAAGTTTGTTTTCTATGTCTATGAGTCTGTTTCTGTTTTGCATATAGATTAATTTGTATTTTTTTAGGTTCCACATAAAAGTGATATCATATAATATTTGTCTTTCTCTGTCTGACTGACTTCACTTACTTTGATATTTTCTAAGTAAGTAAGTAAATGTTAGTCGCTCAGTCATGCCTGACTCTTTGCGACCCCGTGGACTCCAGCCCATCAGGCTCCTCTGTCCACAAGATTTTCCAAACAAGGATACTAGAGGTCTATCTATGTTGCTGCAAATGGCAACATATCATTATTTTTTATTATATATATAAAATACATGATATATTATGGGAATAGTATACAATAAATATAAATAGTTGATGGGAACTGGGGGTTGTTTCTATGCCTTGGCTGTTATGAATAGTGTTGCTATGAACATTGGGGTACATGTATCTTTCCAATCCAGAGTTTTCATCTTTTCTGAATATATGCCCAGAAGCAGGATTGCTGGACCATGTGATAGTTCATTTTCTAGTTTTTTTAAGGACACTCCACACTGTTTTCCATAGTAGCTGCACTAGTTTACATCCCCACCAACAGTGTAGGAAGATTCCCTTTCCTGTGAGACAAAATACCTTTTATTTTGCTTTTGGGTTGTCCTTCCCTAAGAAGGTTGATATCTTTAACATGTGCTTCTAATGTGTTTAATTCTGCAAAGTATTTCAGATACCATATGGCATCCTCTTACTAAAAAACATACAAACTACAAAGCCTTGCTGTTTGACTTTAATCAGTTCATGGAATTATACACATTGAACCACAGAATGTTCTTATGTGATATTGTGACACGCTGAACATCCATGTGAAGATTGGCTTGAACATTTATAAGGGACATAATTTTCTCAACTAAATAGACACACAAGACAAAGAAATATGGTTTCAGCCTTTTAAAATTCCAGAGGCATTCAATAAAATCTCAGAGAATAGGTATTAGCAGAACTGCTTTGGTACAAGGCAAATTGTGTTGCTTACTTTAAGGAAATAAACTAAATAGGGAAAGAGATTCTTTTAGAGAGAGGCTTGGGATGTGTTAGGTTGCACCATATGCAAATATGGCAATATTTGGCCTTTGTATGCAGTTCACAGGGCTTCCCTGGTGGCTCAGATGGTAAAGATTCTGCCTACAATGCAGGAGATCCAGGTTCAGTCCTCGGTTTGGGGAGGTCCCCTGGAGAATGGAATGGCTACCCACTCCAGTAGTCTTGCCTGGACAATTTTACAAGCATGTCTAGCTCTCTTGACACACTGAACCTCATCTTGAAAGTTGAGCTAGAAACCTCTTGGCAATCTTAAGACCTTGATTTACTACATTTTATCAAGACCCCAACTTTGTCACTAGTCATGTATGACGTCAGCCTCTGTGGTCCATTTCATTTGCAAAATTGATGGCAAGGTGGGTGGACAGTTGACCAAATGATCTCTTAGAACTTTCCCAACCTAAATCTGTGTATTTCTAAAGCATCTAGATATTGAATATATTTCCTACTGGCTAACCACAGATGCACCTAGCAATAATGCCCAAATAATCTTCTGTAAGTTCTCACCTTCCCAAGGTACTCCTCTCCCATGGGTTGCATAACCATCAGAAGACCCTGCCAAGAGGCACTAGCTCCCTGTGAGGTTCAATATGTTAGGATCTCACCATCTGTTTATATGTTCTCACAAGTTAGTTAACAAAGTCTCTCTATGATTCTTCTTTCATTTTCCTTAATTTATTATTCTTGAGAATCAAGAATCAACAAAGGTTAGAGAATCTCACCTCCTGATCTCCTTCTGTTGTCTCAGTGATGGCCAACAATGATAAGAGGCCCCCACGGTCACCTAGGCAGGAGGCTGCTTGAAGGAAAAAGGGAAAAATGAAATGGGGGTTGGGAAGGGTGAAGGAGGAAGGAGGTCCGAATCCCTGCAGCTGCTTGGCATCCAAACTGAGTGTGCAGAGAGGAAGGGAGATCCTTATCAGATCTCGGGTCCAGGTTTGTTGTTGTGTGGAAAGAGGGAGATAAATGAAAGTGCACTTGGGGATGAAGAGAAGGCAGCAACACTGGTCCCTAGAGGACATATTTGCTTAATAATTGTCCTGATGAGTTCTCTACCTCTTCCCAAATGAGTATGTGGCCATTCAGATTTAACAAAGCACACCTCCTGAAACTGACTTACATACAACAGACCTGCGCACACGTGTATAGAATGAACCTATCTCTGTCCATTTTGTTTGTTTCCATTCCCTCCATATCTTTCCTGTCTCTCCCTCTTACCTTTGCTGAATCTCAATTCTTTCTACCTTCCTTTCTTTCTCTAGCTCCCTTCCCCTCACTTCTTACCTAACCTGCAATAATTTGTGTTTTATGTCCTCTATAATATGAAATATGCACTCCAGAGTTCTGTTTCCATCGTATTTGTGAAAGAGAGTCCCTACCAACATTCATTCTGCAGGAGGCTATAACAATTATTCAGGTGAAATGAAGCATTCAGAGGAAATTCAGGAAATGAGAGATACTAATCTTGAGCTGTTTGTTTCAGCCTACAAGGAAAAAATGAAGGAACTGTCCATGCTGTCCCTGATCTGCTCTTGCTTCTACCCGGAACCTCGCAACATCAACATCTACACTTATGATGGTGAGTTGCCTACAAAATTCCCCTGCTGGCTGGACCAGCTTAAAAAGCTTGGATGTGGTTGTTTCTCTCTCACAGCTCCTCATGTAATGAAATCAATATTTTGTAGATCTTACTATTGACCTGCTGGGTCTAGCTAATGGGTCTTATTGATTGCTATTTGCTGAAAACAATATGAGTTTGATGCTAATAACAGCACATTAATGTCGCTTAAGAAAGATGGCTGAGCTGTTATTAGCCATCTTATCCAGCGTATCAACATCCACAATATGTTCGAAGCTTCTCTTTGCAAATAACATAATACACTAAGCTATAATTAGAGAAGATCACAATTTGCAAGAAAATGCTTTATAGTTAGAAAACTCAGGAAAGAAAATCAGCCACCAACAGTTTATGTTTTAATGTAGTCTTTATAAGGGTTTCTCAGGTGGAGCTACTGCCAACGCAGTAGACGTAGGTTTGATTCCTAGGTTGGGAAGATCCCCTGGAGAAGGACATAGCGACTCACTCCAGTATTGTTGCATGGAATATTATTGTTCCTCTGTCCATGGAAATCCCATGGACAGAGGAGGCTTGTAGTCTACAGTCCGTGGCATTCCAAAGAGTCAGACACGAGGGAAACAACTTAGTACAGTCTTTATAAAATCCCTATATTTTCTGTATGCATCTCAACAACCTAATATGTTCCAATAATAAAACTGACTTATGACTAAGGTCCAGATAAAGAGGATTTTAAATGAAAATTCTGAATGATTGGTGTAGCTATGCACTTTATTTTTCAGTGAAACCCTTTTGGTTTGATTTATCCTGGTTCATTCTGCTTAGTTTGGTGGCCATCCTGGTTCTGCCACCATCGGCCTGACCTTGGGTGGGTAACTCAGATTCTTTGAGCCTTATGTAACTCTAGTATCTTCCTACCAGGGTTTTCGTGGAGTTTAAATGGTTTAATGCAAGTTTGTGTCATTTAAATGGTTCCCTGTTTAACACAGAGCCTGTCCTCTTGTAAGCGTTCAGATGGTAACTGTTATTATCAAGAATACCATCTTTACTTGATGTGATATATATACGCTCAGTGCAGTCATGTCCCACTCTGCGACCCCATGGACCATAGCCAGGCTTCTCTGTCCATGGGATTTCCCAGGCAGGAATATACTGGAGTGGGCTGCCATTTCCTTCCCCAGGCGATCTTCCTGACCCTGGGATCAAACCCACGTCTCTTGCATCTCCTACATTAGCAGACAAATTCTTTACCACTAGCACCACCCAGGAAGCCCATCTTCACTTAATTCTGTCCATTTCTCAAAATGTTTGGTACTGATATATGTGTAGTAAAAATGAGGGATATTTGGCTACCTGTTTGGCTCAGGACAATTTTCTTTTCCATGTGTGTAAGGAAATACATTACAGGTAAGACGAAGGGATCTGTGGCAGTTAACTGCTTCTATGCCTTTAAAATATTCCAGAACTCAAAGGAGTTTTTCTTCCAAACTGATTCTATCGTGGCAGAAGCATCATGAATATGAATTAACTGTTTCACAAGGGAATGCCTTTCATGCAAAAAAGTTGCAGTTTCCAACCAAAATTCTCATTAGAATGCAGTCCCATGCTTACTTTGCATAAGTTCATGCAGTCCACAAATACACTGGACTGCTCTTCTGAGACACTAATGTGTCACCGTGTGTTGTCACTGAGGCTTCAATGATGACTGAGGCTCAGGAAGGCGCCAGTGACAAGTACGGCTAAGGCCTCTTCCAGGCACTCATAGCCTTGGAGAGGAGAATTACAACATGAAGATAGCCAGGGAGTGGAGCACAGCGCGGTTAAGACAGAGGTTATACACATTTACTGGTAGGACACAGAAGATAGTGATGGTGTCTGCCTTCTTAGGGATTGGAGAGGGGGAAATAAAAATCACAAGTTATATATAAGCTGAGTCTTAGAAGTCAGAAAGACAGTTCACCATAGCTCATGCACTATTTCCTTAAAGAATTGGTAGAGAATTTCAAATTCCCAGTCTTTAACCTTGCCTTGTATTTCTGAACTGAATAATATTTATTGTAGATAACATTATAACAATCATTGATTATAGACCAACATTATAATAAGAATTAATAATAATAATTATAACTGTTTACATTTATAAAGCCTGTGCTTTACATTTAGTATCCTTTATAAATCATTTTGGAGCATGTTCACAATTTAATTTTTTTAACCACTGTATTGAAGTAACATACAAAGGCTGCACATATTTAATGTATGTAATTTGATTAATTTGGACAAGTATCCTTTATCTTTTAATTTCACCATGGTCTTGTGAGAAAGGTGCTTTTTATCTGCATCTTTTAGATGAGGAAAAGAAAACTTAAAGAAGTGAATTCATCTTCCCAGTATCACATGCCTAGTAAGAAGGGCTTACTAGTAGTAGTAGTGTTAGTCCTTCAGTCATGTCCCACTCTTTTCGATCCCACAGACTGTAGCCTGCCAGGCTCTTCGGTCCATGGGATTCTCTAGGCAAGAATACTGGAGTGGACTGCCATTCCCTTCTCCAGAGGATCTTCCTGACCCAGGGGTCACTATATGGATGCAAATTCAGGCAGTTCTGACTTTGGAGTCTCTAACTCGATCCATTTAAAATCCCATCACTTTATCAAACAAGTGATTTTTGTTTTCCACTGTTTTCTTGAAATCCTTTTCCATAAGTTTGCATATTTTTTACAGAATTGTACTTAAGGTATAAGTACAAATTTGGATGCCTTCACAAAGATTTTGAATATTTTTATAATTGTGAAAAAATCCACATCAGTTTTAATATACTTATTGAATTGACTTTGTCTATATGAGCGCACTTCCCAGGTGGTGCTAGTGGTAAAAACATGCCAGCCAACGCAGAAGAAGCAGGATATGCAGGTTCAATCCCTGGATTGTGTAGATCCCCTGGAGAAGGAAATGGCAACCCACTGGAGTGTTCTTGCCTGGAGAATCCCGTGGACAGAAGAGTCTGGTGGCTACAGTCCACGGGGTCACAAAGAGACATGATTAGCGACTGAGCACACACATATGATCTGTTAACATTCATAGGTCTAAATAAGTTCAGCTCCTTTTCACCTGGGGTCACTCCAGAACACAATCTCAAAGTACACTAATCAGATTGCTAAAAGAATTTAATAGAACCTAATAGTCACATGAAGAGAAGTGATAGTTCTTCTTTGCTCTGCTCTAGTTAGAACTTGCCTGGAAACCTGGCCGGCTTGGTTGCCACAGTTTTCGAGAGACATTAATAAATTAGCAAGCCCTGTGAGGTTGGGGAGTGATATAGCAGTAAGGATCTATAAACAGTGCCATTTTGGGGCACAGAGGATGTTTTAACCTGGGGGGAAAATTGAAATGGAAGATTATAACTATTCTCAAATACTTGAAAGATGGTGATGCACAACAGAGACTAGCCTAAATCTGGGTGGTTTCAGAGGACAGAACAAGAAACAGGGGGCTGAGAATGAGAGGGATGCATTCTGGGGATGAAAATAAAAAATACTCATCTAAAAAAGAGAGAGAGAGTTGCCTAATGAGCTTTTAAAAATCAGTGTATTTCACTAAGCTGTAAGCTGTGTAATTGCACTAATGTCCTAGCAGATGCTAACTGTCATTCTATTTTATAAATTATATTTTTATATTTTAAATCATATTAGACATTTATTTTCAGGTTTTTTCTCCATTGAATTATGATGCATATTATGCAGTTATTGAATGCAAATATTGTTTAAAAGTACAGAGTGCATAAATTAGATAACTACCACAATGCCTCTTCCCCTCCCTCCCCCCACCCCCGGCTCCTGTCTACAGCTGGGGAATGATGAAGAAGGCATTCTAAGTAGCAACAAAGTATGGTTCAGTTCAGTTCAGTTCAGTCACTCAGTCATGTCCGACTCTTTGTGACCCCATGAACTGCAGCATGCCAGGCCTCCCTGTCCATCACCAACTCCCGGAGTTCACCCAAACTCATGGCCATTGAGTCAGTGATGCCATCCAACCATCTCATCCTCTGTCATCCCCTTCTCCTCCTGCCCTCAATCCTTCCCAGCATCAGCGTCTTTTCAAATGAGTCAGCTCTTTGCATCAGGTAGCCAAAGTATTATAGTTTCAGCTTCAACATCAGTCCTTCCAATGAACACCCAGGACTGATGTTCTGGGTCCAAGGGACTCTCAAGAGTCTTCTCCAACACCACAGTTCAAAAGCATCAATTCTTCGGCACTCAGCTTTCTTTATAGTCCAAATCTCATATTCATACATGACTACTGGAAAAACCATAGCCTTGACTAGACGGACCTTTGTTGACAAAGTGATGTCTCTGCTTTTTAATATGCTATCTAGGTTGGTCATAGCTTTCCTTCCAAGGAGTAAGTACAAGCAAAGGCATTACTGTGGGACTCTGCCTTACTGTCTTCGTTAGACTGTAAGCACCTGAAGACAGGGGCTCCCTTCACAGTGTCCTCCCCAGGGCTGACATTATGCTGCTTGATGACTCAGATCAACAGACACACTGAAGGGCAAAACAGGAACCAGTAGGAAACCCTGCACATTAGCCTTGAATGGGTTGAATATTGTGTTGGCCAAAATGTTTGTTCAGGATTTTCAGTAACATTTTACAGAATCTCGAAGAAACTTTTTGGCCAACCCAGTATTTCCAACCATTCAGGGAGCTACATTGGTTGTAACCCAGCTCCTGTGATCCCCAGTCATAGGATTAGGTATGAGAACTGGAGGACTTTGCTATTTTCCTCATTAATTAGTATGCAAACGTTTCCAACTATGGTGATTTCCCAAAAAAATGAATCTTAATCTGTGCTACTTGATTTTCATATGAGGCTCATGTTTATTCAAAAGGAAAATAAAATTTAATCTAAAATTGAGTCAGGCTAACTTTTTTCTGGGCATGCCTACCACGATTTAACTCTCTATGGACATTGTTGAATTTCCTAACACTGTAAATATGTATTCAGTTAAAATATATCGGTAAATATACTAAAGAAAGAGGTCTTATATGTTCAAAACAAGATAGAGCAAGTGATCACATGTAGCATTTTATTCCTTTTCATCAGAATAACAAGGGTACTTTTAATTGCTAGAGTGCAAATTATTTAAGTAAACGTATGCCTGTGTTCTGTATGCTTAACCTTCTCAAATATTCCTCTCTCAGATATGGAAGTGAAGCAAATCAACAAGCGTGCCTCTGGCCAGGCTTTTGAGCTGATCTTAAAACCACCATCTCCCATCTCAGAAGCTCCACGAACTTTAGCTTCTCCCAAGAAGAAAGACCTGTCCCTGGAGGAGATCCAGAAAAAACTGGAGGCTGCAGAGGAAAGAAGAAAGGTAACTTTTTTCCATAGGTTTTTTGTTTGTTTTTTAAATTATGAAAGCATAATAACACATTTATAGGAGACTTGGGAAATAGAGGGCTTCCCTGGTGGCTCAGGCAGTTAAGAATCTGCCTGCAAGGCAGAAGATTCAGGTTCAATCCCTGGATCAAGAAGATCCCGTGGAGAAGGGCATGGCTGCCCACTCCCGTACTCTTGCCTGGGAAAGCCCATGGACACAGGAGCCTGGAGGTTTATAGGCTGTTGGATCACAAAGTGTTGGACATGACTGAGTGGACTAACACTTACTTAACATTTGAAATTACAGAACAAAGTTACATATAGTTCTGCTATCTGTTACAATTGCTTTTTAAGTAGATAAATTAAGATTTAGTTGGAGCTTCAGTATCCATAGGTTTTTAAATTCTGCTCTCCCTTCTTACCTTCTCCCTCTACTCTCCTCTCTCCCTTCCCCGGCCCCTCCCTCTTTCACACACACACACACACACACACACACACACACACACACACTTCTAGCAGAAGTTCCAAGAGACAATGATGCCTGAACCTGCACTATTCCAACACGTGGAGGTCTTCTACACCAAGATCCAGACTAGTTCAAGTAAAATCTGCTGCTTTGATAGTAGTTAGTCTCAAAGTCTCAGACACCGAATTTCAATGCTTTACCCTTTCCCTATCTTGAGTCCCTTCTGATAAAAGCTTCCCTTCCTTAGCCTATCCTCACTGTCAGGAAAGCACAGCCTTAGATAAGGTACCTCCAGGGGTTGCATGGGGCGAGGGGCCAAAGTGGAGAGTCCTCCCTCTCGGAGTCTGTGTGGTGGATGGTTTTCCTCAGAACCAAAAAGCACCAGATACCCCGCCCAGAAATGCTGCTCACCCCAGGGGCTTACCCCTGTTCCCAAGGCTTCAGTAATTTTTCACAATCAGCTGAATAAAAAAAGCCAAGGGTATTAAAAACGGAAGACATTCAGAAACCCCAAGGACTATGTACATAGAGATGGAAATTATGCTTGAATATGGGTGTACCAGTTTTGTGATTATGGAAGTCCATCCCATCAAAATGCTCTTGATTAACTCAAATGAAATTACTATGTTGTACTTTTCACTGACTTTATCATGGTATATTTTAGAATCACATCACTAAGAATATGCTACCTGCATGATCTTATGATGTACTGGGAATGGCATTTATAATAATTTTAAGTTTCATTTAGATGCTTGTAAAAAGTCAACCAATAAATTAAACACTTCTGTATTGGATACCTATAAAGAAAATGAAGATAGTGCTTTTCCTAAATACTGAATTCTCTAACAGGGAGTGCAGAACAAACCCAAATGTATGTGTGTGTTTATGTGTTTATATATTCCTACATATACACGCAACCACACAAATGCACACACTTACTTGTGTGAGTGTGCTGAGTCACTTCAGTTGTATCTGACCCCTTGAGACTCTATGGACCGCTGCCCTCCAGGCTCCTCTGTCCATGGAGTTCTCCCGGCAGGAGTACTGGAGTGGGTTGCCACAATCATCAAATAAAAAGACTTAAAGATTGTAAATCCTGGATTAAACTTTCTGAACCCCAAACTACCTTTTGTTTTAACCTTTATGGTTGATAAGTCTTCCTATATTGTGTCAATCCTGATCACAATTTCAGTTTTCACTCAAATGAAGTTCTCTTCACATCCAATGAGTATTTCTTTACATATTATTTATCATATTTGACCAATTGCTGTTGTTGTACATTTGGATTTCAAAAGGAGAAAACTAAGTGACTAACCCAAATATATATACAGGAAGTTGTCTTAGAAAAATTTATCAGACTTCTTGCTGTCATTTATAACTTTGTTCTCATAGTAAAACTGAATTAATGTATTGAGTTACAGTCCGAGTCTGTCTCCAACAGATAGTAGTAACTAACTACAATAGTAGAGAACATGTTACAGTCAAGGTATTTTAAAGTTCTCCAAAGCATTGGCATCTTATAGGTGACAGGTATAGTTATAGGACATAGGTTGAAATATAGGGATGCTATGACTTGATTAGAATTCAAAGTCACTCACTGAGCTGAAATTGAAAATTAGAGATGAAAATTCAACATCATGGTTTAAGGTGTTCCTAGTGTATTTAATTAGAAGGAAGATATTAAAAGAAAAAGAACACAGAGATGGCCAAAATTAATTGGATATTCTCATAAAATTCCCTGAGTTAACTAATTACTGATTATAGTAAAACTCATGTACCCTGATGACAATAAATTATCAACACTTGTACATTTAAACAATTGAATTGAACTAGAAATTGGCTAAGTGGCTAAGAGACATCTAGAAATGTAATCTTTCAACCTTGTGACACCCAGGAAAAATGTTCTTTGGACCCCTTTAAAACTCAGTATTCCTTCACATTTCTGCTCTTATTAAAATTTGCAAGGCAAAAAATTATTATATAGATTACATCCTTGTAGTGGAAATTAGAAGAAAATGTAACTAGTTACCAGAAAGTGTCAACTTAAGAAATCATTGATTGATTTTTTCTTAATATTGGGTTGTGCTGACTTAATTAGCACTCATTTGAAGAACTTCTAATTCTCTTGAAAGAGCCTTTAGCAAGTGCATATGTCTTAGTAACTGAGGACAAACATATAACCAAAACCCCAACTAGCCAAAGCAGAAGAGAGTATGGGACTAAAGAGTCTCGAAGTGGTTACAGCTTCAAAAACAGCTTGATTCAGGAGATCAATATTTCCTTTTATATTTTTCTTTTCTTTCTGCAACTAATTGGTTTCAATATCAAGGAATTTTTGTTTCAGTCAGTCCCAAATTATTTTTCTTATGAATTTTTCTTATGAACTCCAGCAGAAAGAGAGCTTTTCTCATAATAGTTTTAACAAAAGTTCTAGAACTGAGTCTCAGTGACCTGTCCCAGGTCACATGCCCAACCCAATAAGAGGGTACTAAGTAAAGGAGGAGAGGGGGAATGGTAATTCTCTGGTGAAAAGTGCTCTTCATATGAGGTGGTCAAAAAAGGCCTCTTGAATGTGAGAATATTTGGAAGGAAGCATGAAGGGAGTGAGGGAGAACATTTGAAAAAAGGCAGGAAGGTAAAAAGTTAGCCACGTGACTCTTCTCTGGGGGCAGAATTTGAAGTAAAGAAAATAGCAAGGGCAAAGGTCCTGAGGTAGGAATCTGCTAAGACTCTTCTGGAAATAACTGAGAGGACAGAATGGCAGAAGCAGAAGGAGCAAGGGGAGACTGGTAGGAATTGAGGTCAGAAGGTAGCATTTTTAAAGGCTGACTTCAAATGAAAAAGGAGTTCATTAGAAAGATAAAAACCAGTTCATTTTTTTGTGAGTCACAGCATCTTTACCGAGTAATATCTACTTTAAAAACCTGAGTGACTAGAAAAATAGTTTTAAATAGAGTAGACATGAAAGCAGTCTAGATGTAAAGGAAGGTTCCAGAACTAAAGATACCCAGAGGTGAGAGGGAAGAAAGTCTGTTTTCAGGGCAGTGGGTAGACCTAGTAGTTTGAGCTAGTGGACTTGGGTAAGGAGTTGGAGACTAATGAGGTGAGATTGTGGAGGGCCTTGAATGTGAAGTTAGGTGCTCAAACTCCATTTTATCTGAGAAATTAGGAGTCACTAACAGCTTTCAAAAATACACAGATGTCCAACCTAGTTAGTGACCAGCAACATTTGTTTTGCCCTAGTTCATTTCCTTTCCTACAAGCTAAAAGTTTGTAAAGATTCCACCGGCAGAACAGGACATTTAAATAGGTATTAAACAATTCCATTTGTCATGGTTATGATCAGAGCAATCTATCAATTCAGTTCAGTCACTCAGTCATGTCTGACTCTTTGTGACCCCATGAACTGCAGCATGCCGGGCTTCCCTGTCTATCACCAGTTCCTGGAGCTTGCTCAAACTCATGTCCACCAAGTCGGTGATGCCATTCAACCATCTCATCCTCTGTTGTCCCCTTCTCCTGCCTTCAATCTATAACTATCAATTAATATTATTGAATGTCATAAAATAAGCATCAACTCACTACACTGACATAATTCTACCTCAAAGTAAATATAGACACAAAGCTGAAATATGATTTTTGATATGGCCTTTAAAACAGAAAAGGCTATGAGACCTCTCCCCCTCCACCAGGCTTCCTTGGTGGGTCTCCTGCACTGCAAGCAGATCCTTTACTGTCTGAGCCACCAAGGTCCCCTACCCACTCCAATAATCTTGCCTGGAGAATCCCATGGACAAAGGAGCCTGGCAAGTTATAGTCCATGGGGTCACAAAGAGTTGGACACGACTGATCTATTAACATTGGTACTCCTCGGTACTCCCCCTCCATTAGTACTCTTGAAAGATTTGCTCCTGGGACCTGAGTCAGGGGACCACATCTGGGAAGCGGTGACCTAGGCGGTGCTGCTGGAGACTGCTGCATTGAGAGTTGGAGGGCTGCCTCTGTGCACCTCCCTGCGGGCTCAAATTCACTCTGTGTGCAATGCTTTGGCAGTTTCCCCAGTCTGTAGATACTAGGGCAGCCCTGACCATCTGGCCACTACATTAAACGGTCCTCCCATCAGGTTCCTCTGAGCCAGAATTAATGCTCCATTGGTGAGCTGATAGAAGATAATTATAAAAGGAAGAAGTCCTTTTCCTGATTTTTTCTTCCTTCTTTGATTATCTCTGAGAATCAGTATTTATCTCCATTAGACCACGTTACCACATGAAGTCAACATAAAGCTCATTATTTAAAGTTAAATATTCCATCCAGCAGCTTACCCACATGGATGAAATGATATGAACACTTCAGTCATCCATCCATCCATGTATTTATTTACACAGCAAACATTTATTTAGTGAGAGGCAACAGAGCTAAATCAACCCTATATCCCAGTTGACCCAGGACAACTCCAGCTTATTCCTGCTGTGTAGGTATCAGTATTGTCTCAGTTGCATAAGGATCTCAGTTTAGACAATAAATTATATGATTATTGTAAGCCAAGCATAGTGTTTAAGAATATCTTTTAAAAACATCATGGTTAAGAGCACATGGTTAAGAGAATGCCTTTGATCAAAGCCTGGTTTCCCCACCTAATAGTTGTGTGACCTTGAGCAAGTCATTAATCTCTCTCTGTTTTATTTTGTCCATCTGTAAAATGAGACTAACAATAGGACCTACATACTGGAGTTACTGTGTGATTTAGAAGAGTTAATCCACATAAAGGCATAACACAAGAACTATCAAAGTATGAGTTACTTTTGTGTAAAAACATATCTAGTTCCCAGCCTCACAGAGATGACAATGTAGTAAACTCATGATTTTATCAATTTTCTCACTAACACAGATATTGAAATGTTACATACCTTTCCTGAATGTTTTTAAATGTTATAAAATACCTTATCAAACTATAAAAACAGTTTGATAGGTAACATATATAAATAATTCAGCCTAGCTAAAAGTAGCTTGAAAAAGATCAATATTATGAAAAAACAATGAAAATTTAAGGAACTGGATGACATTGATAAAAATCTCATGACAACATAGATTAAATTATAAAGAATGCTACTCATCCACTCCAGTAAGCTGTAACTAGCACACTGATGATATCGGCACTATCAGCTCCCAAGTCACTGAACCTCTGAAAGAAAGTCGTGTTGCTTATTCTTAATAATATGGCCTCCAAGTGGATCATTTGTCACCAAATCTGATAGGCCTGCCTCTTCTGTCTGTGGGCATCTCACATTGCAGACAGCAATTCAAGTTAAAGTCAGAAAAAGAGGGAGTGCTTTGTATAACAAGGGATTGTGAGTCAAAGTGTTAGATTATTCACATTTCAACATTCAGGAAGCATTCTGCTCCTTAGAGAACATGACAAGTTCAGAACATGACAAGAAGAGACTCTTCATGCATGTTATCCCCTCCGTGTAGAGTGCCCCCTCTCCCCACCTTCTGTGATTCTTTTCCTGGGAGTTAACCACAGTGAGTGCATTACAGAGTCTGGCAAAGGGCTCATTTTAAAGGTCTTTAGGTTTTAATCATTTTAAATTTCGTCTTATACATCTCATTCTTCAACACAAAGTGAATAGTAAACCCTCTTGCTTTACATAATTATATTCAATCATCATATTTAACGAGGCTTCAGTTATGACTTTAGCTGGGTTAATACTGTTTTTTCATTGGTAATAGGAAAGCAAATAATTAGATACACATCCTCTAACCTACTACCACAAAAGCACTTAAGAACTAGGAGATCTAACGTCTGATAAATGGTCCTAGAAGGCAAGGAATAGTAATATAGCCAAATGATGCAAGGGGACAGGAACATAGTAAGTTAGAAATATGTTTACTTCAGAATACGTAGAGATAGACACTAGCACTCTCTAAACCATAGTCTTAAATCTCCTCTGTGTACACAAAGTAAAGTGAGTTTTATTATACCACTTAACTCAAATTTATCTTCCATTTCATTTTTATAGTAATTAAATGCTATACTCAGTAATATAAGAAATGGTAATGAACCTCTTTGGAAAATTATATAGTTAAAGTGTTCCTAAATGTACAATAACTCTGCTGACTATCTCATTATTTCTCCCTTCACATACTTCTCTTGTAATTATTTCAGTGGTACCAAGTTCAGTGTGAGGAAGTTTATGCCTTGAATAGGCCGTTCATCATTAATGAGCTTCCACTCTTACAATAGTAATATGGAGACCATCCGTCCCTTCATCTCCCAGAATGTCATGCTGGATGTCTTAGTTCTATAAATACTTTGCCTTGACATTTGCATTATACCAGCTGATCATTATCATGTCCTCATTTTCTATTTCCAAATTTCTGTGACCTTCAACATTAGGTGTGTGCTATTCAGAAATGTTTCTCCAGGGTCAGATCTTTTTTCCTTAAGCAATTTATTTTTAACAACTTTCAACAAATCCCGCTTCTCCAGCTTCCCCATCAGGCAATCAAGATTCCTTTCTGCTAATGTGCTCAAGCGAGAAATAAAACAAGAATACCCACTCAGCCAGGGCTTCCCAGGGGCACCAGTGGTAAAGAGCCCACCTGCCAAGGCAGGAGACATGAGGTGTGCGTTCAGTCCCTGGGTTGAGAAGATGGGTTTCCATTCCCCATGGAGGAGAGGATGGCAGCCCACTCCAGCATTCTTGCCTAGTGAATCCCCATGGACAGAGGAGCCTGGCAGGCTATAGTCCATAGGGTTGCAAAGAGTTGGACAGGACTGAAGCACATGTAGCAAAATTTTCACTTCTACTGAAATTAAGGAAAGTGCTTCCACTTTTGTGTACTTGATCCTCACACTCATTTCATGTCATGTTTTAGGGCAGTTCCCTGGACTAAATGCTTATTTGCTCCTTGATATAAATATTAGAATCAGAACCAGCAAGGCTGTGACTGAGAGATTAAGCTGTATTTATTCATGAGAGAAGCAATTTATCCCCAGGTATAAAGTTAGAGAAGTTATAGGCAGTGATATCTGAAGGCCGGGCTTTGTAAGAAGGAAGAAGAACTATGAGTTTCTGCAGCAATGCAGTTCCAGAAATCTTAGAAACTGAGCTTGAGGCTCTCAGGTCTGTTAGCTCCATGGAAGAATTTAAGAGCTGAGTATTTATGAGGAAGGATCAAAATAGGGAGGAAGACCTTTTCTCAGTGAGGAACTCTCCATAATCATCTCATCCTATATTTGAAACAAATACAATTACGAGGTCCTACGGACACCTCAGGGGAGGCAACGGTGGCTGAAACTACCCCTTCCAGTGCGTAAGGAACGGCCCACAGAAGTGAGCAGCCCTGAGGGTCTCCTGGCCCAGCGGGGCAGGTTTACCTCGTTAAGCAACAGCCTCACGTGAGAACGCTCTATTCTACCTTCTGTTTCTGTTTCACCCCATTAATTGAACTGAAGAAATGCACTTGACACCTAGGCTGGGTAATCTCATTTAGCCCCAAGGACTGCAAAAGTATTAACGCTGTTAATTGAGGCATTTCAGACTGAGCCAAATGCCACACTCCTCCCAGGGCAATAAGCCTCCCTCCATTACTGATCATGGGCCCTGTGGGAAAGTGTGTTCACACAGACCAAATGTGTCCCATTCCCGCAACAGAGTTGAAAAGGAATGTGCTGCTCTATTACCCTTTGAATGCCAAAGCCTTCCCTTCTCCATCCTATTCCCCTGCTGTCTCCCGGCTGTTTTCAACTCTTTCATAAAAGAAAATTAAAAGTGCAACTCTAAACCTCAACCTACAATGCAATTTCACAAAGTTCCAAATTTAAGCACCTGAAATTTAAAAATGGTGCAATTGCCTCTTGATAACTATTAAAACTAGAAATTACACAATTGCCTCTTGATAACTGCCCATGGTAACTGTCTCCATGAGAAATGGACACAAAAAAGTCCAGGTAGATCCTCTCTGGGCAGTGCTGGAAGCTCGGATCTATGGGAGGAGGTGGAGGGGAAAGGGACTCACTAACTCACTGAGCAGGAGGTTCATGTATCTATTACCTTCAGCAGCCTTGGCTGATGGACTTTGTTGTTGGAGGAAAACAGTCTAGAAGCACTGTGGATTGTGAAAAGTTAAGCTTTGTTTTGATTGATTTGGGTGTTTTGTGGGTTTTTTTTTTTTTTTTTTTTTTTTTTGGTTTCCTGAACTGCCACGTGGTTTTCTGCCCAATACAAGAAAAATGTAAAGCCCTAAACTTATCTCCAATTCTAGGATACATTGCACCCCAGGTTTGTGATAACCCAGACTTCTTTCCCACTATAGGGTTTTCTTGACTGAAGGTTATATAGATTGAATGAACTTTCTGAAATGAAAAATCCAAGTCATTTCCTCTTACTTTTTTGTGGTGCTTCCTTAACTGTGACAATTCCTATCAAAACAGCCCCATTCAGTGTATTGCAGACAAAGGAGTTAGGGAAGGGCTGACTGGCATCATGAGGACACCTAAATCCACTAACTGGTGGTAACTAAAGGAATTTGAAAAAATATCCTGCACATGTGAGACAACAAAGATTCTACATTTGAGTTTAGTTGTAGCAGGAAGTTCAGCTGCATCAGCTCCAGTCACAAGTGTGTTTTTAGTTTTCCTTTCAATAATAATGGCTGCCATTCGCTCAGCACTAACTTACTCTATATGAGACACCGTGCTGAATATTTTGCAAACATTATTTCATTGGATGCTGGCAAAGAGTCCTATGAAATAGGTACTATCTTTGCCGGTATGCAAAAAATAATAATAATAACAAACCCGTGAAGACTTTTCTCAGAGAGAAACTTGAAACACACAGACATTTAGCCAGTCTCCCTTGCCCCGTGTCACAGTCCTGTAATCCTGGTAGCAAGAGATAAGCAAAATCAATGCAGGATGTTTACCAATAGTCCCACCTAGAGGCAGGAGGATGAATAAACTAGAAAATATTTTTTGTTTCTTCCAGAAGGGTTCCATTAGATCTTGAATTTCTATTAATATTTTATCATTTTTCATATTAGATTTTTGCAAGCTGTAACAAAGCAAGAATGAAATTGGGTCTACTGAAGATGCCAATGAAACTACTATGGGGTTAAAACAAAAAGTGGGGGCTAGTCCCCAGACTGTCTGTTTAGTGTCCAATGAGTCACTAGACATATTCCTGGTAAACGTCAGAGTAAACACATCCACAAAGACTCTTAAGGTTATATGATTTTACGATTCCTGTATAATTTTATCTGAAGAGAAGTTTCTTCCCCTCTCAGACTTCATATCTTTTATACATCAAGAACTCTCCAGGAAGGTCCCACAATCACTCCCATCAACTGCAAGAACTCTCCAGGAAGGTCCCACAATCACTCCCATCAACTGAAATGTCTATTAATGTTTTTAATGGTAATCAATACTTAGCCCATGGAATATTTTTTGATCTACCATTGTTTATATATTCACATTTACAATTACTCCTATGAAGGCTCACCTCAGAGCACTAGCTGATCCCAAGGAATTATCCCAGAATGATGGAGGTGTAATAATTTAGCCTTAAACCTGGATTGTTCAGTATTGGGTAAGGCTTCTCTCAGCTGCTTGATTGTGGAGGAAAAGATGAATGTGGAAAGATGTTAATATATCCAGGGCAGGCAACGTAGGACTTAAACACAGGTCTGACACCAAAGCCCATGCCAGGGTGTTTTTCAAAGAGTAGACTGAACTGCCTGCATTACAATCACAAGAGATGCTTATCAAAAATATAGATCCCTGGGTCTCACCAAAGAACCACAGAGTTAGAATCTCGAGGTGGATACTAGGCCTCTGCGTATTTACCAAGCACCCCTGTGATTGTTAACATACAGAACCATTCAGCTCCCTGATGCTGCAGGAGAATTACAGTGCACAGAATGTGGGGGTGTGGGGGAATGGGGTACACAGGGTCTGATGATTCTTCTATAATCCCTGAGCAATCTCAGGGTTTCAAAGATGACCCACGTGGCCTTGGCGTGTTCAAGTCGGGTCCATAAAGGACTTTCTGTTGTCTGTGGCCACGTGGCCATGAAGTTTGCAGTATTCACAAGTCTCCAAAGACAGTTTGGTGCGGGGGCAGACAGGGTGGAGGTAGGCGCAGAATAAGTGAATTTGACCATTTTACTGGGGAAAATTGAAAGGCTCACTGCAGGGCGGAGCCTACAGATGATCAAAAGCAATGAGGCAGGAAAAGACTTGCCCAGGCTTCACCAGGTTTCCTCAGGCTTCCATGGATGTTGTCATCCACTGAGTGATTGCAGCATTCCCCGCCTGCATAAATGCTTAGCAGCAACTCATTAAAACAAACAAACAAAAAAGAACTCTTTCAGCAGGGTGAAATACTTCTTTAAAAGTCTGTCCAAAAGACTCACAGCTGAAAATTCAGCTCACCGCTTTTCCCAACTCACATATTCGATAGAAAACTCATAGGTATGAAGATGAGAAGGGAATTGACAATAATGCTCAAGGCGAGAAGTACTATTCATTTGAAAAGAATGCTCTTTTGAATCAGTGGACTGTTGTTCCACCAGGTTTGTGTCTGGGTGATTCTGAGATGGCTGTGTCTCTCTTCCCAGTCTCAGGAGGCTCAGGTGCTGAAACAACTGGCGGAGAAGCGGGAACATGAGCGAGAGGTCCTCCAGAAGGCTTTGGAGGAGAACAACAACTTCAGCAAGATGGCGGAGGAGAAGCTGATCCTGAAGATGGAACAAATCAAGGAAAACCGTGAGGCGAATCTAGCTGCTATTATTGAACGTCTGCAGGAAAAGGTAATCGTAACAGAAAACTGAGCAGTTGCACCTTCATATGCAACACACAGCGGGTGAATTCTCAAATACCTGGCATCAGAGACTTAAACTCTGCTGCAGGGGCAGAAGGCACCTAACCCCATGGGCAGGATCTCCCACTTTGCAATGTGGTTGAGGAATGGGAGTATGACCTACAGCTGGAATTCTGTCAGGTTTTCTAGTAGTGAATAGACTGAGGGAGGCCAATTCCTGCTTTTCAAATGTATAAAAGGCTTCAGTACAAATCTTAGGAACTCACCTATTAGAAAATGATGAAATTGGAAATGTTAACTATTTCATATAGACAATAATATAATGAATTTTTTAAAATATTATTATTATAAAATAATATATATAATATTTGGCCTAATGTTTAGTTAATATATAATATTAAATACATAACTTATTATTGAAATATATTTGGACATGTTTCCATGCATTTGGAAAAACATATTTGTTAAAAGAGGACAGAATATTTATGAACAGTGGAAAGCCCATGTAGGAAAATCTACATGGAAAACTGGGCTTCCCTTGTGGCTCAGTTGGTAAAGAATCCACCTGCAATGTGGAGACCTGGGTTCGATCCCTGGGTTGGAAAGATCCCCTGAAGAAGGGAAAGGCTACCCACTCCAGTACTCTGGCCTGGAGAATTCCATGAAATGTATAGTCCATGGGGTCGCAAAGAGTCGGACATGACTGAGTGACTTTCAGAACAAAAACATGGAAAACTAGTAGAGGAAATTCATTACCTCAGATCTGGCACCCTGGTATTTTTCTTCTCATCATTCTGAACATACGAAGGCCATTCCCATCAGTCAGGATGAGCAGTACTGGAGATCCTCTGGAAATTGTTCACAAGTGGTATTGCTAGGAATGGGGCATGCTGATCTTATCCAGGATTGGCAGTTAGCTCTCTAATCTCAAGTATAAGATTTATATCACTTCACAGCAATCCAGGAGCATTACTATTTTTTTAAAATCACACACACTCAAACATACAGCACATCCTTGATTTCAATTGCAAAAGAAGTCATAAAATTTGCATATTTAACTAGTATTTCCAGAAATGTTGGTTTTTAATGGGCAATTTATTTTTCTCTGTATATTTATCTTCACCCACCCACCCACCCACCCCCTTCCACCAGCTCCTTTTCTCTCACCTAAAATCAGGCTCCTTCATTCATATATATATATGTATATATACACTCCTACATATATGCATGAATACATACAGTTTATCCTATAAATATTCAGCCCATGAAATTCTTAATATTCCTCACATCAAGCTGCAGAATCTCCATGGGTGGGACTCAGGCAACCATATATTTTTTTTAACTCTCCAGATGATTCCAGTATGCAGCCAGGTCTGAGAACTAGTGGTTTGTAGTCTGTTCTGATATAAATCTCAGCTGACAGCATTCTATCTCAGGATGAATTATGCAGCTAACATCATATGTAGGGCCACATTTTCCTTTATTCCATAGCTAGTGACCCTTTTCAAATCTAATAGAACCTCTGACCAGTGACAGCCAAGATCTGTTTTCTTCTCAGTAAAGTGGAGATACTCCTTAGAGAATACCAACTTTACTTCCATTTGATGTATTTTAAATACGCTGTTTTTTGTTTGCTTATGGTATATGTGTTTGTATATACTAAAACTACTTTCCTTTTTCCTAAAATAACAAAAAGTAAAATTTTTATTATAGCCAATATTAGCCTTTTGTCTGAATGAAATTACTACAGTGAAGTTAGAACTTAAAAAGAGGGTCAATAATAATAATGAAAGTGTATGAAACTGCCAATATAACATAAGCTCTTCTGGAATCTCCCACATCAAAAGATGATCCTTACTGAAATGGTACCTCTTAGTAAGTTGTCATGAGGTGACCACACTAGGTGCCTTTTATACACTTTGATTGCCCACTGTTTTGATGGTCTTCCATGGCCCTGCCAATTAGCCAAGAGATGTGATAAAATTCTACATGAGGTTTTGCAACAACCTGCCTACCACCCAGCCCTCAGCCCCCATCCTCCTTAGTGAAGCGAACCGAGTATTTGAAGAGTGTGTCCCTCAGCGGTGGCTACAGTGGTGTCCTCCATGTCATTTGCTCATGAATTCCCACAAACCTCTCAGAGTCCCAGCTACGTTAGCTCAAAGCCTTTATACTCATGTTCAGTTGCTCAGTCGCATCCAACCTTTTGCAACTCCATGGACTGTAGCCCTCCAGGCTCTTCTGTCCATGGAATTTTCCAGGCAAGAATGCTGGAGTGGGTTTCCATTTCCTTCTCCAGGTAATCTTCCTGAGCCAGGCATCCAACTCATGTCTCTTGCATCTCCTGCATTGGCAGTAGGATGCTTTACCACTTGGGAAGCCCCTCAAAGCCTTTAGCTGAAAGCCTAAAACAAAAGCAATACCAGTTGCACTTTAAAACCTCCTGAGGAGCTCTTTTAAATGAGAGCTTCTGATGTAATTGTCTAGGGCAGAACCCAGAGATCAGCATTATTTTCAAAGCTTACCAGTAGACACTGGTTGGATTGCATCGCCAACTCAGTGGACATGGGCAAACTCCGGGAGATAGTGAAAGACAGGGAAGCCTGGCATCCTGCAATCCATAGGGTTGCAAAGAGTCAGACATGACTTAGTGTCTGAACAACAGACAAGTAGACACTTGCATTTAGCCAGTTAAAAAACTCTGAGTTAAAGGCTTCTTAAATGTTTTATTTTGTTGTCATAAGTTATCTTGAAATATTTTCATCTTTGTTCCATGAAAGTGTTCTTTCTTCCTTCGAAGAATAATGTTACACTCTTTTTTACATATATTACTGTTTGTTTATTGAATAAATGAGCAACTATAAAAATATAAAACCACCAACATGTAAGTAATATGTAGGGAAATACTGTGTCTATATGGTTCACCACTGAACACACAGCACCTAGAATGTTGCTTGACCCAGAGGAAGAACTCCACAAATACTTCTGAATACATACATACACATTGATGCAAACATACATAATTTAGCTCATTGTCCCTCTTCTCTCTCTGTTCTTTTCCCAGGATTCCTCCTGCCTCCCACAATTTCTGCTATCTCCTGTTTGAGAACATACCCTCATGATTATTAATCATTAGGCTAAGAATTATTAATGATAATAAATGTAGTTGTAGTGATGCTATATTTACCAAACATATATTATGACACATATTAGCTTTGTGCTCAGTAGAATTTTGAATGTTACTCTCTTTCTAAATTTCCAATTCTCTTTCCTTAGCACTACATCTTAACACTCCCACTTATACAGAAAAGAATCAAATGAGGAGGGTGTGGACAAAAAGTTACCTGTGCCACAAAGACCTACAGTAGGCTGATATGTTTTTGTCACTCAAATTGATATAAACAGTCATGCCCAGGACACAATAATGTAACCTGGGGATTATGACTAACACTGAGGTGAAATTGAAAATGTTCTTGTTCTTTGAATTTCTATTTCTCAAAAAGAGGAGGAGGGGGAACACCATGCAGAAAGGATAAGAGACTCTCCCTCACCCAACACTTCTTTCTTGCACTAGACTATAACCCTCAGAAAGTTCACCATTTGACACATTAGGCACCATGAGTAGTAGCAGCTTTGATATCAAACCCAACCAGGAACTGGAGTGAATAGTTAATCATGAAAAATCAGATCTGATCATTTTAACAATACTTATATTCATTAAGACTTCCCCGATGGCTCAGCGGGGAAGAATCTGCCTGTAATGCAAAAGATATGGGTTCAACCCACGGGTCTGGAAGATCCCCTGGAAAGGAAATAGCAATCCACTCCAGTATTCTTGCCTGGGAAATCCCGTGGGCAGAGGAGCCTGGTAGGCTACAGTCCATGGGGACACAACTTAGCAACTAATCAACACAACGTAGATGATAGCCAGATTTAGGAGATAGGATAAGGAACATGGAGGGAATGGGGAATACTAACTAACCTAGCAGGTAATTTAAGAGGATTTCTACTGAATCTTGTTGAATTCTTCTCTTAATCCAATTTGTAAAACATCTTGGTTTCAAAATTTTACTTAGTCATTCACTAGCCAATGCCAAGACCTCCCAGCCTGAAACTTTGTAACAAATACTGAAAGAGTTCTAGGTGTTGAGGAGTGAAAGAGAAAAAAAAAAGAAAACAGACTTCCTTGACTACTATACCTTATTCAACCACAAAGTACAGAAATGAGACGCTGTTTCAATGTAATTGATACTTTCACCTCTAACAATGGATGAAAGATCAAGTGAAAGCATTATAGTTACTATTTTAGTGATAATGATGTTACTAATATGACTTAGTTTAAAAAGATAAAAAGTTTTTTAAGAGAATAAGATTCTGTGATTCTTTATCTCAGAGATAATTTTGATAACATGTAACTGTTTAAGTAGAGATTTCAACCATTATCAATTTCCATTTATTGTAACCTTTCATCCTGTTCATCTGATATTTGGGTTTTGTTTTGTTTTGTTTTTGTCTTTCTGACTCATGAGTGACATCTGTGTACATATTTCCTACGGAATATGTCTGATAAATGAATAATGAAAGGAAAAGGAGGATTAAAACTAAACTTCATTGATTTCTCATTGTAAGCCAGGTGTTTGGCATATACTATGGAATTTAATTCCAGAAGGAAATACTGTAATCATACCCATTTCACATCTAAGGAACCCGGTCCTTAGAGAAATCACACCATTTGGTCAAGATCACAAAGCTAAGGACATTGGAGTCTAAACAAGTTTCTCTGACTCCAAACGTTTATGCTAAGTTAAAACTGTAACTTCAGCCAGCTCTGCACAGTAAGCAGATTGGCGGCAGCACTGGAAGTTTATAGTGCTCCCATGATCAGCATCATCTTCAAGAATGAAAATACTTTCCTTCACTCCTGACTCACTCCTGGCCCCTCTTAGTTATTATTAAAAAGAAGGATTCTGATGATATTTCATCTTTTAAATACTCACATAATAGGATTTCATGGATAATTGATCCACTAGGTCATCTAGCTCAGGTGCTTGTTTAGATTTGATATCTAGAAAGGTAAAGGGATATTAAGAAGTTTAAAAAAAAAAAAGAAGAAGAAGAACCATAAAAAACCCCAAAATTCACATTTCTTAGCTTCCAGTACAGAAATCTCTCTAATCACATTTTCTCCACAGAATCAGAATTTTTCCTAAAACCGCCTTTTACACATTTTTCACATAAAAGGAATAGTTGTCTTCAATGCTAAAACACTATTATATTGATGGAGGGGGGTGATAAACTGCAGAGAACATTGTAATTTTAGATCTGCTTCAGTCTGTCTAACCCAGTATGTTTGACAATGCCTGGCAAGTATGAAAAGCTCGATAATGAAATGAATATCATCAAAGAATAGACTTGACCTTTTTATGAGCTTTCTCAGAGTATCACAGATGCCTAAGTAACCTCTGATTTAAGGTCTTCTGACAATTACCAGATGGGTATATCTTTCCCTTTCTCTTTTGCCTTTAGCTTCTCTTCTTTTCTCAGCTATTTGTAAGACTTCCTCAGACAACCATTTTGCCTTTTTGTATTTCTTTTTCTTGGGGATAGTCTTGATCACTGCTTCCTGTATAATGACAGAAATCTCTATCAGATCTAATCCCTTGGATCTATTTGTTACTTCCATTGTATAATCATAAGGGATTTGATTTAGGTCATACCTGAATGATCTAGTGGTTTTCCCGACTTTCTTCAATTTAAGTCTGAATTTGGCAATAAGGAGTTCATGATCTGAGCCAGTCAGTTCCTGGTCTTGTTTTTGCTGACTGTATAGAGCTTCTCCATCTTTGGCTACAAAGAATATAATCAATCTGATTTCGATATTGACCATCTGGTGATGTTCATGTGTAGAGTTATCTCTTGTGCTGTTGGAAGAGGGTGTTTGCTATGACCAGTGCATTCTCTTGGCAAAACTCTATTGGCCTTTGCCCTGCTTCATCTTGTACTCAAAGACCAAATTTGCTTGTTACTCCAGGTATCTCTTGACTTCCTACTTTTGCATTCTAGTCCCCTATGATGAAAAAGACATCTTTGGGGGTGTTAGTTCTAGAAGGTCTTGTGGACAATTACCAACATTTTGCTGATTGAAAAAACAGACTGTGCTAATAATAACAGGCTCACTGCCTATCTCTGTTTGATTTGCCCACATTTTTGTATGGAATTGCATTACAATTTTAAGTAGACATTTGAGGATTTGAATATAAAATTTTCAAATAACAAATTTACTGAAAATAAACAACATTTTTCCTAGGAGCACAGCATTTATGTTTCCTGTTTTTCTTTCTTCGATTCACAGATTATATTTGTTCTCTCCTATGGCAAAATCTATTGCTTTACAACTAATTTTTTAAGTTGAGTAAGAAGTGTACTCGAAAGTAGCCTAATAATCTTTCCTGCTATGTTGTAAATTTGGGTTTATATGAATCTTTAGACTTGAGGCTAGTTTTTTTCCTAGCACAGTGATGGTCTGGGCTTTTTCTCAGTTTTTGTCAGAGCTGAGCTCTTACTAATTAGTTTCTTCCTGCATGAGAAAAAGATTTTACAGCATCATTTTCCTCATCAGAGCAGAACAAAAAGAAGGAAGAGTCAGCTGCATCCATGCTAATTCCCCCGTGACATTTCCAAACAGGACATGATTTCTCTATACATGCTTTTTCCCCTTCTCTTCATGGCTTTTGAATGCAGACAAAAAGCTCATTTAAACCAATTACATAAAATTGCTTTTAAACTCTTTTTCTAGAATCAACTCGCTCCTTACTGTAATTCTGTATTTTTGAAGGAAGTGTATGGCTATATATATGCCTTTTTCTCCCAGAACCTACAATTGAAAAAAACACATTTTTTTCCACACAACTATAAAATTTTCTCTGCTCACTCACACTAAGACTACATAGCAGTGGTTGAGGGGTGGGGTTGGCTGCAGAGCCAGGCTCTCTGAGTTTAAGTCTCAGCTCTGCTGCTTGTTGGTTATGTGATCTTGAGCAGGTGACTTAGTCTTTTTGTGCCTCAAGTTCTTCATCTGTAAAATGGGAGCCATAATAGAGTCTCCATCACAGGATTGTTGTGATGATCAAGAGAATTAATACAGGTAAAATCTGTACTTATGCAGAACTGGTACATGTTAAGTGACTAGTAAATGCTTAGTATTATAAAGAATCTATAAGCAAAGACTTCTTGAGATCAATAGAGCTTAATGATAAGATTTACTTTATGGCTGGTCAAAGTCATTGCCCCTAAACTAAAGGAATTTGTGGAGCTACAAGAAATTTCTGGAGCTACAGGGGGGAAATAGCAATATAAATAATATTCTAAATAGAAAATAAATATTAATAATTATCATTTTCAATTTTAGTTTAATAAACATTTAGCTCCTATAATAGGCAAGGGGCTAAATTAAAATGGAAAAATACTAATTATTATTATCAGCATTTATTTTTCTATTTAGAATATTAGTTATATCTAGCAAAATTTATTTAGCCCCTATAGTGGACAAGGAGCTTCCCCAGTGGTTCAGTGGTAAAGAATCCCCCTGCCAATGCAGGAGATGTGGGTTCAATCCCTGTTTCAAGAAGATTCCTTGGAGAAGGAAATGGCAACTCACTCCAGTATTCTTGCCTGGAAAATCTCATGAACAGAGGAGCCTGGTGGGCTACAGTCCACAGGGTCCCAAAAGAGTGGAAATAAAATAAACAATAATAAAATAAAATAAAATTAATAACAGAAAATAAAATAAACAATAATAGGCAAGGTAATGTGCTCAGAAGAACAATGTACTTAAAGTAACATTCCACATTGCCTATCAACTCCCTTCTCAGAAGGTTTAGTTCCCACGTCAAATTTAGTACCTCAGTTTCTCATGTAAACAAATATTCATTGATCATATACTATTTGCAAAACACTCTACTGGGCCCTGCAGATGGAACAAAAGTGAAAAACTACAGCCCTGGCCCTCAGGGAACTTCTAAATAAGCACCTATCAAGGAGAACAGATGAAACAAGAGCAGCAATTCCCAAAAGACAGGTTAGATTAAAATGGCTGTCCTATGAAAGAGAAGATTTACACACATTTACAAATGGAAAGTGAGATAGTTTTCAGTCTCACGAAAATCTTCATGAAGAAAGAGACAACCACTACAGAGATTTAAAGAGTCTTCTGACAGATGGAGATAAAAGACTAGGAATCTCAACAATTGAAAATCTCATGACAATTCCATTCAACCAAGAAATCAAGTAGGTGTAGGAAAAGGGTAGAGGGTAAGGTTGGAGAGGTCATTTGGATGACTCAAGTTTTGAAAGACTTTGATTAAGGAGTTAAGAATTTAGGAAGCATACATAGGGTCTTCTTCCTATATCTCATCCTCCCAAAGTGTCTATTGGCAATTATAAATCCCATAAAGTATTAGAGAAAAGGAAAAAGACCATCAGAAATCATAGAGAAAACAGTGTACTATTTTATTGCTATTCTGATGATTTATTCAGTAGTCCTAATAGTCAAAATTCTCTTAACCATATGATTGTTTTGTCGTTATTTTAATCAAATACAGTGGTAAGTTTTTAAAAGACAGAGGAGACTATATGGTATTCTATTGCTGTTCTCTAGATTTAGACAGTAGCCCTAAGAGTCAAAATTCTCTCAATCAAAAAAGAAAACACTGAAAAAGAAAATTGTCTTGATCATGTGATCTTTTGGTCACTATTTTAATCAAATACAGGGATAGATTTTTTTTATAGACACTATTAGTCTTCCATAATCTTCTGTGACATGACGCTTATTGGGTTCCATGTTTTACTTTCTTGTGAAATGAGAACATTGTCTCCTAAAGGTAGACACTAAATGGGAAGGAGGTGGGGTGGGGGAGGAGGAGCTACTTTCTGTCAAGCTCGTAGTATGTAAATTAGTGGGCGGGCTCTCCTGTTTCTGTGTGGACCTGGCGAGGTGCGTGATGTCTCTCCTCCCTCTGGTGTTTTTCAGGAGAGGCATGCGGCGGAGGTGCGCAGGAACAAGGAGCTGCAGGTCGAACTATCTGGCTGAAGCGACGGAGGGTATGGCACGCCCCACCATTAGTAAATCCCCCTGCCTATATTATAATGGATCATGCGATATCAGTATGGGAAATGTATGACATGGTTTAAAAAGAACTCATTATAAAAAACAAAAAACAGAATCAAAAATAAAAAAAAAAATCAATGCGGTCTCTTTGCAGAATGTTTTGCTTGATGTTTAAAAAATACCTTGGATCTTATTTTGTAAATACTTACATTTTTGTTAAAAAATACAAGTATTGCATTATGCAAGTTATTTCATAATCGTACATGCCCTGTAACAGGCTTTCGATGTTGTGTCTTTCCACTCAAATGAATTTGCTAGGTCTGTTCTTTTGGAAGCTCCCCACGTCTGACTCCATTCCCTGCCCTTTACATTCCAACAGAAAAATGAGGTCAGTAGACAGTCTTTGGTGCTAGAAACCCACCATTGCCTAATGACCTAGACAGCTTGGTAATCTTTGGACTTGACTGAGGCCATACTTAGATCACAGGTATTATAACTCCACACAAACCACCACATTTGTTCGCTCATAATCTACTAACTGCCTAGAAACTACAAAACCAGGCTAAGTAACACCACTACTCGTAGCATTTACTTCTGCTTCTACTGAATTATGTGCTACAAATGTGCTTTGGCTTTAGAAAGGGATGGATGAAAAAGACAGATCTGAGATCAATCTGGGTAGAAGCAAAAAGCTGAGCCTTTTAAAGTGCTGAACACAGATCCCAACCCAAATGGTTCAAGCAGCCGTGAAATCGCTCTTCATGAAGTGGGCTTAATTCTCTAGTTTAAGTTCTTTTGATGGAATGAATTAATGTGTCAGGTGGCTTATTTGTGGATGCCATGATTGATGATGTTCATTTTAAGCTCTTACCTATAGTACAAGTACATGATGCTACTGAATATTTTTCCACTTGGAAACTGTGAGCTGGTTGTTGCATTCAAACACACACGCAAACACAATCAAAAACACTGCGGATTTTCACTTAAGCTGGTCTTTCTTCCCCAGTGTGAGGCAATCCTGCCTATTTAAAACAAAATAATTACTCCATCTGTGAGGGCTAATGCAGTCAAGGGGGCTAGGCAGGGCGTTTGTGCCAACTAAGAGAATCACCAAATACCCACCGTGAGTACCTATCGCAGTTTTGAAGTCGTTTCTCCCCCAACTCCCAACTCCTGAAGGTTGCTGCCTGCATATTTACTCTTCATTAGTGCTATTTTCCTGTATGTCATTGTGAGCAAGCTGTGATTAATAAAGAATTGGAGTTCTGTGAACTAATACAGGTTTGGTCTGTTCTCTTGCCCCTCCGTGTGTCTGACCTTGGAGTTCAGATTTTACAAGTGTGGCTGTTGGATTAGACAGTCTGAGAAACAGACAATAATTAGAGTTTGAAGGAAACCAGGGCCCCTGCTGATTCACTTCCCTTCTAGAGCAGCAGGAAGTGTCACTTTTCTCTCTCCCTCTGACAGCCCAACACAGCAGGGGAAGTCTTCAATCTGTTCCCCTTGAAAACAGTCAAGATTGAAGGAGACATCATGATTTCAGACCAGTAAGTCTACAGAAGAGACCCCCTCTCAAAGCGCTTGGAAGTTTCCTGGCACAGCCTCACATTCTCCCACGCAGCCACTGGACACCTTCCACAGCCCGATAAAATGCGATTTCCCCACCAAACTGCTGGATTTTGCACTGCCGATAAGGACACTGCACACATGGACACAGCAGGGGGCCTGTCAGTGACCCAGATGGATCCCGCAGGACCAAAGGAAACACATCCAGTTTAAGCAGAAAATCATAAATAATTGAAACCACACAGACTTATGAATAAGCAAACTGGGCTGTCATCCATAGGAGTGCTAACAAGCCAAGTTTAAGGTAGAAGCCACCTGGTCCCTATCTTGAATATCCTTTATTTGTGGGACTCTAATACTGCAACCATTGAAACACATCCTTAAAAACATGAATTCCATGATCTTCCTTTGGGAAATAATCAGAGCTTCTGATGAGCAGAAAATAAGCTGTATTTTCACAGTGGTACTTTTTCCTTATTTATTTAATATTTTGTTAATTAAAATACAGTTTGATCTACAATAGTATGTTAGTTTCAGGTATACTACATAAAGACTTGACATTTGCATACATTATATAATGATCACCACAGAAAGTCTAGTAATCATCTGTCCCCATACAGAGTTATTACAGTATTATTGATTGTTTTCTTTGTGCTATATGTTACATCCTTGTGGTTTATTTTATAACTGGAGGTTTGTACCTCTTAATCCTCTTTACCTATTTCACACCCCCCCCAATTTCCTCCCCTCTAGAAACCACTCATTTGTTCTCTATATCTATGAGTACTCACAGTGATTTTTAATTCAGTTTGGAAAACATTACTTGAAGGGCTTCTACTGGGCCAGAGCCTATGATTAAGCCTTTGGAATAGGAAAACAAAAATCACTGCGAGAAGTTCATAGTCTCATGGCTTGTTTTAGCCCAGAAGTGCTCAGTCCTTGAAACATATTGAGGGAAAGCATAATCCCATCAGTTCTCTGAAGCTTTCTGAAATATTAGAAATGATTAACAAACTCCTGGTGCTACTCTGTGGTGCTTAAATTGGAGCTGCCAACCAGTCTGCTGCCTAGTCTCAAAGATGAAGAAACCAAGGCCCTGAGAGGGATAAGTGATTTTGCTCCAGGTCCCAATACCCACTTCTCACAGTTAATCTCCTTACTAGTAAGTAGCTCATCAGCAGACCATCCTCAAATCTCACCACGGTGGAGCAGACAGGTTATTTCTGTGTACTTCCCTAGACCAGTGGTCCTTATTTGAGCTTCACTTATGCTTCAGAGCCCTATCTGGAGGGTTTGTTAAAAAAAAAAAAAAAAAAACTGGTGAGCTTCTGATTCCTAGAATCTGTGTAGAAGCCTGGGGATGTGCACTCTCTCGTGGTCCCAGGTGACACTAATGCTACTTGTCTTCACACCCACTTGAGAAGCCCAAGACAATGAATTGGACCTAAGGAGTGGAAATTCTTGGTGGCAGCCACACTGAGAGCATCTATTTCAGTCAGGGCATGTTCCACTGGGGAGTGGGGTGGCCATGAAATGAAACATTCTATCCCATTCAAACAAGTGGGAGTGGAACAGAAAGGAATCCAAGAAGAAGAAGAAAAATTAACAACTACATTTGGAAAATAATAAAACAAGAAAGAAAGCACCTAGGGGCTGGAGTAGGGTTAAGAGACAAGTTAGGTCAGGTAACCAATGATCTTGTGTCTCTAATAAAACATATAGTTTCAGTAGGGTTCCCTGGTGGCTCAGACGGTAAAGAATGTGCCTGTAATGCAGGAGACCCAGGTTCGATCCCTGGGTTGGGAAGATCCCCTGGAGGAGGGCATGGCAACCCACTCCATCTTGCCTGGAGAATCTCCATGAACAGAAGAGCCTGGGAGGTTACAGTCCATGCAGTTGCTAAGAGCTGGACATGACTGAGCAAATGACACACACTGAAACACCTGAAGATGGTCCTGCCCTTTAAGAGGTGAACTAGGAGCTCTTTGTAGAGATGGTGCCATTTTGTGAAATATGCATTTTATTTGCCTGGTTACACATACAGATTTTTTTTTCATGCAGTTTTGGTTTCCTCAGGACTACGTTTAAACTGTGAATATGACTTTCAAATGTTCTTTAAAGAAAACTCACATAATCCCATTGATTTGAAGGTTCACCCTCCTCGCATATCTTCTAGTCTCAATAGAAACAGTAGAGGACTGATAAATGTGATTCTCCTCCCTGGATCACGCATCAGACTTTACAACATTTCAGAGGAGAAGACAAAGGTAACAGTGTACTGATCACCATACTCCACCCCTGCCACCACTCCTCCCACTGAAGGAGAGAATGAGAAGGGGGAGACATGACACCTTTGACCTTAGCAATTAAAGGATCATTCCCAGGATAAGGCGAAACAATCGTCCTTGATTTCTAATCAGGCAATTTGCTGAAAACTACTAAGGCAAACGTGGATCCCAAAGCAAAACTAACATCCCCGAGCTCCCCCAAATTATCTCGGATCATCTTCCATTTCTCACTGTCCCCATCACACACCTCCAAACGATCATCAGGTAGCACTGACTGACCTCCAAGTTGCCCCTCTTTCCTTGCTCTTCGACTCCCATGACCACTGCCCTAGTCTGGATACTATTAGACTCTTGAAGCAACCGACTAATAAGTCTCTTTTGCTCCAATCTATAGCCTCCTCCACACTCTGACCAAATTTCTCCCATAATCCACTACTTCCTGCCCTTTATCAGCAGGATAAAATCTGTACTTCTGTGTCATTAAGGTGTTCTCACCATTCCTTTCTTTTCTCAAGAACATTACTCTCCTAAGACACCAAATTATTCATCCTGGCATACCGATGACATGCAATTTCTGGCCTCCATGCATAGACTGTACTCTGTCTAGACATCAGTCTGCAGAGGCTAGATTGAGCTGTGATAAAAATCCTTCAAATCTCAGTGAAATAAAACCACAAAGATTTATTTCCTACTCCAGCTGCACAAGTTCAACGTGGGTCATGGTGGACACTTCTCTGCTGTATTCCTCACTCGGGCCAAAGAATTGTGGGGTGACCCATATCTGGAATGTTACCTAAACATGTCAACTCACACATTAGTTCTCTTAAAACTTCTACCTAGAAGTAGAACAAGTTATTGATCAAAGTAAGTGATGGTGTGCCATGTGCATGCTCAGTCATGTCTGACTCTGCGACCCCATGGACTGTAACCTACCAGGCTCCTCTGTTCATGGAATTTTCCTGGCAGGAAATACTGAAATGGGTTGCCATTTCCTTCTCCAGGGATCTTCCCAACCCAGGGATTGAGCCTTCATCTCTTGTGTCTCCTGCATTGGCAGATAGACTCTTTACCACTTGCTCTACCAAGTAAGTGATATAATCAAATTTAATGCCAAATGAGCAGGAACGTGTCATTCCATCATAAGCTCAGAAGGAAAGCCAGCACCAATGACTATCACCCTACTGGTCACCAAGTAGCAGGTTCACTCTCCTCCCCTCGTGTAAACACATTCACTCTGTCCCTAAGATGTAAAATCCCTAAGTCACATTTGGCCATGACATCAAGCTCAATGTCATTGTGATGCACAGTACTCTCTCCAACAGATGAGCCCTCTTGACCAGAGACAAATAAATTAAAAAGAGCTTATCTTCCCTAACACAGTCAATATAGGTGAAATGGGGACAGATAATCAACAATAAACAAGCTTGTTCAAAGAGGAAACAATATGGAACACATGGCACTCACTGATGATAGAAATTCTGGTGTGCTATTGACCAGTCATTGAGAGGCTCCTCTGTCCTTGAGGATAAGTAACACTCCTTGCTTCTATCTTGCTCCCAGAGAGGAGCTTCTGAGTTCATGGCTCTGCTCTGTCACCTAAGCAGATCTTCCTGTTCCTTCATTCTTTTTGGGGGCATTGGAGGAAACACCCTCCATGGAATCTGAGCAGCTCTTAGTCAGCCTGCTGCCCACCAAAACTGTAGATCCAAGAGTCATTACACTTTTATTGATCATACCCCCTGGCAAGAAACAGATAGCATACTATAAAGGGTAAATGACATATATTCAGTGAAGATTCTCTTTTTATGAGAATGTGGACAGATTAAAAGACATCAGCAAAGGGTGGTGAAGGACCTTGGGTATACCCCCAAAGAGAAGCCATTTCCATCCATGGACTACAGACCCTAGAGATAGTTGTAGCTATAGAAGAAGCCTGTCTGATTAGGGCCTTTGACCTTGAAAACAAGAATTCAGCCTCTAAGAAATGCAGCCCAGCAAGGAAGAATCCACAGAATAGATATCTCGGTATCTTTCTTCTCTAACTCTTCAAACTGTAGCCAAAGACTTGCAGTAGTCAAATCCAATGAGAAACCAGAGGGCAAAGGAGCCCAGGAGATGCAATGCATAGAAGTCTGCCTCTAGAGCTGAGCAGAGTGCAGAAAGATAGAAAGACAATCAGGAGGAGTGAGCAGAGGCCATGGCCGCCTGCAGTCCAGACCACAGTTAGAATCAGAAAATAGTGCTAGTGACAACTAGGATAGCTCCCATTTATTTTTCATTAGCGCTGTTCACTAAATATTTTTGGCTTCTTTCCTTCTGGGATTGATTCCACTTCCCTGACACCTCTAGTGAGGTGTGGTTGTGTCACTTGCTCTGCTCAGTGTAATATGTGCTGGAGTAACTTGTGCCTATTCCAGTCAGAAACCTTAAACATAAATTCACAATTCACCATGCCTGGTTTCCCCCTCCTATGGTGATCTGGAAGAAGATAAAGCAGAGCACAGCTCCCATCTGTGAGAGATACATATCAGGAATGGGATGAGCTCTTTTTATTTTATGACCCTTTAACTTTGAGATTCTTTTCACAATTACATAACTCATCTCTTAGCCAGCCGCATCATCCCTCGTCCAAAATTGAATGTTTCAATAACTTTCAAGTCACTCCCATATTTTCAATTCATTTGAATCCTAAATGTCAAAGAAACCAATTAAAGCTGTGATATTGGGAAGCAAACCTGACTTAACCAACTGAACTATTTATCTCAAATACCGAAAGGCAAATTGAATTTCTTCATTGGTTTTGAGCTGCAGTCATCTGTACTGTTTTAAAAGAGAACAAAGTGAAAGTTCAAAACCTTGTATGATACACAACATTGTAAAGCGAAAAAAAAAAATCCTCCAGTAAAAAAAATCCTTGTATGAATTCTGGCATGCAAAAAGCTTCACATGCCTGCTTATACCAACTACCTCTAAAAGTTATAATTTCCTAACCCACACGGAACAACAGACAGGTTCCAAATCGGGAAAGGAGTATGTCAAGGCTGTATGTTGTCACCCTGCTTATTTAACTTATATGCAGAGTACATCATGCAAAATGCTGGACTGGATAAAGCGCAAGCTGGAATCAAGATTTCTAGGAGAAATATCAATAACCTCAGATATGTAGATGACACCACCCTTATGGCAGATGACACCACCTTCACCCTTGTGAAGAAGAACTAAAGAGCCTCTTGATGAAAGTGAATGAGGAGAATGAAAAAGTTGGCTTAAAACTCAATATTCAGAAAACTAAGATCATGGCATCTGGTCCCATCACTTCTTGGCAAATAGATGGGGAAACGGTGGAAACAGTGACAGACTTTATTTTGGGGGGCTCCAAAATCACTGCAGATGATGATTGCAGCCATGAAATTAAAAGACGTTTGCTCCTTAGAAGAAAAGTCATGACCAACCTAGACAGTTTATTAAAAAGCAGAGACATTACTTTGCCAACAAAGGACCATTTAGTCAAAGCTGTGGCTTCCCCAGTAGATATGTGTGGATGTGAAACTTGGACTATAAAGCAAGCAGAGCACTGAAGAATTGATGCTTCTGAGGTGGTGTTGGAGAAGACTCTTAAGAGTCCCTTGGGCTGCAAGGAGATCCAACCAGTTCATTCTAAAGGAAGTCAGTCCTGAATATTCATTGGAAGGACTGATGCTAAAGCTGAAACTCCAATACTTTGGCCACTTGATGTGAAGAACTGATTCATTTGAAAAGACCCTCATGCTGGGCAAGATTGAAGGCAAGAGGAGAAGGGGACGATAGAGGATAAGATGGTTGGATGGTATCACCAATGCAATGGACATGAGTTTGAGTAAGTTCCAGGAGTTGGTGATGGATAGGGAGGCCTGGCATGCTGCAGTCCATGGGGTCACAAAGAGTTGGATACAACTGAGCAACTGAACTGAACTGAACCCACATAGTTCCATGACTGAGGCTTCAGCAGACCCTTTTGTGTGTGAAAGGAAGGAGTAAGTTTTACTAACCTACCATGAGCTTGGAATATTGTGTAGGATTCCATTTCAAGCAATGGGGACTTCAAGAGAGTCTTTTCAAACCTGCCTGTGATACATATGTTACCTCATATTTATTGTATTTAATGCCAATGAAATAAATGTATCGATTCAGTTCTGTAGGCTACCAGACAGACACTGAGGGAGACTACATGTTATATGCAAAAGCACACATACTCGTTGAAATCATTCCCTCTCCCTCTTTTTTTGAGTCACATTCAACTCTTCTCTCTCCTCACCTCCCACCATCCAGCAGGACCATCTTGTACAGAAGAGCAGGGATGTGATGGATATTCTAGAGATCAAATCTTAATCCAACAGGACCTCTCTACTAACTTTCAGGTCTCTGAAGAAAAAAACCCAAATGCCAATCTTCTATCTTATTCCCACCCTGTTGTTTTATTTTTTTTTCCTACCCACCTTAGTCAAGCTTCCAGGGCCTGTTTCTCTTTCGACACCTCCCATGTACCATTTAACCCACCCACCTGCCTTCTGTTCTCACCTCTCCAATGAAACTACTTGCACCACTACCTATGCCCCCCTCACTGCTAAACCAGATAGAAACTGCCAATCAGGTCAAATCCTACTCAGGATCAGCTCCAGGCCCTTCCTTTCCTGCAGATCCTGCTTAAACACTTTATACCCCTACAGGCTGGTAAGCCACCTTCCCTATGTCCTCCCCAAGTAGGCTGTGCAAAATAGTGTAGTGGTCAAGGGCATGGGATCCAGGGATTAAGGTTCCTAGCTCTCTCACCCTAGGCAAGTTCTTTACTTTAAATGTCCTCACTGGTAAGCTGGAGATGATACAATAGTCAGCACCTATGCTTAATCGAATCACTGTTCTCAGCTCTTCACTCTCACCTTGTGACTGCAGGAACTCTCACTTGAGGAGGCAGGGGACATCCTCCACCCACTGGTGTTGGGCTTGACCATGCATCAGACCTTGACCAGTGGAATACTAATGGATTTGCCATGAGTGAGGGCTTTAATATGCCCTGGAAGAACTGTTATAAGAAAACACAGAGACACATGAGCAGACCTGAATTCACTCAAAAGCCTGGAGCCAAGCCCAGCTGACAACAGTCTAAAGCAGAAAAAAAAAAAATGCAAGAGAAGTAAATATTTATGATTATGAGCCACTGAGGTTTCAAATGGTTTGTAACACAGCATTGTTATGAGATGATTAATATAGTGTCTGAGAAGACTGCAGACAAGATTAAATGAACCAATGTAAAGGATCTTTACAGAGTACCTAGTGCTTACTAAATATTCTTTAATTATTAATTATTAACATATGTCCCATTATATTATAATTTCTGTTTGCTTAGCTGTTTCTCTCATTTAACCATAAGCTCCTTCAAGAAGGAGAATCTCTGTCTATTTTATTGCCGAATCCCTAGTATTTAGCAAGAATTCAATACACATACACACACACATGCACGCACTTTTGGTGAGCTAATGAATGAATGAACAAATGAGTGAACAAAGACTTCAAATGAGGAAAACCCTTACCACAATGCTTGGCATCTGTCAGCACTTAATATGAGTTCCCATCTTCTTTCCTTCCTCCGTGGTCTAACAGTTTCTTCTTGGTTTCAAATTATTTGAGCATGAAATTAAGCTTTAGGTATACAAAAGACCATTTTAGATGATCAGAAAAATAAACCTCCGCAGAAAAGGGAAAACTTTTTAACACCAGGTGGCGCTAGTGGTAAAGACCCCTTCTGCCAATGCAACCCGTAAGAGACTCGGGTTTGATGCCCGGGTCTGGAAGATCTCTTGGAGGAGGACATGGCAACCCACTCCAGTCTTCTTGCCTGGAGAATCCCCATAGATACAGGAACCTGGTGGACTACAGTCCATATGGTCGCAAAGAGTGGGACTCGACTGAAGGGACTTAGCATGCACATAGAGGAAAAACAGAATAAAATCACTCAGAGGCAACTCCTTGATAGGAGTTTAATGGTAACACTTTTAGCAACTGGCGCCAATGAAACCAACACTGGTCCCAACAAATCGCACCACGGAGGCTGCTGATTCTGTTTGCGAGTCATGCCACTTCAGTCAGCAGCTCATCCAGGGCTCTGAGGCCTCAAGTTACCATTTGTTCCTGAGAAAATGGAGTCTAACTGAACTGAAATCTCTTCCAAAATGGGAAAGTCCAGCACCAGCACAGTTCTCAGGGTTTGGTAACAAAAAAGAAAAAAATCCCTGGCATTTCTGTGCTGAATACTGTACAAGCATTGTCTCCTTTAAGCCTTAAATTCCCCATGTAAACAATGTCTTTCCCAGTGGAAAGTCCCAGTGGAAACAATGTCTTTCCCTCTCTCTCCTGAGGATTCTGCATCCCCTGTAGGCTTCTCAAGGACCGTGCTCTTATTTTCCACTTTCAGATCATTCTAACTCCTCCCTAAAACACCCACACTTGCATCTCATGCACATGCGTGCTAAGGCACTTCAATCGTGTGCGACTCTTTGTGACTCCATGGACTGTAGCCTGCCAGACTCCTTTGTCCATGGGTTTCTCCAGGCAAGAATACTGGAGAAGGTTTCCATGCCCTCTACCCTGGGATCAAACCTGGGTCTCTTATGTCTCCTGCACTGGCAGGCGCGTTCTTTACCACTAGTGCCACCTGGGAAGCCCCCCTAGCATCTCATGGCACCAGACTACTCAACCTCTTATCTTCATTGCTAGGGTTCACTACTAACCCCCAGGTAGCATTTCCCTCATTTCCTGGATCACTGTTGCACTCCTCAACTCTACTTCTGTGTTAATGGTAATATCCTTCCAGATGAAGTTCCCACATTCTGCTGAGTTCCTTGATCTCCCCTCCTCTAGTGATCTTGTTCCTCAATCACTCCATCTACTGATTATTTCCTAGACCTCATCAATATTCATATTATTATCAGTTATTATCAATAATCATAATCCCCCCATTATCTCCATTCTACCATCCCACCCTTTGATCACCACCTCCTGTCTTTCCAGTCGAATCCCTTTGGCACCTGAACTCTATCTTTCACTCACTCTGAGACTCCAGCACCTTGACAGAACCTTTCCATGTTCCTTACCTTCCTTTTCATCTCTTCCCTCCTTACCAGCTTATTTTCCATGAACAATTATTGCAATCTCTACCTGACACCTGCCTACAACTCCTTCCCTTACTGTAGCCAAGTTGGAAATTCATAAAATTGATATTTGATTTGGTCACTTCTCCACTTAAAATATTGTGGTGGCCTCTCTTTGCCTTTAGGTTATTCTAAATGCCCTAGTATAATTTACAAACCTTTGGTCTCACTGCTTTAATCTCTTATCATTACAACCCAATAATCTATGTGACAACCTTACTTTCTTTAGTTTCTGGAAAATACCATAACTCTCTCCTCAACATTTAATAGAGTGCCTGGTTTATAGCAGAAGCCCAGAAACATTTGTGGAGTGATGAAAAAATGAAAGAAAACGGATGAAGCAAAGGGAATGATTTGATTCATTTCCTCCTTTCACAGCTCAGTGAAGAAACCTGAATAATGACATTTTAAATTCTGGAGGGTAAAAAAACAAAACAAAACTCAGAAGCAAAAGTAATCTCAAGGGAATAACAAACTGATTTTTCAGACATTGGGCAGGTCTGCGCATAATGTATCAGAGCAGATTGTTGTGTTATAAATCGAAGAGTAACACTTTGAATAGACATATTTTGAAAATTATTTCTTAATTACAATTCTAAAAGCAAAGGGTGGTTTCCTCTAATTTGAGCAACAGCATAAATGGTTTAAAGAACAATTATTTTTAAGGAAACATAATAAAAAAGTCACCAGTTAGAGAAAGATGGAGGATTGGATGTACTCATTTCTTATTGTTTTTGCCCAAAATTTGTGAAATGGCATAAAAGATAATTAAGATAAAGTAGTTTCATTGCAATAATGGAAAATAGAAGTGCTGTAAATGGATCAGAAATTTTGAGCAACCTTTGAAAAATGGAGGCTAGTTGGACTCAGATCTGTAGAGAAACCCAGTTAGAGGAAGGCATGTATTTCAAAGACAGGTGCAGCTGAGGCGAGCACTAAGTCCATAGTCAAGAGGTAATAGGTGCCAGGCAACCAGGCATCAGGGTGTTTAATTCAGAGTGTATGGAGGAGCGTCCCAGGTGGCTCAGATGGTAAAGAATCTGCCTGCAATGCAGGAGACCCATGTTCAGTTGGGTTGAGACGATCCTGTGGAGAATGAATGACTACCCACTCAGCATTCTTGCCTGGAGAATCCCATGGCCAGAGAGCCTGGTAAGCTACAACTGCAAAGAGTTGGACATGAGTGGTAACTAACACTTTCACTTTCTCTTTCATCTTGAGCATCTAGACCAGCTGACTTCTTTCCCCTTTCCAGGCTTTAGTTAGCTTTAGGCAACAAGTCATCTATGTATTCAAATGAAAGCAATAAGCCCTAAGGACATAGAGGCAAAAATTTTTAATAGAGAAAAGTGGAAATACAGCATACCAAAACTTATCAATTGAAGGAAAAGCATTTCTAAGAAATTTACAAAATTAACAAAACTTTACCTAAACTTACCAAGAAAAAAAGGGAGAGGAGTAAACTAAATAAAATGATAAACAAAAGAGAAACCATTACAACTGATATACAATAAATATGACAGATCATAAGAGACTACTATAAATAATTTATATCCTAACAAGTTGGACAACTTAGAAAAAAATGGATAAATTTTGAGAAACATACCACCTATTAAGTTTGAATCATGAAGAAAAATAAAATCTGAGCAGATCAATAACAAATAAGGATTGACTCAGTAATCAAAACCTTCCAACAAAGAAAAGCCTGTGACCAGATGGCTTCACTGGCAAATTCTACCAAACATCTAAAGAAGAATAAAAAAAAAAATTCTACTCAAGCTCTTCCCCAAAAAAAATTAAAGAGGAAGAAACACACTCATTTCACTATGTAAAGCAATCTACCAATTTACTACAGTTCCAATGACATTTTCCCAGAAACAGAACAAATAACCCCAAAATGTGTATGGAACCACAAAAGACCCTGAATAGCCAAAGTAATCATGGAAAAAATAACAAAGCTGAAGGAATCATATCTCCTGATTTCAAGTTATATTACAAAGCTCTTATAATCAAAACAATATGCTACTGGCATAAAAACAAATCAGTGTAACAGAAAAAGAGTCCAGAAACAACCCCATGTACATATGGTCAGTTAATTTATGACAAAGGAGTCAATAACATAAAATGAGGAAAGCATAGTCTTTTCAATAATAGATACTGGGAATCTGGACAACCATAGGCAAAAGGGTGAAAATGGACCATAACTTACACCAAAAATCAACTCAAAATAGATTAAAAACTTGAACATAAAACTGCTAGAAGAAAATATCAAAGGTAAGCTCATTGGCATCAGTCTTGGCAATGATATTTTTTTTATTTGACAACAGAAGGAAGATGGATTGAAGACTCCAAAATTCATCTCAGAGCACTTCTGGATTACTGGAGTGAGTGGGAGCAGTTTGTATAGGAAATAAGAAAAAAAATAGAAGAAAATTTCCTAGCATTACAGAGCTTCCCACATGGCACTAGTGGTAAAGAATCTGCCTGCCAATGCAGGAGACGCAAGAGACACAGGTTCTATCCCTAGGTCAGGAAGATCCCCTGGGGAGGAAATGACAACCCACTCCAGTATTCATACCTGGAAAATTCCATGGGTGGAGGAGCCTGGCGGGCTACAGTCCATGGGGTTGCTAAAGAGTGGGACACAAATGAACAACTGAGCACAAAGCAACATGAGTCAAGGGACGGAAGGAACCAAGCGCTAAACAGTAAATACAAAAAGGCTACACCCACACAAATGCTGAAATTTGTAAACATCCATTCCTTTAAATTGCCAACAGAGTTAAAAATGACTTATCTACAGAGGAGTGACAATCAGATTGCCTCTGACTCCCTGTTGGCAACTCTGAATGCTAAAAGATAAAGGAGAAATATCTATAAAGTATTGAGGAAATAATGTAGGGTTCTATATCTCTCAAATGATCAACCAAACGCAAAGGCAAACTAAAGATATTTTCATTCACAAAAGAACTCATAAAAGATACTGCCCAATTTCTGAGAAAATCAGTCAAGGGTATACTCTGTCAATGTAAGGAGCCAGTAAGATTTAGCTCTTCCAGATTATTGTTGACAAATATGTTTGGTATTATCTAACACCATTTAGTGTCATTCTCACCCCTCTGCGCTTTCCCCAGGAACTCCAGGCCTGTAAACTACACTTTTATCTTCTTTGCCAGCAGAGTTCCTGATACTCTAACAATTCTGTCAATAGTCCTTGCATTAGATTTGGAAGGTGGCATTGGCAGTGGATGTGTGGGCTTCCCTGGGAGCTCAGTGCTAAAGAACTTGCCTGCCCGTGAAGGAGACTTAAGACACGTGGGTTCAATCCCTGGGTCGGGAAGATCCCCTGGAGGAGGAAATGGCAACCCACTCCAGGATTCCTGCCTGGAGAATCCCATGGACAGAGGAGCCTGGCGGGCTACAGTCCGTGGGGTCACAGAGAGTCGGGCATGACTGAGTGACTTAGCACACACGCACATGTGAGCTTAAGCAAACGCGTAATAATCACGTTTTTGTAGCAGGCACACTTGTGACCTCTATAGCAGTCACGTTTCTCTGGCAATGCCTTACTTCAGAACGGCTGTGACCATGGACATCCTGCCATCTCCTGGCTCCTGGGTGATGGCAGCTACTTTCTAGTTTTCTCTTCCTCACAGCTGAAGTGCCTCTGACTTTCATTCTTTCAGCACTTTCAAAGTTCGGTAAAACACCAAGTTCCCTTCAATCTCTTTCTGTTTGACATAATAAAATGGTTTCTAGTTGAGTTTTTACCAATAATGCCCATTTCAAAAGTTATAACCATTTGGAACTTTTCAGAAAATGCTAACCCAAAAAGGTATTATTTAAAAAGAGAAACTCTCTGGAGTTCAAATCAAGCTTCTTTCCAAGCCTCTTATCAGACTCCTTCCACACTATCTTATCATTTGAGAATACAGGAAACCTCCGTAAGAACAGATGATTCTTTAAAATTTTACAAAATCTAGACCTCTTTTAAATTGTTGCACTTGACTCTTAAATTTTCAGATCCTCCAGAAACTGCAATAAATTCTAGAAAGGTCTTGCCATACAATGGAATTTACTCTCAATAATATATTTACTAGAAGACCCATGAATTTCAGTTAGTTTCTGCAAAGGGAAAAATATTGAAAGAAAACTTCTACAAAATGGATTTTGCTCTGTCTATAAGTTTAAGGTAATATCCTACACTATGAATAACCCAAAACATAATTGTCCTGGTGGCACATCCAGAACAAAGCTTCAAAGCTTTAAAGTAGGAGTCAACTTCTAGAAGTTAAACCCAGATTTCAGGGGGTTCTCCTCATTCATCTCACAGTTGAAACTTTAAGAAATGTAGGTTGGTGGTGCTTTAGTCGCTAAGTCATGTCCAACTCTTGCAATCCCATGGACTGTAGCCTGCCAGGCTTCTCTGTCCATGGGATTTCCCAGGCAAGAATATTGGAGTGGATTGCCTTAAGCAAATCAATGGTCTCGGTCTTTAAATGGCATATACAAGAAAGGCACTACAGAATGAGCAGAACAACACCAAACTGAGAACTAAGGTAGAACATGATTAATTCAACTGGCCCGGTGCCTGACACATCATAAATGTGGAATGAAACTTTGCACAATCTTTAGAACTTCATTGCAACAGATTCAGCTGACTATTTCTCTGGTAACGAGCCCTACAGTTCACTGATTCACTCAGCAAACGTTCGCTGAAGATCTAGCATGGAGTTTACACAATCTGAGAAAACTGTCACATGCATTCTCCTGCTTTTGCTCTTTCTTCTACACACAGACCTGTGCCCTTTCTCTTCAGTTATTTTCTACTTGAATTAATCATCCTCACGATTGTCCTTCTCTTACTCCTTGTTCTTACTGATTCGCGTTTGCATTCAATATTTAGGGAGGGATTCCTGCACACCAAGCCCTGTATATATAAATGAATAGAACCTGGTCCTCAGCTATGAGGCCATCCAGATGATAATCTGCCTAAAAAACAAATGTAGAAACTTCCCTGGTGGTCCAGTGGTTAAGACTCCACACTTTCACTGCAGGGGATGTAGGTTTGATCCCTTTGGGGAACAAAGATGCCTTGTGATCTGGCCAAAAAAATAATAATAAAAGCTATTTTAAAAAGTAAAAACAGATGTAGCTATCTCATGATCTGACAGTGGCTGTCAGTTGCCCCCCGCCCTGATGGTCCTACCCAAAGTGCCTCTGAAGTGACTGAACTGATAATCACAGCTCATAGACGCCATGTTCTTCTTCAGCCATGTGCTTTTGCTCAGGTAGATCTCCCTGCTTGCTCAACTGCCTCCCTCTGCAGCTCACATGTCCACTGATTCCTTAGGAACTTTTCTTGAACACATCTGCATCCTTTACCACTTTCCCACGTTGGCTGGCTCTCCTCTCAACTTCTGTAACTCTCTATGTTCGCTTCTGCCAACAATTATCGGGACTTCCCTGACAGTCCAGTGGTTAAAACTCTGCACTTCCACTGCATGGGACCTGTTTTGGTTCTTGGCAGGGGAGCTAAGATCCCACATTCTGCACCATGTAGCCAGAAAGACAAACAAATAAAAACAATTAACACATTGCAATTAAAATGATTTTTTTCCAGTTTTATCCATTCACTCCACTGTTGATGGACTATTAAGTGCCAGATACTTGGCTAGCTGCTAACTGTACAATACTGAGTAAAACAGATGGGATTCTTGTTTCCATGGATCTTCCATGATTGTGAGGGGAGACTGACAACAAATAAGTAAGAACAGACATATATATACCATACAACTTCAGGAAATGGCCATGAAAAGGATGAGGTTCATATTCTGTTAGAATAAAGGGATACATAAGATAAAGTTGTCCAAAGATTCTTATCGGAGATGGTAGCAAATGCCCGACACATAGCAGATGCTCAATAAATGTTCCCTTAACCTTCAAAACTGTGTTTGGCAAAGTTACCTTGGAATTTTAAAAGTTATAAATGTTTACATATAAAAATAAAAGCTACAACATGGCAGTTATGATGGTGTAAATAACATGGTGTAGTAGGGAGAACAACAGAGGACAAAGTTGCAAGTGTGTGACAGGGAGGAGAGACAGAGAGGGGTCCTCAGATCCCTCAGGCTGGGATGTTTCCCCTTTGGGGTTCCTTGTCGCTTTCTGGAGAGAATGTGAGATCATTTTAGACCACCAGAGGGCAGTATCTGACCACGTGTGACGACAACTCTTCTGACCCAGACACTCATTTTGTATGGGACCTGCTGTTGTCTGTCCCATTTATTAAAAACAGAGGGAGTGGCCACAAAATGCTATTCATTCCTTTTACATTACTAATAAAATATATAATCATCAAAGACGACAAATATTGTAATTGGATTAAAATGTGTTAAAACAGAAGAAAAAAGAGGCATTTCGTATTCATAATTCTATAATTATCCTTATCTAATGGAACCAATCTCTACTTCCTAATCATTTATAATTTTCATCACTCCACACTAGGTCACAGCGGGTATTAATATCAGGTTAGAAGGAATGTTCCGGTTTCTATGCCGCATTAATGTTGTTCAAGCACTTCCAAGGAGTGCTTCCTTCGTGCGGAACAGTCTGGTTTAGCCTCATCATAACTCATTGAGGCAGATGAGAAGCAATTATAATTTCTGCTCGGCAGATGAGGAAGCGCAGAGGCGTGCTCTGCTGGTTGAGGCAGAGTAGAAAATGGCCAACCCAAGTCTGGCAGGCCCCCCGGAATTCACCCCACTCACTGCCAGCCAGAATGAACAGGCCCTGGAGCACTGCCGTTTCCTGGCAGAAGTCAAAGACCAGGTGCTTTCAAGAGCGTGTTGTCTGAGGCACCTCGCGAGGTTATTCCTGTCGGAGCACGTCAGAGCCCTTATAGAGAGCTTAGAGCCCCTCTCGGCCCAGGGAAGGTTGTCCCGGAAGTCTCAGCAACTTCTTCACTAGGCAGCCTTCATGCGAAAGACCACAGACTGTTCCAGGAAATAAAAAGTCATAAGAGTTGGAAAGAAACTATCCCGGCTTTGCTACCTGGTTACTCAGTTAATAGACACCCACTAAAGAGCAGGGCTTCCCTGGCGGCTCAGCAGTAAAGAATCCACCTGCAATGTAGGAGACCCTGCTTCGATCCCTGGGTTGGGAAGCTCTCCTGGAGAAGGAAATGGCCACCCACTCCAGTATTCTTGCCTGGAGAACCCCATGGACAGAGGAGCCTGGTGGGATACAGTCCATAGGGCTGCAAAGAGTCCGACACGACTTAGCTCCTGAGCGTGTTTGCAGGTATGTACGCTAAACAGCCCTGCGTGAATCACTGGGGATAGCAACGAGCAAAATATTGTCCTTACCCTGAAGGCACTTAGATCTAATTATAAGAGCATGGCATATATGCATAAAAACATTTGTTAATAACAATATAAAAGATTCTATTTTTGCATGGTGAAGTTCAATGGAGATTGTCAGTACATATTTTTTGGTCACCAACTAAGATCCAAACATGAATGAGGTACAGGAGTGTATATAAAAGGCACTGTGCTTGCCCTTGCAGACTTTTCACTCTAGGTATAAAGAGTATGATTCATTCTATTTATTAATTTTAAAAATATTTATTTGGCTATGCCAGCTCTTCAATCTTCATTGCAGCGTGTGGGATTTTTAGTCATGGCATGCAGACACTTAAAAAGTGAGAGTGAGGAATCCCATTCACCATTCTTTTTAAAAATATTATTATTTATTTCTCTGGTGGTGCCAGGTCTTAGTTGTCGCTTGAGGGATCTGGTTGCCGGACCAGTGATGGAACTCAGGCCCCCTGCATTGGGAGTGTAGAGTTTTAGCCACTGGACCACCAGGGAAGTCCCTCTGTTTATTAATTTATTTAATGAAGATTAATGGACCACCTATAACATATGAAGCATTGTGTTAAACAAAAGGCATGTGAATAACCCACAGTCCCACTCATGAGGAACTCAGGCTGGTAGGGGATGTAGACCTGTAAACACACGGTTTACTTTCAGTGTAGTGTATATGTCTATGAAGTAATAAATATATTTTTCATTACTTTGAAGATTGAAGTACTTGTAGATAGATAAGTATCTATACATATCTATAACTATTGATAAATAAAAAGATAAATTGTAGATAGATTAGACAAATAGATAAGCATAAGATGAGCATGAAGACTAGAAGAAACATCATCGAAAAGGAGATCATTTAAGGAGAGTCTTGAAAGTGTTTTCCAAATAGATTCATAAGTGAAGGGTCTTCCAGGCAGAAGGAACTAAGTGTACAAAGGAACAGACTTAGGAGACGTCATGGTGGCTCTTTAATGGGCTGAAGTCAAGGTACAACTGAGCGATGACGGGAGGTGAGGATGGTAGAGGGGGCAGAGGGGAAGGAGAGCTCAGTTTCACACAATAGAAATCCTGGTTTGCAGCCATAAAAGAAAAACTGTATGAAAATGAATGGGAGGAATGGAGGATAAAGAGTTCAAATCTAAATATGTTGAATTCAAGGTATATGTGAACCAGCTAGTGGAGACGACCCATAAGTAGCTGAAAGTTAAAATGGCCATAAGAATACTTCTTGGGAAAAGTACTTGATTAATTTAGATCCAAAAGAATCAGTAGTTTGTGGAAGAGAAATAGGGAAGAGGGAAAGAGTTGGGGAATGAAAGACCTTCCAGGTAAAGAAATACTCTTAATGACAACAAAGAGGTAGGAACAAGACAGTGTATGAGACCACCCTGAACAAAGCAAAGGCGAAGAAAAAAGCTGATGTTTCACAGACAGAAAGAATCCATTCTGTCTGTGAATCCAATCACAGACAGAAAGGTCATGTTAAAATTGGGCCCTGAGGAAGATTATCCTGGTGATAAGGTGAATTACATGGTTAGAGGATCTGGATCAAAGTGGCAAATGGCAGGTTAGGAAATTTTTCAGTGCATGAATATGAGAGCATGTCATTTAACTTAAGAAAGTAAAATGCAGACCCTCCAAAATTTAGTACCCAAAGTAGAGTTTCCTGGTGGAAAAAGAGAGGTTGATATAATACTCTATGCTAGGTACTGTTCTAAGCATATTACTTATATCAATAGATTCCATCTTCCTAGCAACCAAATTGAGTGTTTATCATTATTGTCATGTTATGGATGAGGAAACAGACACAGAAGTTTCTAGTAACTTGATAAAGTTCATATAGCCAGCTAGTGGTGGGACAGGGGTCTGGCTACACAGCCATTTCACTACAATGCCTCCCAAGTACTATAGGGCATCTGACTTGGTCCCTTGCCTTGAGCCCACCCACTACGACCGGCATGCTGATTCCAGGGGAGCTGGGCTCTATCCCTTTGCAGTGCTGATGCAAGCTAACCCCTATAAAAAGTCTTTACTAAATAAGAAAGGAAAATAGAGTGGAAATGCAGAACAAATACTCAGAAAAGTAATCTCACTTGTGAAACACAAGTCTCCAAATCCTTTTCTAACTAGCTTGCCTTCATCTTCATGATTTTCTCTGAATACCACACTCAAATCCAAGGGCTGATAGCTCTGTGTACCACTTGCCTGAGATCTGCACCTTTTAACTTGCTCTATGTGGTAAAAGCCTCTTTAAAACACATGATACAGCTTCTCTGTTAGAGGAGCTCTGTCCTCATTTCCACAGATTGATGTGGTCCACCTGTTACCCAGGTAACTGACATCACGCGAGGCTTCATTCTACCAGTGAGAGTTCTTGTCAGGAAACCCTGTGCCCACAACCTTCACCCTAAAGTGTGTCTTCACTCTTCCAAGATCATTTTCTGACACATGACACCAAACATTGTGTCCCAGTGGGAAGAATAACTTGCCTGTAAAACAGCACTTCCTCACAAAGTGACAGGTGTTAGATGGGGAGAGGGGGGAATTTGGGCACACAGAGCGAAAGACTGGTGCTTTGCTATAATACTTAGAGCTGAACCCCAAGGTTCAAGTCCATACGACAGAGAACTAATTGTACTGAGACATTCAGGGAAGTTGGTGTGAAGAACTGGTTTGGGGAGTTAAAACAAAGAATGTGTTCTTACCCAAGTTGTCCAGGAGGTGAGGGAGAGCAATCCAAGTATGGACGTTTGATAGGTAACTGAACGCCTAAGGCTAGAGATAGGATGTCATCAATGCGAAGGTGAGAAATGACAAAGAATTAATAGATGTTCCAAATTCTGAAGGAGAGAACTTCAGAATCTCCTGATCTGAGATTCTACCCAAGGGGGCAGAATTCATAGCTAGTGGCTAAATGAAGGAGGAGGAGAAGAGGAGGTGGAGGAGAAAGAAAAAAGAAGGAAATAAGTGAAAAAGGAATCATTCCAGAAGGGAAAAAAACAGAGATCATAGAACCACAGTAGATAAGAGGAAGTGAAAGTGTTAGTCACTGTCAGGTCCAACTCTTTGCGACCCCATGGACTGTAGCCCACCAGGCTCCTCTGTCCATGGGATTCTCCAGGCTAGAATATTGGAGTGGGTTTTCATTTCCTCCTCCAGGGGACCTGCCTGACCCAGGAATTGAACCAGGGTCTCCTGCATTGCAGGCAGATTCTTGACCATCTGAGCCACCAGGGAGATTCTTTACCATCTGAATCCCAGGGAAACCCAAATAAAAGAAAGTTTTCTGAAAACAGAGTGATTACTTTAAAATTCTCTGTGGCAAGAGACACCATAATAAGAGCAGAAAGAAAACACCAGAATATGAGAAAACATCTGAACTACATATGGTGGATGAATTAACTTCAATACAAAAGGAATCTTCCATAGAAAAAGTGCAAATACTTGAATGACAATTCACAGAAATGGAACTGAAAGTGTCCAATTTACATATGAAAAAGTATATTCATCAATATACTGAATGGATGAAGTATATACTCAGCCCAGATAGGGAAACCTGGCATGCTACATTCCATGAGGTCAAAAAGGGTCAGACACGACTGAGCGACTGAACTGAACTGATTCATCCACAACCAAGAAAATGCACATGAAAGCCCATCAGAAATGTTGATTGCAGAAATTCCCCGATGGTCCAGTGATTGAGACTCCGTGCTTTCACCCCTGAGGGTGCAGTTTCAATCGTTGGTCAACAAACTAAAAGCCCACAAGCTATGAAGTGTGAACAAAAAAAACAAAATAAAAAATTTTAAAAAAGAAATGCTGATGGCATCCATACTGGCCAGGAGTTCACCATGGAGTCACGCTTTATCACTTATTGCAG